>VWZW01006398.1:810755-821546 GCA_013397115.1 Edolisoma coerulescens | reverse complement strand
TCCCTCTCCTGCCAGCTCTGGTGGGGAAGGGGCTGTGTGATTGCAGCTCCCCTGTACGGCAGGGGCATTGAGGGGAGGTGGGGGCACAGCTGAGCAGCCCGGAGTAGCAGGGATGGAGAGCTTGCTCATGCAAAATCACCCAGAGATTTTTCTGGCACTAGCTTGGGACCACATTCCTGGCTCCGCACTAGGCTGTCCCAGTGGGCCCTTCCCTCCTTCCTGTTCCCACAGGATGGCCACTGGCATCCCCAGGGCTGGGGGAAGCCACATCTGGCCCATCCCTCCTGCTGTGGCCCCTCAACTGGGCAGTGTGGACTGGGCACAACAGCCTATGTTCTCCTGGGGCTGGGGGCACCCAGGGGGACCAGGGGTAAGCATGGGGATGTGGGCAGGGGCTATCTCAGTGGGTGCCATCCAGCCTTGCCTGTGCTGGCATCGTACCCTCCTGTCCAGGATTGATGGCCCATCCTGCGGCCCCTTCCCGGCACGCTGAACTCTACATTTCTGTCCCCGCCACCCGACGGGATTGATGTCTCACTGAGCGCAGGCAGCGGCTGTAACTCACGCCCAGGAGCCGGGCTCCCGGCTCGTTACTCACTGGGCACCGTCACCACATGAGTTACAGCTCTGCCTCGTGCTGGGACACCTCAGTAGCGAGGGATCAGGGCAGGGGTGAAAACGGCTGGGGCAGGGCTGGGGCAGGGGGCAAACCTCTCTCTCCAAGCTGGCTTTCCAAGCCGTCCCTCAGGCTGGCACACCCTCATGCAGCCTGCTGACTGCCTCTGTCCCTGGCTGGGAGGCAGGCACACATGGCCCTGAGGAGTGATGCTGGGGTCCCGGCCAGGGGTGGAGGGTGGCACCGCAGCTGGGATTCCCCGTACCACACCCGCCAGCTGGTGCCCAGGCTGCAGCGTGCGGGGGAGGCTGACGAGCTGTTAATTACAGGTGCTGCTTGGCTGGTGCAGCGCGTCGCTGCTGCTCGGCTGGCAGAGCCGTGCGGCGGGTGACACACTCCATGATAAATTGATATCCCGTTTAGCATCAATTTTCCCTTCTCTGGTGGCAGACAGCTGTGCTAATGGGATGGGACAAGTGAAAATGAAATAACAGGCCCTGAGCACACCGGCACACGCCGCACTGTTGGCACTACTGCATGGCTGTCGCTCCCCAAGAGACAGGCAGGACCCCATGCACCCTGGTGAGAGGGAACCACAGGGCTGGCAGCCTCCCGGCTGGGCTGCCTTCACCCTAGTTGCTGATGCCCACCCGGGGTGGGCTTGTGACGTGGTGTGTCAGCGCTAGGTGCCACTAACTCTGGTGTTTGCAGCACCTGGAGGAGCTGCTCCTGTCAGTGGGCTTTGAGGCTGGCACAGGAAGAGGCTGGCTGCAGCATGACCACTTCTCGATGGTCACCATGAGACTGCATGGTGTCTGCACCCTCTTGGTGTTTGCAATGCATTTAGAGGGTGGTGACTTGGCACATTTCTTATTTATAGCACAGCACATAGCTAGGAGCCAGCGAAGGATTTGGTTGGCATTCAGTGCCCAAGCTATATTGGGTATTTGCAATGCACACAATGCCCGAGCTGATGTGTGCAGCATTCCCAGTGCCTGTGCAAGATTTGGTATATGCAATAGCCCGCGGCACTCTGTACCCACACTCGCACGCTCTTTTCGGTGCACTCAGCACCAGCCACATGCTTGTTATCAGGAGTGTATTTGTCAAATTGGTGCCTGCAGTGTGTTTGCAGTCGTGGTGTGTGCAGCGCTTGATGCCCACAGTTTTCTTGATAATTGCAGAGTGCTCAGCACTTAATACCTGTGGCATCATTGTTATTTACACAGCCCTCGCAGTCAGTGTCGGCAGTGCTCGGCATACACAGCGTGCTCAGGGTGTGCGCCCCGCCGCCGGCGATGTTTGCAGCACCTTCAGTATCTGGTGTCAGCTGTGGTTTCGTGTTTGCCAAGCGCTCAGCAATCTCTCCAGTCAAGGTGTGCCCAGCGTCTGTTCGACTTGGCATTTGCGGCGTAGCCCGTGCCCGCACCAGCCGGCTCTCCGCGGTGTGCTCGGTGTTTTGATTCCTGTGGTGTGATGAGTGCTCACAGCAGACTGCTGGCGCTGTGGTTGGTGCCCAGCGCCAGTGTGTGTGTGGTGCTCGCAGTGGGCTCAGCCTTGGTGCCCACAGCGCGCTCCCACTGCCGCTCGCTCCCGCAGGCGTGAGTGCTTGCCCTGCATCCCGCCCCAGTGCCCAATGCACTCGCAGTGTGCTCTGTAAGTGCAGCCCATGATGTGGTCAGCACAAGGTTCCTGATGCTTTTGCCATTTAGAGAGTTTGCTGCACAGTGTTAGTGGTGTTCCTGCTATCCAGCCTGTGCTTGGTACCAGAACTGGCCCGCTTTGGAGCAGCTGCACAGTCTGTGTGCACTGCTAGCACCAGCTCTTGCATTAGCAGTGCCACCAGCCTGTGCTGTCCCTGTTGAGGCTCACTCCAGAGCTTACAGTCCGTCATGCATCCCACGTCCATAGTTTTCAGTATCTGTGGCACATGTGGCACCGGCAGTGCCCTCAGTGCTCAGCATCAGCTGCCAGTTTGCAGGGACCTGGCGCTTGGTGCCTGATGGTGTCACGTTTGCAATGGCCCAGCTCACCTTCGGGGTCGACGCTTCCAGGATGCTCGGCAGTCGGATGCTTTCCCTATTTGCAGTACGCTGCAGATGAAGACCAATGAAGTGTTTGGAGTTTGCAACATGCACTTGGTGCCAGCCGTGTGCCTGGGGTTTGGAGCACACGGGGTGCTGAAGGCACCAGTTCCTCAATCCCCGGCAGAGCGTGTGCCGTGTTTGCCATGTGCTCCACAGCCAGGTGGCACTTGCCTTGCCCTCATCACTCCTGGCCCATGGAGGGGCCCATGCAGGGTGCCCGGTGGCCAGCTGTGTGCTGTGCCTGTGGTGTACTCAGTCCAGGGTCCACTTCCCAGTGACTGTCTCCAACTTCCCATTCACCTTTCAGACCCAGTCTGTCCACCACATCTCCACCAGGCACCAAGGGGCAGGGGCAGTCCCGGGCTTGGCTCCCAGCCCATTTGCCCAGCAGCCTGGGGAGGGCAGGCAGAGTGCCCCCACCATATATGCCATCAGTGGAGCTGTGGCATTAAGGTTGAGGTTTTAATCACGCAAATGTTGGAAAATGGGGAGCGATGGTTCCCATGGTAACACTAACTCTGCCCCTTGCCCGTGGCGCACGGCTGTGCACGCACAGGACCGTCATGGGCACCATGCAGCTGAGCTATGGCTGCCTGGGGAACCATAACTCCCAGCCTCCTGACTTGGGTGCATTTAAAACCTCAGCCCTATTGCTGTGTTGAGGCAGCTCTGCTGGCAGTTTATGACTCTGTTGTTTTTAGGAAAGCCAAATGGGAAGCAGGAGCTGCCTTGGTGAAGTACTGCAGATGGGACAGGACGAGCAGTCCAGGGCCAGGAAGACCCACAGGGTGCTCGACCCAGCACCGGGTGCCAATGACTGCAGGGGTCAGGGCAGGATGGGGCCTGCGGGCACAGCTGAGCATGAGGGAGCAGCTGAATGATGTCTCTCAGAGCATGAAGAGCAGATCCACACGCTCTGCTGGCTGGGCACACTCCCATCCAGCTTCTCTCATCCCTCGGGGCCAGAGATGGGATGGAGGAGTGGGGTGCATGGGTACCAGCCCTGCTGCCCAGTGTGGGTGCTCCTGGAGTGCCAGCATTTCCTGTGCCCTGCACTGGGGCTCCTTGCAGGCTGCACTTCTCCAGAGGTGTCTGAAGAACCTGGTGATGGGCTTCCTGACACTGCTGTGTTGGACTTCAGCCCTGCAGCATTCATCACCCTTCCACTCTCATGGCAGTGCCCAAGACACCTGCTCCCTGGTGCATGGTCAGGGCTCTTTGGGGCGGGATGGGGCTCTCATCCTCCCTGCACACCACAACAAGGCTACATCCTTCCGTGCACTGCCTCTCTGGTGTGGCACAGCTCTTGGCATGTCCCCTTGGCTGTGAGATGACATCCCAGCTGTGCCAGCTGTGTTCAGCAGCAGCCCTACCCATGCCTGCAGCTGTGCGTGCCAGCATGCCAGCCCTGATGGGGGTGTGCCAGGGCTGGCGATGTCGAGGCAGGACAGAGACACCCAGCTGGTGCTTGGAGGCTGCACACGGTGGCTGGGGCTCACCCAAGCATGGAGCCCAGTGCTGTGGAGGCTGTCCACAGCTGGCTGCAGGGTGGTCCTCCAGGCTCAGTCCAGTTCATCCATCCAAGCATTCCCTGCCCATAAATCAGAAACTGATGGTAGGCTGCCTTAGGGGCTCAAGCTCCTCCCAAATCCTTCTCCCTGAGGGTCTCCTGGCCTGCCTTGTGATCAGGGAGGTGGCTATGGTGGGCTGCCCGCCCAGCAGTCACCTTTGCTCAGTTGTCTCTTGGGAGGGAGTTAAGCAGGGGGTTGCCCTGCTCACAGCAGGACTGGGTGAAGCTTGTCCATCTCCGGCTGCACTGGCTGGAGCATCTCCCAGTGCTGCCCTCTCTGCCTGACTGCTGCAGCTCCCGTAATGTATTCCTCCCAGGATGCCCCGCTGCAGCTGCAATATAATTATTGGAGTTTATTACACCATTAACTTTAAAATTTTATAAACCACCAGGCAGGTGACAAGTGGTGGAGGCGGGGGGTCTCAGGCTGTGGACAGAGGGGCTGTGAGGGAAATAGTGCTGGGGACTGTCCCAGCCAGGTGCTGAACCCATTTCCCTGCCACACTGGTGTTTTTGCTAGCAGTGCAAGCCCAGTGGCACCCCAGGAGCGTGCCCTACTGCCAAGCTGCTCAGCACAGTGTGGCCATGTGCCAGGCTGCCCAGCTGCCCTCCTCAAGATGGCAGGGAGAAGGGAGGACCAACCAGCTGCCGCAATAAAAGGCTATAAAACCAAATGGCTGTCTCTGCACGCTGCACCGATGGCTCCCAGGGTGCCTTCCCCTTCCTAACAGTGCTGAGGGCAGGAGGGACTGTGCACATCCCATTGCCCATGCACAGAGCCAGGGCTCCTGCTGCCATGCAGCCGCTCCCTGGTCACGTCTGCGACAGCCTTTCCAGCCGTGGGGGATGCTGTGAGGGTGGTGAGGCCATTTCCTCCACTCCTCCCACTTGGGATTGGAGGGCAGCATCAGCCGAGCCTGACCTCCTGCCGGTCACGGGCCAGCGAGCATTGCCAGGTCCGGAGTCAGGAGATGGGTGCTGGGTTGAGCATCTTCCTGGGGATGCTGAACACCCTCTGTGCTGAGATGTCTGGGCATCCTGCTGGGGAGGGGACTCTGTTTTGCTCCTCTGCATGGGTTTGGGAGGCTCTTAGATGTGTTTTCTCTCAGTGAGAATGTTTGTGCAGTGCGATCAAGTGGCCGGCTCAGTTTGAGGGTGGTTTGTACTGACAGGGTCAGAGCAGAACATGGACAGGGGGTGCTGGCTTTCAGCCTGGCAGAGCCAGGGCAGTGCAGGTCCATGGCATGTGGGCTGTCTCAGATGGAGACCAGAAGCAGGGGCTGCTGCACGTGGGTGGGAACCCCACAGCGTCCACTGCCTGCTGCCTCTTCCTGGGCACAGGGGCAAGAGCTGGCTGGGTGAGCATTTCTGGGAGGAGGAATTCAGGAGGGTGACAAGTGACGTCTCACTGCTCACCAGGGTTAAATACCATGGCATCAGCCTGGGCTCAGCACAAACCCTTTTCTCCCATGATCAGGCAGGGATTGGACCCATTATCCCATTGAGTGGCCATGGGATCAAACCCAGCTCTGATGCAGGCATTGTCCTCTCAGCCGTCAAACAGATGCTCCTACACCCAGATCCTACTGAAACCCACTCCTTAAATTCCTGGAGGCAGGACCCCAAAAGCCACATAAACTCAGTGTTGTTTTCTTGGCAGCAGCAAAAGGTGTCCAGGGCACCTTGTGCAAGCTCATGCACACAGCTTACAAAAGAGACTTTGTAATTGAGGTTTTGCGCTTAATGAAGGAATAAATTGAATGGGAGTGTTGTCTTTAATTGGGGTGTTGCATTAATTAAGGTATTGCACTTCATCGGGGTAAAGCATTTAATAAGGTATCGTGTTTAATGGGGGTAGTTTACGTAAACAGGGTCAGTGCGTTAATGGGGTGTTGCATCTCTCATGCATCTGCTGGCCCTGGTGGACTTGTCATCTGCCACAGTGGGCTAAACTGGGGACCAGGACCATCAGTGAGGCTGGTCTGCAGGACTGGAGCTGCCACCTTCCCCGTCCCAGCATCATGCAGCTGGTAACAGTGCCCAAATCAATGGCTCCACTCCTACCCCGGTGCATACAGCTTCCTCCTGCCATTCCCAGCCCCACCACTCCCAGTGGGTGCAGGAGGATGGTGCTGAGGTTTCAGCAAGTGGGGTGCAGGCAGCATTGCTGCTCCTGTGGCCCCCTCACAGACAGCTCCACAGCAGGCAGTGTTGCCTGGCATGCTCATCACATTGTCGCCAGCCCTGCTCTCCTGTAATTGGAGTGGACATCTTGTCATGCCACATCTCCCCACAGCCGAGGCACTCGCTGTCCTTGCTGCGGAGCCTGACCTGCTGGGCAGGCGCCGGCAGCGTGCGGGGAGGCCATGGAAGGAGGCTGTTCTTGTTAAGCCAATGTGTTTGCAAGGGTCTCAGAGGATACAACTTGCATGAGGCAGAGCTGAGTGCTGCGGCCAGCTGGGCTCCGCAGTCACGTTCCCTTCAATTAGATCAAAATTAATGATTGCCCCAGATCCACTTCCCTCTGGGCATGGGGCCGTGGCCAGCGCCAGCTCTGGAGTGTGAGGAGCTGGCAAGGAAGACGTAGCAGCCAGCTCACGGGCTTGGGCTGGCAGTAGAAGCACTCAGCAAGCTGGATCCATATCCAGGCCAGTTTGGCCTAGCAGAGTATCAGGTGGGAGCTCCCTGATGGGGGTCTCCATTGGAGAGCTGCCTGCTCACCACCCAGGTCTGTAACTGTCCCATCACCCGTGTCCCCAACCCTCCTGGGCTGCCCCCACCCCTGCTTGGTGCCCTGGGCTGATCCCTGCATCCCTCCTGAGGAGCCGCAGCCCCGCAGGCTGGCTGGGAGGGTGAGCTCACTGCAGTGGCACAGCGCCAGGGCTGGAGTGCAGTGGGAGTTTGGGTCTTGGTATGGAAAAGAGTCAATCCATCGGCTGGGTGGCAAGAAAGGGAAGTCACAACCAAACCCTCGTCCAGTCTGGGCTAAGAATAGAAACAGCCAGTGCCTGTGTCTTGGAGGGGATGAATCACCATGAGGGTGCTGGAGGGCACCACAGCAGGGTCAGGTTCACCCAGCATCCCTCCAGACTGTGTAGCCATCTTCTCCCATGTGTAGACTTCACCTGTCTCCTGCTGTGTTCTATGGTGTGTCAGAGCCCTGATGTAGAATTTTGTCCATGGATGCAGCCTCTTAACCTCCTCTGCTCTCACCCAAACCTCCAGTGTCTCCAGCCAGCCTCCATCACTGCTCTCTGTTATTGCCATCCTCTCTACTCTTTACAATTAGTTTGGATTTCTCTTGATGTGTGTCTCGGACCAGACACAGGGCTCCCAGTAAGGCCTTGCCGCCAGCAAACGCTTCAGGTGCCTTACGAATGATTCTCCTTCTCACGCAGCCCTGAGCAACGTTGTCCTTTTCACAGAGTTCAGTGCAGTTACAGGGCTGCCAGACACCCCATATTAAACTGATAGATCCCATATCCCAAATGAATGAGGTTTCTCCTACTTTCTCCTAACTCCCAGCTGCTTTTCCAAGCATCTGCCTGGCTGCTGGGCATCTGGGAACACAGCTCCTGCTCACACAGATAACTGCACCTGCAGAACATGTCCTGCCTGAGGGTTCCGCCCCTCTGCACGCCTTGTTTATCCACCTGGGATTGTCCTGGGGTTTGGTGTTAAACTCAGACAAGCTGATGTTGCTGCCCACTGCTGAGCTGGGCTCTGTCCTGCCCTCCTGCCTGCTTGGCAGCCCTGCCCTCCAGCCGCTCGCCCTCTGCTTGCTGGGCAGATTTGCTTCCCGCCCCAGCCCAGCTCTGGGCGCTTGTCCTTTTGAATCGTATCTGATTGTTTTCAGGCCATTTCTCCGATTTGTCAACATCATTTCGAATTCCAGTCCTGTCTTCCCCGGCACCCGCAGCCTCCCCCCATCATCTGAGTGTAGTACATGGGCCCTGTGCCAAGTCCCTGACGATCAGCATTCCCCTGGCTGGGGGGCACAGGGGTAAGCAGGAGAGACTCCACTTTCCCAATCTGCTGGCAAGCCCTCGGCTGGCTCTCCCATCCTGTTGGCTTCTTGCACGGTGGCTAGTGAAGTCAGCACTGGAGCCCAGGACTGTTAGCATCATATCCAAGGACTGGATGAGGGACCATCAGTGGGCAGACAGACTCTGTAGCAGCATGTAGCCCCATGAAGGGGCAGATGAGCCCCATTACACACCACAGAGCCCCCCGTGTGGCCTCATGCCCCCCATGTGCAGGCACTCAGCCACAGGCAAGAGGCTGCAGTGCGGAACCTTGGGGACCTGCGGATATGTTGGCAAAGGGGCAGCACGAGCCATTCCTAGTTCGTGCTTTGTTCTCTATCTTGTCTGGTGTGAGTCGAAAGCAGTCCCTAAGCCCTACCGCCCAATTTCCCAAGCCATGCTGCTTCCCCACTCCCTGCACCTCCATCCCAATGTCTCTCTCAGCATGCTCTCTCTCCCAGAGCTCCCTGGCTGTGAAGCCACAGTCCTCCCCTCTCCACGGCTTGTAGAAGGCCTGCAGCTGCTGCTGGGGATGGGGCTTGTGCTATGGGTGCCACTCACTTGGGCACAGCTTGATCCCAACCCAGCCTGGCTGCACTCTAGCCTTGGGGAATCCTGCAAGGGGGTGAGCCCCCAACACCCATTTGCCCTTTCTGGGTGGACAGGCAGGAGCAGAGTACAACAGGAGAGGAGAGCCAGGAAAGGAGACAGGAGAGGACTTACCTCTTCGGCCACACAGGAGGGGATCATGCTGTGGGGACGGTGCTGAGACGTGTCCCCAGTCCAGGTGGCAGTTGGTAATGGAGCTGAAGATGCCCAGAGAAAGCAGGGGTATGTGCTCCCCTTGGGATGAGGGACAGGGTCCTGCGGGGAGCCAAGAGACAGTCCTGCTCCCATGCCACGACTGTCCGGCACACAGGACCCTGGGCTCCAGCTGGTCCCACACTCGCACAGCTCGGTTTGCCCTGTACCTCAGGGTCTGCGCTTATGGGGTGACCTGCCTGGCAGACCCTCCATGCCCTCATGTCCCTCGCCACCACAGCACTTGAGAGGTGCAGGCAGGGACTACGCACCCAGCTCTGCAGACCAACAACCCAGGGCTGGCCATTGCCTGGCTCCATGGAAACTCCTCGCCACAGGATCAGGCCCTTTCTGCACATGGTCCTTGCTGGGCCGAGCATCCCCCAGAGGGCCAAGTGTCCCTGTGGAAGCAACTGGGGTGTAGTGGCTATGTGGCTGGGGCACCTGTTGTGGCAGCAGCGCTTGGGTCACCTGCCCAGCCCACTCCCACCATGCCTTTCCGAGCTGGGGGTGCAGAGCTGGCAGGTGCATGCTGCATCCCTTGGGCAGGGAGAAACAGGCGGCTGGGGCTGTGCGTGCTCCTTGCCGGAGGCAGCCTATCATGCTGTATTGACCCACACAGAGGCAGGAACATGTGTGCCATGCACAGATCGATGGGAAGATTGAAGATGCGTGTGCGCTTGCCGGACAACTGGGGAAAGCTTTGCCGTTGGCATTGGCAGCACAGTGAAGGTCACGCTGACCTGCGGCGCAGTCCCCGAGGAGAGGCGAGGCCTCTTGTCGCGCTCATGGGCGGCTGTCTCATCACTTGTCCTCCGGAGACCCCGGATTCCCTGCCAGGCACGCACCTTCTCAGCAGAGCCGTGTCTGCTGGGGGGGGTACCCAGTGCTGGGCTTGTTCTGGGGACAAGGGAGCTGGTGTTTCCTCCACCACTGTGCCACAAGGCAGTGTCACGGAGGGTTGCTCGACTTGTGAGTGAGGGGGTTGGTTCAGCCTTTTTAGCTGTGCAAACCCTCCATCACCAGCTGGTGAAACCAAGGCAGGAAGCTGGGAGAGATGAAAACTTGCTGGCAGAGGTGTTGTGCATTGGGACCAGACAGACCCAGGTGCCATGTGGTTCGTGCCTCAAGGTGAACCCACCACCTCATGACTGAGCCGCGCCGGCAGAGCCCCACTGCCGCGGGCAGCACGGGGCAGGAGGACACCCTGCTTCTCACGCTGCCTGCAGGGCAGTGCTGCCACGGGGGCTGGGTGCTGCCTGGGGCTGTGCGCAGGGTCGACGGGAGCGTGCCCTGGAGGGAGCAGACCCCAGGAGGGGCAAGGGCTCAGCAGGGCAGGATAGGGTGAGGGCTACCCCGGCTCAGCCTTTCTAGCAGAGTTGGTCACTGCCTGTGGTGCCCCCCACTTCTTGTGCGCTGCTGTGGAACAATGAGGAGCAGCGAGGGAGGAAGGGAGGGAGGGAGGGGGGGGGGCAGAAAGGAAGCCGGAGGAGCCCACCCCGGGTGCACAGCGAGCGCAGTGAAGAGGGGGGCGGCGGACACGGGGCGCGGGTGGCGATACTGCCGCCCTCCTGGCTCCGGGGCACCGAGGAGCACGGCGGGGGAGGGGGGAGGCACGGGAAAGTGCACCCCTGGTGCCCCGTGTTCAGCCCCGCTCCGGCGGCGTCTCGCCGGCCGAACCCCGCCGGGACA
>VWZW01006398.1:788484-810623 GCA_013397115.1 Edolisoma coerulescens | reverse complement strand
GGGAGCGGGCGCAGCGTGGCTCCCTGCCCCGGAGGCGCCGGGCCCTTCACGCTGCCTCTTTTCTCTGACGCTTGCTCTTTATTTGACGATGAAATAATGTTGACATGTCTTGAATTATTAAGTATTCCCTGGATTTTATTAGCACATGATGCCTAAATGCTGCCTGTATCTGCTGGGGTCTTAACCAGAGAGGAGCGAAGGAGAGAGGCAGAGAGACAGAGCGAGGGAGAGGAGAGAGAGGGGTTTTTGACAGCTGTATTTGTGCTGATAAGCGAAGGCACAAGGAGACGATCGACTAGTGAGACAAGAGGGAAGCGGCGGCTCGGAGCTGCTGAGAGGGGCTGCGCTTCCCTCCCGAGACGGCTCGGCCCTCACGGTGCCGTGCTGGGGCTTGGGGGGGACCCGAACCCCCTCCCAGCGCCTGGCCGGGCTCTCGGCCAGTGCCTGTGCCAGGGGGCAGCTCGCTGGCTGGGCACACCAGCTGCACGGGGCAGATGCCGATTGAGATCGTGTGTAAAATCAAATTTGCTGAAGAGGATGAGAAGCAGAAGGAGAAAGAAGAAGGGGACAAGGAGAGCCTGATCGAGGAACCTGCCCGGCCCCGCTCCCGGGATCTGGCCACGTTCGCCAGCACCAGCACGCTGCACGGCTTGGGACACATCTGCCGGTCGGGACGGCTGGGCGTGCGCCAGACCCTCTGGGCATTTGCCTTCCTGGCCTCGCTTGTCTTCTTCCTCTACCAGGCAGCCAAGTCAGCGCTGCTCTACCTGGAGCACCCCCACGTCATGGCCCTGGACGAGGAGGCCATCCGCGAGATGGTCTTCCCTGCCATCACCATCTGCAACATCAACCGCTACCGCCACTCGGCACTCACCGACGCCGACATCTTCCACTTGGCCAACATGACCGGGCTGCCCCCCAAGGACCGGGATGGTCACAAGGCCACGGACCTGCTCTACCCTGACCCCGACATGGCTGACATTGTCAACCGCACCGGCCACCAGCTCGACGACATGCTCAAGAGCTGCAACTTCAGCGGCGAGAACTGCTCATCCCGTGATTTCACTGTGGTGAGTGCACACCTGGCTCAGCTTCCCTAGGGGCTCCTACTGGCACGGGGGGCACCCACCCGTCCGTGTTGCACCGGAGCAGGGCTACCTGGCTCACTCCGGCTGCTGAAGTTTGCATCTCTCTCTGTTTGAGTTTCCCTCCAAGTTTCACATGGAGAGAGGGAGAGGATCCTTCGTGGGAGCTCTCAGCAGGGCTCTGCACCACAGGACTGGGCTGTCGGCAGGTCTGTGCCTGAGGGGCTCATGGGTAGGAGCCGCGGTGGGCGAGCAGCAGGGTTCAGCGGTCCCCAGGGTGGGTGTGCAGCGGGCAGGGGGAAAGCTACAGCATAGAGTCCTGCTCCAGCCTGCTCTTCCCCCGGATTGAAGTGCCCTGACACAGGGTGCTTTACTCAGTGAGAGGGGCTGGAGCAGGGGGGCAGACAGAGACCCCTTTGCACATAGGGGAACCTTCCTGCATTTGGGGGATTAGCACTGGGATGTGTGTAAATGTGGAGACTGCCGGCATTGCACACGCACGTGTGCACATGCCGAGCACAAATGCCGAGTGGCTCCACTCTAGAGGCACGGCTACAGCTGGGGGAGCGGGGGGCTGCCCGGGGCTGCCCACTCACTGCCCGGGACTGGCAGCAGGGCCTCTTCCAGGCAGCGCCCAGTCTGCCCAGGCAGCGAGCCCCTGGCCGACCGCCGCCAGTGTGCAGCTCTCACCAATATTGAGCCTGGAATCACAAATCCCCGCTGTGGTTTGGGAAAATAAATGTGCTGAACGGGCGGAATACCTGATGGGACCCTTTTCAGACCTTAATGACTCTGGAAATGAGCCGCCTCTCTCCTACGGCTGCCAGGGGCTACTGCTCAGCTGGCTCCTGCGTTCTCAGAAACTGTGCTGCCAGCCGGACCCCGCTCCGTGCCGGGGAGTGGGGTGTGATGCCGTGGGCTGTGCAGGATACTAGGCAAGAGAGGAGGCTCCATGGGGCTGGAAATGGCTGATGCAGCATGTTCCGTTTCACTTCGTGCCCATTGGTACAACGCCTGCTCAATGTGCAGAGTGATGCTGTCCCTGGGAAAGAGACGTTTGGGGGGGGCTGCTCTGTGCGGGGTGGTGGTGGTGGCATGGGGCACTGCAGTGGAGAGGGAAGGAGTGGGGGACAACGGGGGGGCAGCCCCACTCCTCCTGGGGATTTGCTGGGCTCTGTGCCTGCTCTACACCAGCTGCTTGAGTTTGTGGGGGAGCAGTGTGGTTCAGCAGGGTTTGGAGCAGGAAGCTCTGGTGCTGGACAGTCCTGCACGTGGCTTGGCCATGCTGACTCCAGCCCTGGGATCCTCCTGGAGGATCCTGCACAGCTTTGGTTTGTGGGGGAGGCAGCGAGCCCAGCGCAAGCAGCACGGCATGGCAATGGGATTTGGTGTGTGCTGAGCTGCACTGAGAGGCTGGCAGGGCAGAGCTCAGGTGGATGGGGCGGTACAAGCTACCCACACCATGGACAGAGTGTGTGGCATGCGCTGTGCTGTGTGGCAGTGAAGGGTGACCGCCAGGACAGTCTCTGGGACCCAATTTCTCAGCGTGTGGCCGTGCAGGACCAGCTGGCCTGCCTACCTCATCTGCTTACGAGTATGCCCTGGGGATGCCCAGGCAGCCGGGCTCTGGTGTGCCGGCACCCTGCACTGGAGCAGGTTTCAGACGTGAGAATGGTTAGTGCCAGCTGACCCGTGGGCTCACGGCCAAAGAAAGGGAGTATAGGGCTCCTAAATCCTCCACCCACCCTGTCCACAGCTCAACCTTTCTGGCCTTTGAGGCATCAGGGACTGTCAGCAGAAAGCGGTGTACCTGCCACCTCTCACTTGCCTGGAGCAAAGGGGTGAACCTGGTGCAGGAGAGGCTGCAGAGCATGGGTGTGGGGAGGGATGGGTGAAGATGTGATACATCTCTCTGCCACATAACATGTCCCAAAGCCTTACCAGGCAGCAGTGGGACCTGTCAAGGCATCACACCATTTGCAGCTGGAGCCTTCTACTCCCATTCCCTGAGCCAAATCGGTCCCTTGTGCCTCCTGGGATGACTGAAACACGGCACAGGCTTCTTGGCAGGCGGGTTGAGTCCCAGCTGTGGTGTGTGGGCTCGGGCACTTCTGTGCCTCATAGCTGTGGCCCCAGTGAAGGGGCACCCTGGCTGCTCATGTGGCGGGGAGCTCCAAGCTTTGTTGGTCCCATTTCTGAGTCTCCATGTGAGCCTTCATGTTCAGAAAGCTTTTGCACCCCCTCTGCCATGGGCAGGTGTGTGACCCACAGCATTTCCTAGCAGTGATGGAGGGCTCCCAGACTGCAGCACATCCCAGCAGGGCAAATGGCTTGGGGTCCCAGGGCACCCAACCCACAGCAAGCAGCCTCTGTAGCAGAAGCTGTCCCCCAGCGATACTGGAGAAGGGAAGGAGCTTTCCCTGCAGCCATGCTTGCAGGAGTGCTGGAGTCTTTCTTTCCCTCTGGGCATGAGGTGGACTTTGTCCAGAGGCTGGAAGTTTTTCAGCATGAGAGTGGCCAAGCTGTGGGGCTGCCGCCGACTGCCTGTCCAGGAGCAGGAGCAGTGCCAGGGCTGGAGCATGTCCCCTCGCGCTGCTGCTTGCAGCCCGTGCTCACACAATAAATAACTCGTGCGGATCCTTTAAGTAAGAGCCCTGAGTGGTAAATGATCTTCCCCTATTCAACGTCACAAATCCACATTCTTTATGGGACAGCAAATTAAGAAACTATCGGGAAAAAAAAAAATCCCCAGCGTAAGCATCTTCCATGTAATAAAGCCCGGCCGGGCTGTAAATCTCCCCAGCGGCAGGGACAACCCTGAGCCGCAGCGAGGCTCCCTGCAGCCCCGCTGACAAATGTGCCCCCTGTGCCGGCTGCTAGAGGGCCGTGCTGGAGCCCTGGCAGAGCCTCTTCTGACCCCATTGAGCTGTGCCGTGCTCCGCAGCCCCCCAGTTCATGCTGTGGCCGGGGGCACTGCCCAGTGCCCGCCGGCACAGTGTCCGATGGATGCCTTGGTGAGGGTGCCGGGCACGGAGCACTCCTGGCTGGGCGAGTGCAGCTGCAGAGCTGAGGGTGCCGGTGCAGGAAATCAATGGCACTCTTGACATGCCATTGAGCAGGAGGCTGGGAAGCGTCCCCGCGGGCCTGAGGCTGAGTTGCCACGGGTGGTTTGCACCCACCCTAACCTCCCTGCCTGGCACCCCGCTACAGGCACAAGCCGAGGCCAGTTCTGGCCATGTCAGGTGGCACTGAGGGAAGAGGAAGCCCTCCCGACAGTGCTTTGGGGATGGGGGGACAGACAGATGGGGTGTGCAGGAGTTTGGGGGCTGTGGGAGGAAGTGCATGGAGGGGGCCCCCTCAGCTGGCAGCAGCACCCCGCCTGTTCATCAGCGGTGGCTGCAGCAGGAGGCTCCGCTCGCGGCCGGGCAGGAGCCCAGCGCCTTTCTCAAAACCTCATTCGTTGTCAAAAGCCTTTTGTTTGTGATGTGTGGCTGCCGAAGCCAGTTGTGCCGGGGCTGGAGGCTGGGGGGGAGCAGGGAGGTTGCTGAGAGCTGGCAGTGCCTATCGGAGCTGGCACTGGCCCCGGCTCTCCAAGCGAGGCCTCCTGCCTGCCCGGGATGTGGGCAGTGTGAGGGGTCTCCCCAGCACCTCATGCAGACCCCAGAGGGGGAAGTCCTATCCTGAGATGGGCAACATCCTCAGCTGCATTCCACATGCACACAAGAGATCCTGGTTCAGGGGGTGGGCAGGGGCAGCAGGCTGTCGTCTCTGCCTCCTCCCAGCCAGGCTCTCCCACTGTTCCTGACATGGGGACTCTCTGACCTTTCCACCAGAATCGTACTTAATAAATGTCACATTTTCAGCCTATTTTTACTGGGTAAGAGAGGTAGACTGGTTGTTCTTCATCTGCCCTGCCCTACGTGGTGCCTGCTCAGCCTCTGGCATTCAACCACTCCATTTTCCCTGTACTCCTGTGCAAGGCTGGGCGAGCTGGGGGTCCCCCAGCTCCTCAGTGGGCTCCAGGTACTGCAGAACCTGCCCTGGCTGGGGCACAGAGTGGCTCTCGGGCCAGGCAGTGCCATATGGGTCCCAGCACAGCATCATCCCCTTTAGAGGGTGGCA
Source organism: Edolisoma coerulescens (assembly GCA_013397115.1). Taxonomy (NCBI): domain Eukaryota; kingdom Metazoa; phylum Chordata; class Aves; order Passeriformes; family Campephagidae; genus Edolisoma; species Edolisoma coerulescens. The sequence continues at coordinate 805,416 of VWZW01006398.1, read as the reverse complement.
TGGCTGTGACTGTGATGGGTGTCCTGCCATGCCCAGCAGGGACTGGCTGGGCTGGGGCTGGTGGTGTCAGTGCCCAGGAGAGGCTGGAGCATCCCTCATTGATCCCATGCCTGTGAGCTGCTCAGCTGAGCCCATCTGTGCCCATCTGGGTCACAGCACTCCGCTCATTGCATCCACATCCTGCAGTCCCAGCCCAGCGCCTGAGCCAGCTACCCAGGGGCTCACAGCCCATCTGGAACCCTCCATCCTCACAGTCTGGCCACTGTGCTTGTGCATTTCCAGGCTCCTGGGTGGTGCAAACATGTCGCGGGTTGGCCGTGCTCCTGTCCGGAGCAGCGGCAGCGGCGTCCCCAGCGCTGTTACACATGAGCCGCCTGGGCACGGCTCGAGGCGCTGTTTGTGCCAGAAAACGGGGGACTTTAATGCAATTCGTTGCCATTTAATTTTACACAATTCCTGCTGCTTAATCCGCTGAGAAATGCTAATTTATACAATTCACGTCTAAAAATAAATGTCAGTCCAGCAGCTCCCAGCAGCGGGTAGCTGCTCCCACCAGCCCCCACCGAAGCCTTCTGCAGGGACCCCGGTCCAGAGCCCACCTTTCTCCCTGCCAGCCATGCTGCTACTCCTTGTCCCAGGCGCTTGGGCTGTGGCACCAAGTGTGTGGATTTGGGGATAATGGGATCTTGGGATACTGTGGTGGGAGAGCAAGGGGTTGGCTGCACCTAGGGGTGTCACTGCAAAGCCCCTCATGACAGTGGGGCAGGGTGACAAGAGGACAAGCAGGTGTCTTGGCAATCTGACTCTTTTTCAGATGGTTGGGGAGACATTAATGGTGTGGGGGTCATGAGGTGTCTGGGACCACTGCTACCTCATGGATTCCCCCAGTAAATCTGGGTGCAACCTCACATGCAACTGCACCCTGGGATGTGGCTGGGGGTGCATGGAGCAAGATGGGTGCCCCGGTGTAAAGGCCTGGCATGTAGCCACCTGGGCTGCACGTGAAGGGTCCAGCCATCGGTCAGGACAGGTTGGCAGGTGTCAGTTGGTCACAAAGTGCAGTTGATGAATGTGGGATGGGAGGGAAGCACGCATCCCTCCTGCCTGGGGAGTGGGGATGCATCGTTAGGTCTCTGAGGAGGCTGGTCTGCAGGGGACAGCGAGGGGGCCGGATCACGGGGACAAGGGGATCCATGGCTGGGAAGAGCCTACACTGAATTCCCAGACCCCTGCCTCTTGCCCTTGAGCATCTCCATGCCCTGCTGCCCTCCTCACCAATGCCACTGCTCCAACCATCTCGCCCCCATTGCCTCACATTCCCCATCCCTTTGCTGACACCAGCAGCAACACTGGGGAGAGAGTGCCAGGGCAGTGGGGCAGGCATCAAGGGCCACGGCTGTGGGTGCCAGCTCCCTGCAGGAGGGGGGCGAGGCGAGGGAGCAGGGGGGTGCGGAGGCGACGCAGCGGGGGAGCAGAGATGCTGGAGGAGCCGACGGCTTTCCCACCGTCTCCCTGATTGAGATCGGATCACCGTGAGCATAAAAAAGCTCTCTTCATAATTATATTTAATGAATTGACTTTAAAAGCTCTTATGCTCTTATCTGGGTAATTTAATATCACACACTTAATAAGCCTGTCTCCGATACGGGGGGAGCCAGCGGCCAGGACGCCCGCGCCTGGTGTGTCTCCCCAGGGATGCGGGACGTGCCATGAGGCTGGGCCCACGTGCCAGGCTCAGTGGGGGGGACGCTACTGCCCCCTGGGGCCAGGGCACCCGTGGGGTGACTGCGGGGCAGTGCCCCTCCAGCACTGCTGGCTGCAGAGGGGGCTGGGCACTTCGGGTGGCTGCGGGAGGGATGGGGACAAGACATGCACAGGGGATTGGCTCCAGGAGCTGGTGCTTGCTGGTGCCTGGGGCCACAGGGCTGAGACCATGGGGCCATGGGAACACAGGGCTGTGGGACTGACAGGGTGCAGGGTGACAGATGGGGCGGGGGGTTCATGGGGTGCAGCCTGGCTGGCTGGGCATGGGGCAGGGCTGGTTGGGGTGCAGGTGCCCTGTGCCAGCAGCATGGTTGGATGCCACGTGGCCCCATGGCTGAAGGGCATTGCTGTGACCCCATCCTTTACGCCAGTGTCAGCTGTGGCACGGGTCCCATGGACAGCACTGGGGACAGCCATGGGTCAGAGTGCACCACAGGCTCTAGTGCCATGATGCTGCTGGATTCTGGTCTCCTTCTGGCTCCAGCTACCTGGGGTAGTCAGCTGGGATGTCATGGAGGTGAATGAAGGCTTGTCACCACGGTTTCCTGGAGTCCCAGAAGGGGTACGGGCTGCCTCCTGCAGGCCGGCATTGCTGCAGCCCCAGTAGGAGTCTCTGCCCCCTCCCCTCGCCACCCCCCCACGACCCATCACTGCGTGCAGGCGGGCGCCTGCGGCGAGCCGGAGGGAACGCTCTGCCATATGGAGCCAGGGGCCCTGGGGACTGCAGGAGCCTGTGTGTGGTCTGGGGCTGGGACCTGTGTGCTGTGGCCATGGGGGCAGCCCCCACAATCCTCCACACCAGATGCTCACTGGGCAGTGGGGCGGAAAGCCACTGGCCAGGCTCGTGTTCTCTGCATGTCAGAGTTAGAGCTGCTGTGAGCTGGCCTGTCCCCCCAGCCTGGCAACCTGTCCCCAGCCAGCCTGCGCCCTCGGGTCCCTGATTCCCGAGTGACAGAGGACAGAGCAGCAGTTCCCAGCATCCATGACTGCGCTGCCCCAGAACAGGTGTCAGGGACAGGGTCACAAGGGCAGGGTGAGTGATGTTGGCCCTTGGCCAGCCATCCCCAAGCTCCGGAGTGCCTGGCAGTGCCGGCTGCCATCCTGGCACTTGGAGCCAAGGCTGGGCGGGCTGGAGGGAGGCGCGTGCCAAGGCTGTGGGGCAGGGGAACAAGGACACAGCTGCCACCTGGCCCTGCGGAGGCACTGGGGGACAGCCCCAGGCAGAGCGGGGATCCCAGCTCCCCACTGGGGCATGGGGCAGCCGTGCCGGGTCTCCCTCCATGAGGGAGTGTCTGGAGAAGGAGGTTTACGGAGCTGCACTAAGTGACGCAAATGGTTTGAAGCCCATAAAGAGAGACGGTTTTATGTAAGACGACTATATAAAGCTCTGCTGTTCTGCCATTGATGAGATATAGGCCTTTATTTATAGAAGGCAATGTTTGCGGTGCGAGTGCTGAAAGCCAGCCAGGGACCCGCAGATAGGGCGTAGAGTCATTTGACATGCAGCTGCCGTCGACACTGTTCACACATTAAAGAAAAAAATTAACAAGTTTGCAGCCAGTCAGGTGGAAAAAACAATAATTGTCGAAAAACGTATTTCCCCCTTTTTCCAATAACAAATAACTGGAACGCTGTTGGGGAGGCTTGAGCTTGCTTTCCCTCCGGGAAAGGATGGGCTGAGGCTCCAGCCAGGCTAGCGGATGGAGTGGGCAGAGGGAGGCAGACAGGGTGGGATGAGAGCCCAGACAGGGGATGCTGCCACAGGGTGAATGTCCCTGCCTAGGCATTTATATGTCCACGACTGGAATAAGAGAGCCTGCAGGATGGGATGAAGGCACCAACAGCTCAACATGGCCATGTGTGTGCTGGGGGATGAGGAGGGGGGACAAACATCAGGAGATGAAGGCGCTCGCTACATGAGGGGCTGTGGACCAAGCCCCGCTGGATTTTCCTGCCTGGCCCGGCATTGTCTCTCTCCACCTGCACATGCAGGGATGCTCTGAGGTTATTTCTTAGCCAGGTGTGGCTGGGTTTTTACCGGAGAGCATGCAGCCAGTCCCTGTGGTCAGAGCACCCTGCCAAATTCTGTTTCATGCACGAAAGGAGGAAAAACTTCTCATGATTAATTGTGCAATAGGAGAAAACATGCATCTCTAACCTGCTCCTTGCCGGTTGCTGGCCTTTTCTCCCAGGCTCTGCCCCCACATGCAGCCAAGAGAAGGTGTGAGGACAGGAGGGTGCTGACACCTCTGCCATGTCCTGCCCTGTCCTGACTCTGCCATGACCATCAAGGGTCCCAGCCGGGAGCAGGCAGGCTCAAGGTCGAGTGACTTCCCTGCAGCTCCCTGCACAATTCTGTGGATGGCTGTCCCCTGCTCATGCTGCAAAGCCTTCCCCATGGCCCAGTGTGCTGTGCCAGGCACAGGCAGGGCTCTGCCAGCCCCATCACCCACCATGCCACCATTGTGCCAGCAGCAAATGGCACTGTGCTGCTGAGCTTGGGTCGGGGGGACTGGACCTGCACCCTGATGCACTGGAACTCAGGGCTCCTGCATGTGCCTGCTCTGTCCCCAGGAGATGTCGCTGGCTGCATGGCTGCTCCTCCTCCGCCACCCTCGTGGAGCCCTGCTGCAGATACCTTCCAGATCCCTTGGCCCATCTCTGGGCTCTCAGACAGAAGCCCGAGCACACTCCACACATGATGAGCATCAGCTGAACTCAGCTGGGCTCAACAGGTTTTCTTCCAGCAGAACAAAATGTTCTCACCTGATTGCAGCTTGGGGAAGGCGAGTGCAGAAGGAGCTGGAGGACAGGAAAGCCAGAGGCTGGATGGATCTGTGGGCATTATGTCCCAGTGGCACGGGCATTGGGGACCCCTCTCTGTGTTGGAGAGCTGAGCCAGGCTGTCTGCTGCCCACGATGGCTGGGCAGGCAGGGAGGAGGGGCTGGGGGACACACTGGTCACTGCTGGCTGTAAGCTCTGGGATGTGCAGGGCAGGAAGGGAGAGGAGGCACAGCCTTGTCAGAGTAGAGCCTCTGATTAATCACTAACTGCCGGCCCTCCAGCCAGCAGCTCATTAGCAGTTTAATTCCCGGTGCCCGGCATGCAGGAGGGCTGTGCAGCTCTGATTGAGCTGGATGCACTCATCTGGGCAGCTGCAATCAGGTGGAGGCCCCCCCACTCTGGTCACAGTCACAATCAGTGGTCACGTCCCCCGTGTCCAGCGTGGGCTGGATAGCAGGTGCCGCAGGTACCACAGGTGATGCAGGTGTTGCAGATGCTGTGGGTGCTGTGGTCAGACATGGGTGAGACACATCGGTGGCAGGGGCTACAGAGAGCTTGTGAGCAGGGCCAGGGGCTGGAGATGTGTCCATGTCTCCCCCTGTATCCATCGGAAGTCCGGCTGTGCCTGGAGTGTGGTGGTCCCCGCGGTGTCACGGGGCTGGGAGCAGCTGTCAGTGGTGTCAGCAGGCGTGGAGAGGCACTGCGCTCGGCTGCACGAGGATGTGTCACCAGCCTGTCATCTCTGGGGTCGGTGACACCCTGCACACCCCTGTACTGCCCCGTCCCTCTACCACCTGCACCTGCACCCACAGGGCAGCAAAGTGAGGGCTGTGGTCCTTGCCTGCCTGCTGGTGTTCCTGCCACCACGCCTGTTCCTGCTCTGGCTCTTCTTCCTCCCAGACCCCTTCAGTAACGGGATGGGGGAGTTCACCCAGGCCATGGGAGCAGGACAGCGGCAGGAGGGAACTGAGTGTTCCAGGAGAGAGGCACTGTCTGTGGATGCTGCCTTTCTCCCATGGACCTTATACTCCATCTGGGCATGCAGAGGTGGGCACTGCTGTGCCTCCCAGCTGCCTGGGAGTGTTTGCAGCTCAGCCTTATCCCTTTGCCCTCCAAAACCTGCTGTGTCCTTCACTCCCAAGCTGCCATCTCCACAATTTCTTCATAGCCCAAGGAGAGCGGGAGAAACCACAGCAGAGAGAAGCATCTCCATCTGTCTTCAACACTCCAGTGGCTGGAGCAGGGCAGGGAAGGGGCCTGCAGGTGTCCTCACTGCAGTGGGGCAAGGAGGGCTCTGGTGCACGTGGGGGCAAGTCAGGGGCCATGCTGGGGCTGTGACTCCTGCAGAGGAGGCAGGGCCAGCCCAGAATCTGATGCTGCTGCCCCTGGGAAAGGCTTGGAGCAGCCTGCCTTCCCAACCACCATAGGACTGAGGGCACTATGCAAATGCAGCTGAGACTGATGCAAGTATTAATTATGTCCCATCAGCTCAGCTCTTGCCCAGCAAGGCAGGGCACCAGGTCATGTCGCAGCTTGTGCAGGAAGGACGGATTTGCACTGGCAGTGTGTCCCCTGTGCCTGTCCCCCTGTCCACAGCCTGCTCCCACCACCCTGCTCTGACTGTGGTGTGCCATGCCAGGTCGGCCTGGCTCTCCCAGCCCCATGGCACTGCCTGGCTCAGGCGTGAAGTCATCACTGAGCAGGGAGCTGAACAGTCTGAGGAAGGAGCAATGTGAGCACTGTCAAGCAGTCTGGCACACCCAGCTCTGAGGTCCTGCTGATCAGAGAGTGTCTGCAGTTACATGTGCTAATTATGGGCAGGAGTTCACAGTAATTCCTGACCTGCTGGCATGACACTGGTCACACCAAGGTGCATTGCTTCTGCATGATGCCAGGAGTGAATAATCAGGACTGTTCAGCTGGCTCTCCTGGCCCAGAAAAGGATGTATCACAGCCAGGCCTCCTGTCCAGCCTCTTCCTATCCCATCCCGTCCTGTCCTCTCCCATCCCCATCCCCATCCCACTCCACCCGATCCCATCCCTATCCCACTCCACCCCATCCTCATCCCTATCCCACTCTACCCCATCCTCATCCCCACCCCATTTCACCCTATCCCATCCCCATCCCATCCCATTCTATCCTGTACTGGACATGGTACAGCATGTACAGTGCCATACATTGAGCCCTGTGTGTGTGGCCATGACAGCTGCTCTGTCCCCAAGCACCTGGCTGATCACATCTCCGTGGAGCTGCTTTTCAGAGGGAGTTTTTCAGGCTCTGACCCCCCCTGTGCTGCTGCTGCTGCTCTGACATCCTGTTTCCTTATCGCCTGACATGACCTTAATTAACTCCCTGTGCTGATAATGCTCTGGGCTTCTCCTCCAGGAGCTGTATCTCAGCATTGTGTCCTGCATCATCCTCTTAGGGACCACTGCAGAGACTGCACAGGCAGCCTGGAGCAAGGGGGAGAAAGGGATGTGTGGTGCCGGCAGGGCAGGGCAGTGATACTGGGGTCACTGGGATGACATGGAGTGGATGGGGCAGTGCTGGAGCCAGGGGGTTGGTGCTGCATTGAGGGTTTCAGGGAGATGCTGACCTGGTGGAGATGGCCGTCATGTTGCACAGGAGGGGGTTCTGGCAGGAGGGGGGCTGTGCTGATACCCAGGGCAGGGTGGCAGAGGCAGTGGTGCCCATGGCAGCAGCATCCATCCCAGGCTCCAGAGGTGCTGCGCAGCAGCGTGGAGGGATCCTGGCTCTCCTCGAACTGCTGCAGGGGGGCTTGGGGGGCTGAGCTGGCAGGGCCCCCCACCCCCGGGAGCTGCCTGACTGCCCGGCTGCCCCTCCGCTGCCAGCCCTAGTGGATTGAAATGCCGGCACTGATGACTTGTAGCCACTTTATCTCCCGTGCTTGGCAAATATTGGCAAAGAGGAGATGTTTCAATAGTGAGATTTGCGATGGGAATCTCAGTGTGTGATCCCACCAGCTCCATGCCGTGTGGCAGCCCAGCTGCCTCTGAGGCAGCTGCTCACCAGGACTGAGCCTGGCATGGGCACAGTCTGGGGCCCATGGGGCTGCTTCCAGTGCCTTTTCCCCACAGACTGGTGCCCAGCAGGATGCTGTTCTGAGCTTACCTGTGTTGCAGGTCATGTCTCCAGCACAGGAGCGGGGCTCTGGAGCAAGGTCCCTGATCAGGGCTCCTGTCACCTGCAGGTAGCTTTGACCTGGCAGCAGCCGGGCCAATGCCATGAGCCCTGCAAAAAGCAAAGGTTGCACAATGCTCTCAGACAGTCTCCTCCCAGCTTACAGCCGCACAACCCCTATCCTCACTCCTATTCCCCACAGCTCCTAGTCCCCAAAACTTTAGTCCTGCCTGTCTCAGGTGCTCAGCTCCCATCCCCAGGCCCACAGCCCAGGCAGCAGTTAGGATGAAGTACCAGCTGTTCCTGGGGCATGAGTGGGCAGGGTGCATTTTGTCCCTTCTGCTCATGCTGCCTGAAGACACAATGGGAATTGTATTTTCCTGAAGCTGGGCATGCAATGGACACCACAGGCATTATGGAAAGTGTGTACAGATGCACCTGCTCACAGCACGTGATGTATGGAATGCTGGGAGCAGCATACAGTCCTGGGAACTGGATCCAAGCAGGGGCAAGGAGAAATGGTCTGAAGAGAGGACATGGGAGCTGCTAGTGTCGCTTGCCTTTGTGTGGGAGGCAAAGGGGTATGTGGAGGGGAGGAGGTCCCCAGCTGCAGGGGCAGGTTGCCCCATCCCATTCCTGCTGGGGCATGTCCCTGCTCCCACAGCAAGCCCTGGGAGCTGGGAGGAGCCGAAGAGGACAACTGAGGAGCTCCTGCAGGTGCCAAGGACCAGCACACAGGCAATTGTCCCCCAAACACCCAGGAGAGGCAGACACCTTGGGAGTCCTGAGACCCCCAGCCCATCACCTCCTACCTGGCGAGCAGAGAATGGGGATATAGGGATAGAAGCGTTTGGGCTGCAAGGCTGTCCCTGCCCACCAGTGCCTGCACCTCTTCCCCTTCCTGGCAGCCCCAAGGAGGGAGCCCCAAGGAGGGAGCCCCAGGGAGGGAGCCCCTGTCAGTGCCAGAGCACGGGGACTCTCTCGATCAGCCCCTCCACCCGGGAGTACCCAGGCTAGGGAAAGCCAGCCCCTATCATGTTTGTTCCATTGATTTAGCGCCGCGGAGAGGGTTTAATCAGCCTTTAGCCTGCACGCTCCAGCATTAAGAACAAATCCATTAGCCACGAGATAACCACAAAGGGTTGCGCTGAGGCTGGATGAGGTCCCAGTGCCTTCAAGATGCAAATTGGCAATCAAAGATCAAAGCCGCGCAGCTCCCTAATCTCTGCTAAAAGGGCTCAGCTATTAACGAGCCCTTTCCCACTGAGCTGTGATCACCCCACTTCACTAGGGCTCCCTATGTGCTGTCGGGTTACACCATCATCCTGACTGGCCTCCTGGCTCCCAGGTCCCCTGAGCTGGCCCTGGGGAGGAGGGTGCATCCAGGGCTCAGGCTGCTTGTTTGCACGGTATTTCCTTCAGTTCTGACACATTGGAGTCAAATTCGTGTTGTCGGAGAGAGCGGAGCCCACAGCAGTGTCGGGGGTCATCGGCTGGAGGGGAGGAGAAGGGGAGGAGGTGGGAGCTTGGATGGAGCAGCTTGGTGGGAGAGCTGTGTGGGGCTTATGTGGTGACTTCAGAGATGGAGAGGATGCTGGCAGGTGGCTACCCCTCCCACTGCTCAGGGATTTAGCCTGGTTCAGCCCCTGCCTGGTTGCACCAGGTGGCTCAGGGCAATCCTTTCTGGCCCCAGGGAAATCAGTGGTGGAGAGCGTGGCGTGGGGGCAGGCAGTAGGGAGTAGGTGAGGGATCATGGCACGGCAGAGTGTTTTGGAGCCAAGTTCCCCTTTTGAGGGTATTCCTGCTCGTCCTGTGTCACCCTGGGGCAGGGGGTGCACGAAGCCCTAGTTCCCATAGCCACCATGCCAGCTTCTGCATGGTGCTGAGTTCAGGCTGCAGGATGCAGTCTGCCCCCCACTCCCTGCCCAGGCCACCTTGCCTGTGGTGGCTCCACACATGGCTGCCCCAGCAGCCCCGCGAGTCCCAGTCACCCCACACTGTGCAGGAGAGCCGCGAAGCCGCCGAGCTGTGACAGGAGCTGCAATGCCAGCACCGTCAGCAAATCTGTGGCAGCACAGATGTGTGCTCTGCTCAGCATGGTCCAGCTCAGGGACCAGTATCCTTCTGCATCCTGCTGAAATGGTTAGAGAGTGTGTGAGGCATCCTGCAACAGGTGGGCAGGGAACCCATCAGCCCTGGCAGGGGGGAGCAGAGGGTCATGTCTGGCTGTCCTTTTGTCTGGGGACTCACTCTACTGGCAACTGCTCATTGAGGTGCTGCTCATGCCCCTCCCAACACCCCCCGGCAGGCAGCACAGCCTTGCAAGAGCGGCAGGCAGTGAGGGGCTGGCAGCACCTCAGCCAGGGTGACAATAAATCTTATCAGCGTAAACCCATCCGTGGGCAGGAGGATAACCCCCGTGACAACCCAGCAAGAGCAGAGGCTTCATCTTCACCATGTCAGTGCTGTGGATTTACAGATAAACGCCACGGCTGGAGGGACCCCCTCCCCTCCTGCCTAACCCCGCCCTGAGGCTGCGGGAGCTGCCAGGTCCAGACCGGTGTGTCCCAGCAACAATGGCCATGGTGTGCCTGGTGGGAAGAGCGGGCCTGGTCTGGCACCCAGCAAGGGGACACCTGGATAGGTGAGGATGGAGGGACGGGCACATGTAGGACAAAGTGGCATTGCCCTGCCTGCTCTCCTGGCCCTGCTGTGTTCTACACGCACCGTCCCATGGAGCCCTGCATCCTCCATAAGCCCATGGGGGCTCGGGCATCGCACAAGCTGGACCACCGGAGCTCAATGATGGGGAAATACGTGACTGAGTGTGTGACACTGGCAGTGTGTCCCCAAGGCCGTGTGACAGCGCCTGGCGCGAGCCAGCATGCTTCGTGGGTGCAGCCTGTGCGCCCATCCCCGCGTGTGTCCCCCCAGCTCCGGCCGGGCAGCGAGGGATGCAGCGGTGCCAGGAGCGGGGGCTGCTGAGCGGGGCGGCAGGCGGCATCCCTGCCCCGGGCCCCGCTCCTCGGCTCAGCTCCCCCATCTCCCGGCAGCCGTGGGAGCAGTAATGAGATGGAGCAGCAGAAGGACGGCGAGATAAGGCTGCCTGCGCTGCCCCAGCAGATTAAACGCTGGGATTAAGCAGGCGGTGCCAGCTCTGCTGCCTTTTTATCTCGCTGCTTCTCCCCTCTTATTCTCCCGCAGTCGATAGAGAACGGTCTCCGAGCTGTCAGCAAAGGAAATTGCTTGTTAACCCTTTGGGGACGGGCGGCAGAGCTCCCTGTACGGCTGCTTCCAAAGAGAAGCTGTCCCCGGGGGATGCGCTGCCCGCCGAGCCAAGCAGGGATGCGGGGACACCTTCCCGCAGGGCCCCGCATGCGAAGGAGAGCAAGACAGGGCCGGGGGTGCCCAGGATCTGCAGCCAAAAGCCACCAGCGCCCAACCAGCACCATGCAGAGGCACTGATGTACTGGGGTTCCTGCGGGGTGACAACAGTCAAAGAGCAGAGGCTGCCTGAGCTCCACAAAGGAGCCCCGGGGACATTGCATACCCCACTTTCGGGTATCCTTGATGTTCCCTGCTTCCTCCAGCCTGCAAGATGTGTGGGCTCAGTGCTACATCTCTGTGAAACCACAGGGCTGGGGATCCTTCTCTGGTCCTGAGGACAAGTGGCACGGGCCAGCTGTGTCTGCACAGTACCGCGCATGGTGCTGGATCTCCTCCAACTGCCAAGGGGAGCCCGCTACCCAAACCCATCATTATTGCTCTCTGTGTATGTGAGTGTTTTGTTGGGTTTGCAGCAGCGAGGCTGAGCTGCAGCCCATCCCAGTGCTTATCCGTAGCGTGCTGTGCTGTGTGCCCAGGAGCAGCATGCCCGGCGCGGGGGTGTCTGAGGGTGGGAAGCCGGCTGGAGAGCGCCGGAGGGTGCACAGAGTGACGGCAGGATTGCTGCTCAGCACAGTCCAAACCCAAGCTAGGGAGTGTGTTAGCAGCTCGACAAGCTCGTTCTGGCATGTTTGGGGGTGCAGCTTTGGTGCAATCTTTCCCGTGGGGACCCTGAGCACCTCCTGAAGCAGGAGGCAGAAACATGGGGCAGAAACCTTTTGCAGCTCCAGCATCCCACTCATGTACTGGGGGAGAGGCCAGGGTAGGCAGGCAGCATGCTCAGCAGTTCAGAGGGATTTTCCGGCTGCCAGCAGGATGAAGTGGACCTCCCCAGCCCCTGCCCCCTCATATCATTGTTCCTGCCCGCCCTCCCCCTCGCATCCCTGCCCTACACTGCAGCATGCCTTTGCCACTGGCACTTCATCTTCTGCAATTCCCTTGGTCTTGGCTCCTTCACCTGCCCAGGTGTCCCTTTCGGTGGACGCTTGAAAATGAAAACAAACGGTATGAAAGCACAAGCTGCCGGGAGATCTGCAGGGAGCAGGTCAGCCCCGGCTGGGGCAGCGGTCCCGACCGGCTTGGGATGCTGCCCCACGGCTGCTGTGGAATGAGGACGAGAGCAGTGTGCGAGCCCGGGGCAGCCAGGGCTGAGGAGCTGGAGCTGCTGCTGTACCGGGCAGCCCGGCTGGGCAGGCAGGCAGAGCCTGAATTGGGAGAGGAAACCAGAAGCGATTGGCACGTGAAGGCTGGCAGGCTGGAGGCTGCGAGGGGATAGGATTGCTGTTTATAAATACATCAAGGGAGTAAACACAAGGGAGGGAAGAGAGCTATTTAAGCTAAGGGACAATGCTGGCATGAGAACAAATGGTAAAAACTGGCCATGAATAAATTTAGGTTGGAAATGAGTGAGACTGTGGGACAAATTCCCCCCAGGAGCAGCAGGAGTAGAAGGCACAACTATGTGATGGCACTTTCTCTTCTACCAGAGGCTGTCATGTGTGTGCAGTGTGCTGCTATGCCCGTGCAGTGAAGTCGAGAGGTGAGAAGCTGGGGAACCCAGCTACTCCCCTCTGTGTCACAGCCACCCTGGCTCCATGTGGCATGGGCAGCACAGCTCTCTCCAGCTTCTGGCTTGGCAAGTGCAGGATTCCTGGGGCAATGGTTTGCAGGGAGAGGTCCTTCTCTGGCACGTGAGGTTGGGCATGCTGTCACAGATGCTGATCCTGAAAGCTGGATGGTGCCAGTGTCCCCATGCTTTAATAGTCACTGGCAGCACTGGAGCAGATATGCTGGGAAGGTGTCCTTGCCCGTGTGCACGGTGCATCCCTCTGCCTTGCATTGCATCCTTATGCTCCTGACCCACCAGGAGCAGGAAGCCCTGGCCTAGATCCTGCCCATTCCTGGGGACATGGGTTACACGCTGTCCCTGATGCAGCAGCCTGGTTGTGACCTGCGTGCCCTGCCCAGTGCTGGGGCTCGGGTGCCTGCCACTGCTCTGCCTGGCCAGCAGCACAGCCTGCAGCACAGCTGAGCAATTGGTATTCCAGCAGCGAGCCTGCTTGGCATGAAAGGGGCTCTGCCAGCCCCACACGCCCACATCTCCACTGCTGGCTCAGGCCTAGCCAAAGGGACTCAGCTGGCAAAGGCTGTCCTGTAGCACAGAGAGAGGCACAGCTGCAGTGGCAGGAGGGGTCCTGGCCTTCCTGGGATATGCCCTGCAGCAGCCTCTGGCCCCCTTGCCCCACACTGCTTTCCCTCTTCCTTTGGAGGCAGGTCAGGGAGCTGCAGGAGATATTACAAAGCTTAGCCCTTCACAGGATAGGGGAAGCCCAAACCATCACTTGTGTGTGCTGTGCCAAAGGTGTTTGGGCTGAGGATGCAGAGCCTGGTGCCCTACAGAGTCAGCAGCCCCAGCCCCCATATGCAGGGCTGTGTCCCGCAGGAGCCATCCCAGCAGCTCCGTGTGGGGCAGGGGGCTGCACGGAGGGACTGCTAGTGTGGGAGATGGTTGTGCTACTGCCAGAGCTGGGGTTGAGCCAAACTGGCACCATTCCCCAAATCCTCCTGGGAGCTGGGAAAGGAAATGGTGCGACCATGCGTGAGAAGGGACGCTTGCAGTGGCAAAAACATCCCACTGGCTCAGAAAATTGCTGCAGAATCGGGCTTGAAATGAGTTGAAATTGCTGAATCCAAGCGGATCTCATATCCCGGGCAGTTGTAATGCTGGCGTCAGCGCTGCGGCTTCCCTCCCGGGGCACCCAGGCGGGGCCTGGCTGTGCTGTGCGGGGGGAGAGGGTTGTTGGGGATGGGGGGCTGCCTCGGGGGGGGCCTCTGGCAGGGTGAGAGGCTCCAGCAGAGCTGGAATCTGGGGCTGGGATGGCCACAGTGGGGGGCAGAGCAGGAGGCAGGGTACGTGGGTGTGCCGTTGCCCCAGCTCTACCAGTGTCATCCCAGTTTGGCCCCAGCTCCTGTGCCATGTCCCCTGTCCAGGAACATCCCTGTGCCTCCAGCTGCCTGCACTCACTCAGGAAGCAGCATTTCCAGTTTTGGAGGCTGCTTTCCTTTACGCCACAGCCTTGCCCATGCTAATTTGCTCTCTGGGCTCGGTTACCTGGAGATGACCATCAAGATTACCCCTGGGCTGGCACTCCACCAAGTCCAGGGTGGGCAGCACTCCGGTGTCTCCCCATCCCTGTCCCCATCCCCATTATGCCGCAATGATGACTGTTCTCAGGGGTGCTTCTACACTGGGGTGATTGCTCCTGTATGGTGTGCCCGTGCCCAGGGCCTGCCCGTCAGTTGCATGTCCCAGTGGGGATGTGGGAGCAGGGCTGGATGTCCCAGCAGGTATGTGGGAACAGAGCTGGCTTGTCCCAGTGGGGATGTGGGAGCAGGGCTGGGTGCCCCAGGCATACAGGAGCAGGACCCGCCGGCACCACACGTCGCAGCTCGTTCCCCTCGCATGAAAACGTTTGGCTGGAAGCTTAGTGCGGCCTCTTGTCTCCTCAGAGCAATCAGGATTTGTCACTGCTTGCAATGTTTAACGTCGTCTTCCAGAGGCTAAATACCGTGGGGAGCCGTGTAAGCCGCGGAAATACCTGCGTGAGCTGGGATCAGCCCAAGGCTGGCACAATGGGCAGGCAGCACTGGGGATGGGGGACTGGGAATGCATGATGTTGGTCCTCATGACCCCAGTGCTCATGGGTGGGCTGCCAGCACCTTGCTCCCATAAGCAGGGGGGCTGGGAGGCAAGTCTCAGGGGCATGGAGGGCACCTGGGGGGCCCCAGAACTGTGTGGGGTGGGGAAGAAGGTGCCAGGGTCCCCAGCAGTATCTGACTGGGATGTGCCTGCTGAGGCACAGGCAGCTATTTCTGTCAAGGTCAGCGTGTCTCCGTGGGAGAGAGAGGAAAATGAGGAATCGTGTCAAGAAATTACCTCCCTAATGGGGTCTCCCCTGCATGCAAGCATGGCGTGGGGATGCCGGCATGCAGTGGCTGAGCAAGGAGACTGGCACTCGACATGGGAATGCTGCCTTTCTGGCCCGAAGGCTGCAACACTCATGGGCGCCCAGCGGGCAGAGCCGGGTGCCCAAGGGCCCCTGCCCCAGCTGCTATCCTTGGCTGGACATGTGTGCTACAGTCCTGCAAGGTGTTTTTCTGGGTCAGCTGCAGGGAGAAAATCATGCTCCTTGTGCAGGCAGCCTCTCTGCTCTTCTTCCTCCTCCTTCTCCTCGTGCACTCCCTGTTATCTAATTGGATTTGTCATGCTGGAAAGGCAAAGCCCTTCAGGACTGTGCTGTGCTCTCTCCAGTGTGATTTCACAGCTGGCCTCGGCACCCCAGTAGCCGACAAGTGAGTAACTCAGCTGGACGCCACAGGCACCCCTGCTCTCCCCATGCTCCTCCACAGCCGTGCCCACCTGGCTGGAACACGGCCACCACCACAGCTGGACCTCCTCCAATCCTGCTCAACACTGGTCCCTGTCCCTAAGCTCTGTCCCCACGTGCCCCAGCCTCTGCATCCCATCCCCATCCCTCACCCCGCTCCAGGGTGATTGCCGTGCCGCCCGGAGATATCTGAACTGACACGAGATGGAAGCGTTCACAGAAATGACATTTTCTCCAGCCTGGGGAGCTTATCCTCCGTTTAAAGAAAACTAATATAGAAGCTGCCCTGGTGTGCCGGGGCTGATGGTATCANCGCCGGGTCCGGGCAGCGCCCGCCCAGCGCCCGGCGCCGCGGGGCAGGGCCCGGGAGGGACGGGGTGCGTGGTCCTGCCGCCCTGGCTGCTGCCCGCTGCCTCCGCTCGCCGGCCCCCGGGCCTGTCCTGTTGCTGACCTGCCTGACGTCCTCCTGTACCTGTAACCAAGCTGCCAGATGGCATCCCGGCCGTGTCCTCATCATGGTTATAGTTACGTGTTGCTCAGGCATCGAGGCCTGCGGCAGGGATGGTGCTGGGCAGTCACTGCTGAGGTGATCGAGAGCTCCCGTTGTTCCAATCCCTCCTGCCAGCACTGGCCTTTTCCTGCCCTGATGCGACAGAGCTCAAGGATGCTGCTCTTTACGGGGCCTAGCAGCCCTGACTTGTCCTGGGAGGCTGAGGGACACCCCCTGCCATGCCAGCCCATGCTGGGTGAGTGCTGAAGGCGGGTGCCTGGAAGCAGCAGCAGCAGCAGGAGATGAGAGGCTGAGGAGAGTGCGGTGCTGAGCTTTGAAGACGCCTGACAGGCTGTCGGGGCGCTGCCAGCCATGCTGACAGCCGGGTACAGACACCCCCCCGCCACTGCTGCGCTCTGATCACAGCCTCCCCGTCACTTCAAAGCACCCACCAGGCGCAGGTGGGCTCCCATGCAGCCTCCCACCCCATGGTTCTACTCCCTCTGACCCACGGTCTTGCTTCTCCCGCCCCACATGGCCCAGATGCACTGAGGTCCCCAGCTCCAGGGACACAGATACCGAGGTACAAGGCAGACATGGTCCCAAGCAGCACTGGCAGTAGGTGATGGCCCCCCAGGGCTGTCATTGTCCTGCCTCTGTGGGGCAGGGTCNCTCAGAAAGGAGCCGAGCCGGCTCCAGCCGCCCCACAGAGAGGGGCTGAGCCGTGTCCTGGCGGTGCTGCGGGGATACAGCGGCACGAGGGGACAGCTCAGGGCGGGTGTGGGGGGGGTGACCCACAGGGTCCCGAGGATGCAGGGAGCCCGCGGCGGGGATGGTGCCAGCGCTAGACTCGGCGGCGGGGCTACGGCAGGAGCCAGAGAGCTCAGCGGCGGCGCGGTCCGGCTCGGGGGCTGCCCTGGGGCTGGGGGCCAGGCCGGCCGGGGCCGGGGCGGGCGCAGGCCCAGGGCCGGGGCGGGCG
>VWZW01006398.1:771942-788135 GCA_013397115.1 Edolisoma coerulescens | reverse complement strand
GCTGAAGGCGGGTGCCTGGAAGCAGCAGCAGCAGCAGGAGATGAGAGGCTGAGGAGAGTGCGGTGCTGAGCTTTGAAGACGCCTGACAGGCTGTCGGGGCGCTGCCAGCCATGCTGACAGCCGGGTACAGACACCCCCCCGCCACTGCTGCGCTCTGATCACAGCCTCCCCGTCACTTCAAAGCACCCACCAGGCGCAGGTGGGCTCCCATGCAGCCTCCCACCCCATGGTTCTACTCCCTCTGACCCACGGTCTTGCTTCTCCCGCCCCACATGGCCCAGATGCACTGAGGTCCCCAGCTCCAGGGACACAGATACCGAGGTACAAGGCAGACATGGTCCCAAGCAGCACTGGCAGTAGGTGATGGCCCCCCAGGGCTGTCATTGTCCTGCCTCTGTGGGGCAGGGTCCCCAGCTGCAGAGCAGACACAGCTGGGGACCCTGGAGGTCCAGGCAGGGTTTCATGGTAGCTGCAGTGAATTGCATGACAAGGGACAAGGAGGAAGAGCTGAGATGCAACATTCCCAGGCACAGGGTTCACACAGTGTGCCAGAGACGGGTCATCCCTATCCAGACACAGATGCCCACCATGCCGGGACCCTGGGAGCTGCCAGTTCAATTTACCTGGGGTAAGACAACACACACCCCTGTCCCAGCCCAGCTCGAGGAGGAATTTTCCATTCCCGAATGGAGGTTGCGGAAAGGCGTGTTTGTAGCAACCCCCTCCTCTCCCCTCCCCTCACCCATCACCAAAGCAGCTCAGGAAGGCGCCTGCCTTGTTCGTCTCCAGGAAGGTGCAGAGCAAAAGCCTCACAGGAGAGAGAGATCCCTGGAGGGAATCAGGGACCCTGGGCAGCCTCAGGGGCAGCCTGCAGCCCACATTCCAGAGGAGCCACCCTGCGTGCAGCCATGCCGCTGCCCCTTGCCTGCTGTCAGGACGGGGAAGTTCTGACACCACCCCAGGACAGCAGCGCGCCCCGGCTCGTTGTTGGCATCCTGCGAGCCACCCGGATCCCCGGGCTGCACTACATGTGCACCCGGCCGCAGTCCCGCCTGCGCCGCCTGCTCTGGAGCCTGGCCTTCCTGGCCTCCGCCGGGCTGCTGGCCACCGGCGCCACCGACCGCCTGCACCACTTGCTCTCGCGCCCTGTGCACACCCGTGCACGCCTCGCCTGGGCACCCCAGCTCCGCTTCCCGGCTGTCACCCTCTGCAACCCCAACCGGGCACGCTTCCTGCACCTCACCAAGCCCGACCTCTACTCGGTAGGAGAGTGGCTGGGGCTGGCCCGGGAGAACCACTCGCTGGTGCCCGAGATGCTGGCCGTGCTGGGGGAGGACCAGCGTGCCTGGCTGACGCGTCTGGCCAACTACTCACGCTTCTTGCCGCCCCGACGCTCCGAGCGCACCATGCAGAGCTTCTTTCACCGCCTGGGCCACCAGATCGAGGACATGCTGGTGGAGTGTCGCTTTCAGGGAGAGCGCTGTGGCCCCCAGCACTTCACTCCTGTGAGTTCCCTGCTAGAAGGAGCAGGACAGCTGGGCTGCCCCATGGGTACTGGGAATGATGCTTCACCCCCACCCCAGCAAGGGTGGAGGGGTGGCAGAGTGGGGAGTGAGGCTGAGATGAGCCTTTCCAAGGGTCATGCAAGACTGTATCTCCCTTCCATCACCTCCATGGAGCTGGAAAGGAGTTTCTGGACCTCATCCTGCTTGCAGAATACTCAACCAGATCCCTGCCTGCTCCCTTACCCCTGCTCTCTCCATCCCCAGGTCTACACACGCTATGGTAAGTGCTACACCTTCAATGGGGATCGGAGGAATCCACGTGTGACCCGCCAAGGTGGCATGGGCAACGGGCTGGAGATCATGCTGGACATCCAGCAGGAAGAGTACCTGCCCATCTGGAGAGAGACCAGTAAGTGGGGCTATGGGTCAGGCAGGGCACAGGTGAGGGGTGCTAGGAGGGAGGGTTGCTGGGCGAGCAGAGCACCCTGTGAGGGGGCTACGGGTCAAGCAGGGCACCAGAGGGGTGCGGGTGCTGGGTCAGTGCTGGCATGCAGCACCTCTGTCCTCCCACAGATGAGACATCATTTGAAGCTGGCATCCGGGTCCAGATCCACAGCCAGGACGAGCCACCCTATATCCATCAGCTGGGCTTTGGTGTCTCACCTGGCTTCCAGACCTTTGTGTCCTGCCAGGAGCAGCGGGTAAGGCAGGATGCCCCACAGCCCCCAGGGAGGTGCCTGTGGGTACCCAGCCCAGCACAGCCCTGCAGCGATGCCCTTCTCACCCCGACAGCTCACCTACCTGCCGCAGCCGTGGGGGAACTGCCGGGCCAGCAGGCAGGGGGAGCAGATGCTGCCCGGCTATGACACCTACAGCATCGCTGCCTGCCGCCTCCAGTGTGAGAAGGAGGCCGTGGTGCAGAGCTGCCACTGCCGCATGGTCCACATGCCAGGTGAGGGGTGTGCATGTTGGTGTGAGGGGCACCCCACTGCCCCAACAGGCCTGCTGGGGTTGCCCCAACTCCCTGCAGTCTGCACCCAAAGATCACCTCTGCCCCAACACTCTGCACCCAAGGATTCCCCTGGCCCCCTCCCTCTCCACCCAGGGACCACCCCATCCTTTCCACATACTGGGTCAGACCTGTCCTACCCTCCTTACACCACAGGTCAGCCCCTTCCCTGTCTGTCTTGTACCTGGGCCACATCTGCCCCAGCCAACCTGCACCCAAGGGTCACTCATCCTCATTCCCTCTGCACCCTGCCCCACTTCCTCTGAGGGAGTGAGTCAAGAGTGGGGGGCAGAATCTGTCCAGACTCCCACCCTCCCAACCAGCTGTTTCTCCACAGGCAATGAGTCCATCTGCTCCCCTAATGTGTACATCGAGTGTGCTGACCACACACTGGGTAGGTGCGGCAGTGGGTGGGCATCTAGGGGCCGGCTGAGTGCCCCAGGGAGGGGGCTGGAGACTGTGGCTGTGCCAATGGGTGTCTGCCCCCAGACGCAGCAGTGGAGGACAGCCAGGAGCGCTGCAGCTGCCCCACTCCGTGCAACCTGACACGCTATGGCAAGGAGATCTCCATGGTCCGCATCCCCAACAAGGGCTCTGCACGCTACCTCGCCCGCAAGTACAACAAGAATGAGACCTACATTCGGTGAGTTGCCAGCACTGGGGTGGGTATTCCAGGGGCTGGGCAGGGGGCTGGGGACCTGGGGAACTTCCACTCCACTCCTGAGAGCATGCAGAGAGAGTGTCCTGGCATACTCGGTCCCTGCAGCATCCTCCACCCAGGGGTGTCACCACTAGAGCTTCTCCCCAACTTCTCCATGTCTTCCCAGCCCTCCTGCCAGCACCTGCCCATCCCACTGTCTCTCCTGGCCCGGGACATGCCCCATCCATGTCCCCACTCCACCAGCCTGAATAATTCACGAGGGCCCTGGGAGCACCTGGGAGCTGGAGGGCTGGGGGACAGGGGAGGTTTGTGGGCAGTGGTGCAGGAGGGTTGGTTACCAGCCCTCTTTGCTGAGCACAATGGTGTCCCCACAGGGAGAACTTCCTGGTGCTGGACATCTTCTTTGAGGCGCTCAACTATGAAGCCATTGAGCAGAAGAAAGCCTATGACCTTGCTGGGCTTCTCGGTGACTCCCCTCGCCTTCCTGTGGGGCCCTAAGGCTCGGAGCTCTGGGTCCCAGCCCTGGGAAGATGTGGGTCTGGTGGGGGAGGGATCACACAGAGCAGCAGCCAGCCACAGGCTGGCTGAAGGGTGGAATGCTGCTGACTGTCCCCTATCCCGCATGTCCCCTGCCCCCATGACTGCTCTGTCCCCCACCATCCGGCAGCCCTGGCACTGCCTGCTGTCCTGCTGGCCCATCCCAGGCTTCCAGTGGGCTGCACAGTGTCTCCTGGTGACCATCTTCCCCTCCTCCCCCCCAGGGGACATCGGGGGGCAGATGGGCCTGTTCATCGGTGCCAGCATCCTCACCATCTTGGAGATCCTGGACTACATCTATGAGGTGTGCTTAGCCTTCAGGGATGTGTCTCAGCAGTGGGTGCAGAGACAGGCTTCCCGGGGAGGGCATAAAATGTGTGGCCACCCCAGAGGGCTATTACAGCCCCCAAATTGGGGAACACCGAGAGGAAGGCAGTGGGAGGAGAACGGGTCCCCCAGCATTCCTCAGTGACCTGAGGACAGGGAGGGTGATGGGCAGAGGTACTGTCCCACTGTCCCTGGGTGAGCAGGGGAGCAGGCAGCAGTTCCATGTAGACCGGGGTGTCCACGCACAGGGTGCTACCTGTGCTCAGATCTGGGTCTGACCCCCCCATCTGCACCCAGGTGATCCGAGATAAGGTGAGCCGTGTCCTGCGACGCTCCAAGCCACCTCTGAAGAAGCCCTCGGGCAGCATCGCCACACTGGGTCTGGAGGAAATGAAGGACCAGGTACCCCTGCAGGGCTGGGCTGCCTGGAGGCTGCAAGGACAGGGCCTGGGCATGTGTCTGCCCCCACCCCAGGGGGAAGGGACATCGTCCCAAGATTGAGGGATGAGATGTGGCTCTTCATTTGGTGCCTTCAGGCTGCAGAGTCAGGGCAGTCCTGGGGAAGCAGGGAGCTGGGTGCTCCCGGGGGAGCTCCTGTGGACAGGCTGTGCTGGGTGGGAGGACTCGGGAGGTGGCAGGGTGCTTGGAGTCTGTACCCACCCTATTGACTGTCATCCCCACAGAGCCCCTGTGAGACACTGGGCCGGCACGTGGAGGGCGCCTACAACGCGGGCATCCTGCCCAACCACCACCACCGCCACCACTACCCTCACCAGGGAGTCTTCGAGGACTTCGCCTGCTAGGCAAGATTGGGACTGGGGGGCAGCCCCCTGCCACCCCCCTCCCCAGCGTTCGCATGGAGAGGGACTGCGGCACTGGGTGCGGTGNACTGCCAGGACCAGCCACACCGTTCGCCCCCAGTGATGCCACTGGAGCTGCCTCAGCACCGGCACTGGAGCAGCCCCCCGGCCCTTTTGCCTGTCCCCTCTGCTTGCCCCTAGCACGTGGGCTCAGCCCAGTTTCAAGCACACAGCGTGGAGGGGGATGGGCATGCCGGGGGGGTTGGGGGAGCAGCAGGTGTGGGCCAGAGAGGCCCCGGTGCTGCAGAGCATGAAGGGGGTAAGCTGAGGTTCCTGTGAGCCCCTCCAAGCCCTCCCCTGCTGACCCCTCCTGGGTGGTGGTCTCTGCCCTGCATGGTTTTCCCCAGGAGAGAGACATGCCTGGAACAGCTTCCCTCTGCCCGGGAACCACCTCCCCCCCTTCCTGCTGCAGGGCAGGGTAGCGTTGCAGGGCAGCCCTCTGAGTAGCATGGCCCCCGTGGCCAGCCCAGGGACACCCCAACTGCAGCCACACCTGCATGGCACCACCCTGACCCCTGGCACCACCACCACTGTGACACCCCCCCAAACGTCTGCCCACCCTTGCCCAACCTCATGCAGCCTCTCAGGGCTGCAGCTCCTCCATCACTGTTCCCATCCAGACCCCTGCACTGTGACTCCCCCTGCCACTCCAGTGTTGGCCCCAAATAATCCCCAGTCATTTCAGCACTGCAAACCTACTGCCTCCCCCGTCTCCTGCCCCAGTCCATTGTGAACCCATCCTCTCCTTGCCCAGGTATTGCCCAAAGTGGCTCATCCCTTGGTGTAGCTGCCTGGCACAGCCCAGGCAGCGTGGCGGGTCCTGCCCTCACTCCCCTGCCTGTCGCTGCTCTTTTGCACTGTGCACGTACCCCTTGCCACGCTCCCAGCCCCGGGTGCTGAGCACCCGCTGTGCCTCCCCCAGACTGTACACGGTTAGGAGGGTGCTCTGTGCCCAGCACTGCCCGGACAGCCACAGTCCAACCCACTGGCCGGAGCCTTGGCCAAAACTGGCGCCCACAGTCCTCCTGCCTGCCCTGAGATGGCAGGACCCACGGCAGGACCCGCAGCACTCCCCCGTCCTGTTGTACATTGCCTCCACCCCCTCCACTGTAGCAGCAGACACCAGCGCAGGGCAAAGTGCCCCAAAATATCTCAGGAGGGGGGGCGAGCTGGCAAAGCCCCCTCAACACACACACTTGGCAGAGGGGGACCCCAGGGCAGGAATTTGGGACCTCTGGAGAAGGCTGGGGTTGAGCCAGGCAGCCTCTGGCCCTGCTGGTTTGGTTCCCATCCCTGGTGCCCACAGATGGAACATGGCCATGCTGTGCCATGCCCAAAGCCATAGATGCAGGAAGAGCCATCATCCTTGCAGCCCTCAAGGCCCCACACGTGGGAGGCACAGGGTAGGGACCAGGGCACCAGCAGCCCTGGCTCTGGGTATGCATGGTCCAACAGCTCCCCCAAAGTATGCACCCACATGTAAGCACGTTCCCCATGGGTGCAAGCACCCAGCTGCGTGGTGTTCCACGTCCCCCTGTGTGGGGGGATACACAGCAAGCCCCCCGGCAGGGCAGCCACACTGGTGCTCCCCGGGGAGCCCTCCAGAGCACCCCATGCTGGCTCCCCATGGGGTTCCCATACGCCAGCCTGCAAGCAGGAGGGTCCCCAGAGGGGTGCCACATGTTAGCCCAGGAATGTGCCACGGCCATGCCAGCCAGCCTTACACCAAGGTCTCCTGTGGCAAGTGGGGGGTGCAGGATGCATCCCCTTCCTGCCAGCCAGAGCAGCGGGCCCTGAGCAGGGTGGGCATGGGCACCATGGCGGGAGGGCCAGCACGAACCACCCTCGTGCTGGTGAACATGAGAGATGTGCGTCACTGTTTTATAAATGTACAAATGCTCCCTAATAAAGAGGCACAAGTAGGTCCAGAGATGCCTGCGAGGGCTGATGGGGCAGAGAGATGGGTGAGACACCACCCTAAAGAAGAGGTGGTGGTGGGACCCAGGGAACACTTTATAGCCCTGTGCTCATGTACGAGGGGTGCAGGGTGAAACTGAAACAGGGGAGGCAGAGGGTGGGTGGAGGGGAAGGGGGCCCTGCTGGGGCTTTCCCTAGCAGAGGTGCTCCTCCAGCTCCTACCTTCTCCAGACCTTTCTCCATCTGCCCCAGCTACCCTGCAGCACAAAGAAGATGCGGTGGGAAACAGAAGCTGACCTGATGGTGAAGGCTGCCAGCATCAGGCACCACAGGTTTCCCTTTAAACCAGTGAGGGCTGAAAATGCCTGAGTTAACTGGGTGCAGCTGGGACACACGGCCACATCCCACAGCTCACACCATGCCCTGTGAGAAGAGCACTGAGGTTGGGTGCTAAAGGGAAAAGCAGGGAAAAGCTACATCCTCCACATCTTTTTATCACCAAGTAAGAGGATTGGGTCCCTTTGGGATAAGACTGTCCCTGCCACCAGATTCTGACCTATCTGCCCCTGCAGGATGCCCCATCACTTCACCCACACCAAGATGGTGGTAACTGGGAGCTCATGGTGCCTCCTGCTCTACAGTGAAGACGTGTCACAGGAGCTGGGCACGGAGAGCAGGATTGTGTGGTGAGCCCACAAGGTCCTTCCTCAGCACGTCCTCCAGCTCCTTCAGCACAGCGCACAGGAGTGAAACATGGCAGTAGGAAAGGCTAAGCTTCATGCATGGCCCATCCCAGCTTCTCTGCCAACAAAGTGGCCTCAGGACCATTCCCAGGAGCCCTGCAGTGATGACCTAGTGAAGATTTGACATGTATTTCTCTCTGTTGCTCTCAGCACCTCTGTTCTTTAATTTGACAACTTCCGGGTGCTATCTGGAAGTGACAGCTCCTGTAGTGTCTCCCACTTCTCCAAGCAGGACAGGCAGATGAGGTGAACCCAGCACCACCCCCGTCTGTGACATGTCTCATGTCCCAGTGCAGATGGCACTGGGCTGAGGAGGACCAGTGGGACATCCCAGGTTTAGCACCCCAGGGTAAACCACAAACCCCAGTGCTGTGGCCCCTGGGTGCCCCCTCCCACGCTGTGCCTGTTCAAGGGCCACCAAGGGCTTGGTCCTCCCCAGAGATGGAGATGCTGCCACCTGGGGCTCACTCAGCACAGCGCTGCTTGAAACACCTGTAATGAGCCACATGAAATAGCTGGGGCATAATTAGAAGGGGATCCACTACAGTGAAACAGGCCCTTAATTTTAATGAGCAGAGCCCTCTGGACAGACGCCAAGTACCTGATCACAGCAGGACCGGCTGTGCTGGCGACAGCTTCTGTCACCATAGAGGTGACAACCTGAGAAGACACAGATCCTGTGGTGTCAGTCCCAAGGAAGTAGGCACCAGGATGGAGCAGGCAGCAAGGATCTCTTCTGTCTATGGGGTAGGCATCTCCTTTGGGCACTTTCCAACATGTCTCCACTGCCACGAACAGTAATTACAGCTATTCCCATAAAAAGCTGCATTTCAAATAAAACAAAACCATCCAGCTTGGGAGCAGAGGGTTTGGAAGTAAGTCCTGAAATGCAATAGGATATGTGGTCTCACTGCTGTCACCTCCCCAAGCATCTCCTGCCTGGAGATGCTGATGGTGATAGGCAACACCTGGAGAAAGGAGTGACTCTCAGCATGTCTGTATGACATGCAAATGCCAAGCTCACTGCTTTGCTCTTTGATCATCTGCCCAAGACCCCTTTGCTGGAAAAATGGACTGGTGGTGCCAATCAGTTGGGCCAGGCAAGGGACACACAGCACCCACTTCCCAGCACTCAGCCCCTGACAGCCCAGCAGACTGGAAAAACCAAGGAGGCAATTAAAATCATTCCAAGCAAGCTGCCTGCCTCTTCCCCCTGTGCCAAAGCTTCAGAGTCTTGCATTCTGCCAGTGCTGGGGTGGTGTGGCCCCAGAGGGGACATCCTTGGGCACAGCCAGATATGTTGGCATCCTGTGGAAGGAGATCCCTGAAGGCAGGCACACACTGACAGCAGCTCTGCCTGCACCTACAGCTTTCCTCCTTCATTGAAATGCTCTGATTTCCCTGAGCTTGGCCGGAAAAAACCCTAACCAAAGCTCCTCACACCCTCCAGAGGGACTCAGCAGTATGTTGGGCATCCAAGGCACTGGATGCAGGCACAGCCTGGCACCTCCCTGTCTGCTCCTCCTCAAGCAGAGCAGCTTCTTCTGCCTTCACTTAGAGACAGGAAGAAATGTTGGCTGGAGTTGGGTCCTGGCCTATGGTCGGTAGAGCTGGTCCTGCAGGACAGGCAGTGAGGCACCACTGGCCCCTTCCCAATGAAAGCACAGGGAAGAAAGGGCTCTGCACATCCCCTTGCCCTCCAGCTCTTTCCTGGCACGGCCGCAATTCCCATATCCTCCCAAAGGTCAGCCATCAAACTGATTAACATTTCTGGGGCTGAAGTAGCTTTGCCATGGAGTTTAGCATGGCCTGAAGTGACCCAAGCAGGGCTGGAGAAGCAGGTTTTGCCTTCCCTGCTCACAGGCTCACTGTTGTGTTTGCAGACACAGGAAAACAAAGCAGGGTGGGGGAGAACAGCAGTAGCTTGTGTTTTCCCCAGTTTGAGTCCCTTTCCTTGCCACAGTGCAGAAATGAGAGGGGAGGCAGGAGGAGAGGCAGGTGCCCACCCAGGCCCAGTGCATTCAGACATTCCCCCTTATGCTTCAGAGTGCTCTGAACCACCCCTTCACTCTCTCTTCTGAAAAACTTTCCAAGAGGAAGTTGCTCTGACTCTCGATTGCTGTGGTGAGCCGGTAACACTTAGAAAATTTCCGCAAGGGAAGCAGAAGTCTACAAGGCAGGAGACAAGTTTTCTCCTGCCTCGTTGGTAAAATTGACCTTTCACTGCCCTGGCTCCGCAACTGGAGAAGTGCAAAAATCCAGACATTGTATGGAAGTGCCGGTCAGACCTGAAGAGGGATCACAGAATGTCTCTGTTTGCTCAGCCGCCCACATCAGCACCCAGGGCTGCTCCTCCCGCCCCTTTCAAAGGTGTCACTGTCCCCGTCTGGCGCCCTGCCTGCACCTGCCAGCCCATGAGGGCAGGAGAGGGGCAGAGTGCAGCTGTGCCCGTGTCCCCATTGTGACAGGTCTCTGCCATGTCCCAGTGAGCAACAGCCAGCGCTCACTTCACAGCCTTGCTTGCATCACCAAACCCCTTCCCAAAGCTTTGCACATCCTTCTTCAGGGTTTCATCATGTTTTGATGCTGCAAATAACCTGGCAAACACTAGAACAGCTTCAAACCCTGCCACCTCCCTTGAAAAGGGAGCAGTAACCGTGCTGGGAGTGCCACAAGCACTGTCATTTCCTCATACGTATTTTAGAGCAGCGAGGCTCTGCTGGTATTGATAGTGCAGAGTTTTAAGTATGCAAATACCTCTAACTCAGTCTGGGCAAACAGCAGTGATGCAAGAGCAACTTTATCTAGACAGTCTCATGATAATTAAATGACAATTCTGGGTTTCTTTTCAGAGCCAACTTGATTTGAAGCCACTTTATTACCATTTGGATACTCTTCTAATGCCTAATCACATCTTACTACTTGGTCTGCTTTTCAGAGGATAAATGTATCTGTAACACACCTGCATCTGCCTCCCTCCCTCTGTCCCAGATTTCCACTTAAAGGGAATTAAGGATGTGCTCAGGGAAGATCAAAAATAGAAATTGTCAGTACAAGCTAACAGTTACTGTCTGAAATATAATAAAATTATATTTAAACATATACACTCCTACACCATGGATACAGAGACTAGAGCAGGAAGAGATGAATGAGGTATCCTTGGAAAAGGCATACCACACAGCCCAGGGCTCTCCACGAGTTTTGCTGAGCACTAGCAGCCTTGGTAAGTAATAGAGAGTAGGTTCAGTTAATTTTCTTGGGGGTGTCTCTTTGATATGTGTGTTTCATGAAGCAGTAATATATGATGAGTAAAGGGCTGGTGGGAAGAGCACATGGAGTCATGAAATCATGCCCGGAGCAGGCAGCATGGGCAGGGGACAGTCCCCACACCTCATAATGCAAATAGGAGCTGTAGGTGATGAAAACAGTCCAGGACAGGACTACAGTGCTCTGCCCAACTCAGAACTGGAAAACACAAGTGCTGAGAAGCCCTGAGACGTAAAACAGCCCCAAAAAAGGGTGAAAGCAACGCAGAAAGGGCAGACGTGATCCAACACAGTGCTCATATCCAGTTTCTGGCCTGGGAGTTTCCTTCAGAGCTGATCCCAGATTAGAGCTGGAGGGCAGAGTTCACCTCACTTGTGCAGCCTGCTCAGGTAAAGGATGTTCCAGGTGCTTGGGGAAAGAAGCAGGAAGGAATCTGTCCAGCCAGCTGCAGACAGAATTTATACAAGCAGCCAGCACCTACCACCACACAGACCCCCAGCAGAACACCCACAGGTGCTTCATGAAAGAATCAGCCAGACCCACCAGTACATCTCTCCGTTTTATTAGTGTAAATGCACCCCATCCTCCCTCCTTTCCCCCCTATTAAATACAAACCAGGAGCAGAGAGCGGCTCCTCAGTCGCTTTCTCCTTAGGAGATGCACAGCCAAACCCTCTGCCATGCCCATCAGTGTCGGGCACAACGTCCCTCGACCCTGAGGGCAGCCCCACAGCGGAGAGGGATCCCACCTCCGTCAGGAGGCTCTCGTCTGAGGGCTGTGACCTCCGACGTCCTATCAATACTGCGAAGGCCGAAGCGGCCTGGGTCATGGTTCCCATGGGGAGCAGCTCACGGTACGTGAAATCAGCAGGATCCCCTCTGGCACCCCCTACACCCACCAGCCCCAGGGGCCAGGGTCCTCACACCTCAACCAGCCAGGAGCACTCCAGCTCGTTGCCAAGTGGCAAAACCCCAAAACCAACATCCTTATTGCTCTTTTGGGATGGGATGTACTCCATTCCACTGTCCAAGCTTGTGGCAGTTACAGGGACATGTCCCTCCCTGTACAACCAGGCCAATGCTCCAAAGGAGCAAGAGGCACAAACCTGTCTCAGGACACTGGGGGAACTACAAGGGATCACTCCAGGCCCTGTGGCAGTCACGACCCTGCAGCAGGGGGACTTTGGGCTCTACATTCCCCCAGTTGAGGGGGGACAACAAGAGACAGGGCAGCCCATCTCCCGAGTGCTCAGCAGCAGGGCCAGGACAGAGGGATGGGGCCAGCAGCTCTAGATGAGGAGCCAGGCATTCCAGCTTGCAGCTCAGTGACTCTGACCCCATCTTGCCTCGGGGTCTGCACAGCCGTGGCCGCTTGAGACAGACCCAGGCATCCTGGGCTGGCAGACCCCGGCCTGGGCAGCCCCAGTGGGGCAAGTCATGAGCTTGGACACCAGCAATCCCTGCAGCCGCTGGAGAAGGAAGACAGATTTGGGCAGCAGAAGAAGTAGAGTGGGCAGGCAGGCATGGCATGGCAGGGCCAGCCCCTCCACCGATCCAGGGTTCAGGTGCTGTTCCCCTGCTCCTGCTCAAAAAGGACCATGGCCAGCTGGGAGCGAGAGCCTACGCCCTCCAGGCTGCTCTGCACACAGCGGTGGTAGATGTCCTCGCTGAGCCGGGGGTTGCAGGCCTGGTGCCGGTAGCGCTGCAGCAGGGCAGGCTCCACTGCCCGGAAGACATGGAGGTTGGAGTACTTGATGAACATGTCGTAGATGTCCAGGGTCTCCAGGATGTCCTCATTCTCCTGCACGTCCCCCGCCATGCGGGTGCGTGCTGCCATGTAGTCGGCGTTGTAGAAGCAGGCTTCGTGGAAGACATCACGGTCAAAGCGCCCCATGTCCCGCAGCAGGTCCAGCGTGGTGGGTGGCACCTGGTTGTGGTAAGCAATGGCTGGGTTGTAGCCCTGGAAGTGGATGGGGAAGAAAACCTGCCAGTTGTTTATGGTGTTCATCCGGCAGCGGTTCAGGAAGTCAACGGTGACCTCTGTCCCCACGCCAGCCACAAAGAAAAGCGTGTCCACGGGATGCTTCTTGGAGATAATGTCCATGACCTTGATTTGGGAGGGTGCATCTGTCTTAACGCTGATCCAGGGGATCTTTACCTCCGCATACTTGCGCTCATACTCGGTGATCTGGGACTTCACAGAGGCAAAGATGTCATTCTGGGTGACCTGCTGGGCCTCAAAGGGGTCATAGATGAAAAGGAAGGTGAGCACCGCGTTCTCACTGCTCTCAAAAGCGGCTGCCGCGTAAGCCTCCAAGAAGCGGGCAGCGTAGTCGCGGTCGTGGGCCGTCAGCGGCAGGATGACATTGATGCGACTGGCCTCTGTCACATAGGGCATGGGGATGATCTCCACCTCGCTGAGGGGCCGCACCAGGTGCACTCGCTTAGTGACGGAGTGGCTGTGCCCCTTCTGGGTGACCACCTCCACCTGAAGGTCCAGCGTGTACTCCATGCCACGCGTGGGGTCGAAGCGCCGGTACCCGTTCACCAACTGCTGCTTGCGGACGTGGAGCACTGGCTGGTACTTGCGGTTCAGCTCCTCCATGGCCGTGGCCACCACATCGGCCACGTCCGCCAGATCCGCACCGTGCAGCTCACACTTGGGGGAGCCATCCACACAGGCATAGACCTGCTCCTCTGTGAAGTAGTCCCAGCGCAGCACCTCAAAGCGGGTTTTGGGCTGGAATGGGGGCGGGATGCCAATGGGCCATGTGGCGACATGGTCCCCGTCAGCAGACAGGCTGCTGGCATTCTGGATCTCCAACTGCAAGACGAGAGATGGAGGAGTGAGAGCCAAGGCAGGCACAAGTAGGTCTTCCAGCTCTGGCAGCACTCAAGCTGACTCCTGATACTCAGAGATCAGCCAGAGCTGGCTCAAAGAGCAGTGCCAGAACAACTCTGCCCTCAACCTGACTCCTGTCCAACATCTCAGGTTTTCTCCCCCACCCTATACAGCCTTTGTGACAGATCTCTGCACCTTTCTGGCTTCATCACCCTGAACCACCACTGCATGTCCAGGACCCATCTAGGTCCAAAGCTGCTTTCCAGACAGCACCACTGCCTCTGTAGCCACATGAGCTCAGCTGATCCTGCCCAACAGCAGGATCAGGTGAGAAACCAGAAAGCCCACGGGGCTGACAAATGGAACCAAGGCCCTCCCAGCCAAGCCAGGTCTCACCTGGAGCTGCTGGATCTCCTGATAGGTTCTCTCAAGCTCCACCTGTGCAAAGTACTTGTGCAGCCGGTACATCTGGAGGGGATCCAGCACAGGGTGGACAGTGAAGGCGCTCTGGAAATGGAGGTTGGTCTCCCGTTCAGGGTCTGTGTTCTTCCCCAGCTCAAAACAGTGGTAATGCAGACCCTGTGCCAGCCAGGAGAGATAGGTCACAGCCAGCCCCAACCTGTGCTCCCACACCACCAGATGCCAGCACAGCAAGCTCAAAGGATGTTGGGGTGCAACAGCTAGTCCTCCCAGGACCTGGGAGCCCAGAGAGAGGAGGGAAAACACTGGGCCAGGATCCAGCCATCTCTATTGCATGACCTACCTCATGTTCCTCAGCACAGTTGACACCTGTGTAGTCAATGATGCAGCGGCCCAGCCACTCATCGGGCCGGGCACTGAGGATGTCATTGCGGCAGCTCTCCAGGTGCTGCTGCAAGAGCAGGAGGAGGCTGCGGGACAGCAAGTAGCCAAACCCTCCATAGCAGTAACGTCCCTCAGTGTCCCCGCCGATGAACTCCTCAGGACGACCCAGGTAGAGGTGGGTGTCAATGCTGAGGTGGGCAACCAGGCGGCTGATGCGGTGCGCCTCCGTGTAGGTATCATCCTGCACCAGGAAGAACCAGTCGAAATCGTTCACGTAGTGGTCCAGAAGGTACCTGATGGTCTGGTACATGTTCCAGATGGGCCGCTCGTCACTGTGCGTCACCACCGTCATGCCGTGGGGCACCTTGCGGCCCCGTGTGCCTGTGAAGTACACCAGGCGCTCCAGGCGGTGGGCCAGTGTGCGGTTGACAGCCACCCCCAGTGTGTTCAGCGTGCTCTTGGAGGTCAGCACACCCACGAAGAGCCGCTGCCGCATCCCCAGCTCTGTACTGATGTACCGGGTCCTGCAAGAAAAGACAACGTATGGCCCCTAGGGCACTGCAACCCACCCCAGCCTGCAGCCTCCCTGCTGTAACTAATGGCACCGACCTCGGTTCCTCTGCAGGAACTGCTCCCAGGCTTCAGCCAGGCACACAAGACATCACTCCAGTGTCACCAGCTGCCACTACGCCTGGGTCAGAGGCACTGCAGAGCACTTTGCTGAGGTCCCCCGTCAACTTGAGACCAAGGGAGACCCTACCTTCCCATGAGCTGGCCAGTCCAGCTCAAAACAGATGCTCTCAAAAGGCTAAGCACAGCTAAAAGCAGGAAACAGGGCTGCACAACCCAGCTCTATCAGGGATGTGACCCACCAGATACCCCAACTATGAGGCTAGCCCCAGCCAGGTCAGCTGAACTGGGAAGCACCTTCCTGCCACCCCTGCCAGACATGCTGCTCTAGAGCAGGCAGGCAGGAGAGCCCGTGCTGCCCTCCCTGGGGAAGCCAGGCCCCACACAGGTTGCTGAAGCCAGCAAGGGGCTGGTTGTGTCCCCCTCCCCACCACGACCCCCAGCTGTTGCACTCACAATGACTTTCAGGTTTAATTCTCCCAGTCTGGCGCAGTAGCAGGAAGCGACCCCCCCTATCACGTCCCCCAACCGCCGCCTGGTACACAGTGGCCCCATTCAGCCCCCTTCATCCGCCCACCACCTCGCCAGGACAAGGAGGCCCTTTCACTGCCTGTTCCCTGTCATCCAGGGGACGCTGGGACGGGGCTGCAGCCGACTCCGGAGCAGGCAGGCATTTACAGCACTGGGTGGGGACGTGCCACCACGGGAGGGGTCCCTGCTCGGACAGGAGGGGACAGTGGCAGGGTGCCCGGCAGCACGTGCTGCAGTAGGCAACCTTCGCACAGCGGGCAGCAGCATGGGCAGGCGGCTCCTCCGCTGCGGGCTGGGGTAAGGTAACGTGGGGCACAGCTGGGAAAGGCACTCGCAGTGAGGAAAAACCCGTCTGCAGCCCTAGGTGGCTGAAGGGAGGGCAAAGCACACCGCTGGGCCTTCTGTCACGCCCCCCTGTAAAGCCCCCCCAGCCCCGGCATGGCAGGCACCTGAAGCTCGCCCGCAGCTACCCCCAGAAAAACCCCGGTGAGCGGCGGCCCAACTCCCCCAGCCCGGCCCGGCTCCCCCGCACCTGACGGCCTTCTTGGCGGCCCTGCCGGG
>VWZW01006398.1:738876-768837 GCA_013397115.1 Edolisoma coerulescens | reverse complement strand
TAAGTCCCGGCGCCAATGAGCAGGCGCTGGGCTCCCCTAGCAACAGTGCCCGCGCCAATGGGCGCCGCGAGCCGCCCGCACCGCTGCCCGCAGCCCTGCCCGGCGCCCCGCCATCCCGTGCCATCCCGTGCCATCCCGTGCCATCCCGTGCCATCCCTCCACNGCTGCCCGCAGCCCTGCCCGGCGCCCCGCCATCCCGTGCCATCCCGTGCCATCCCTACACCAGCCGGCCAGCCGTGCCGTGCCGCATCCCCGGTCCCCTGGGCCGGCGGAGCCCTGCTCTCCCTCCACACAGCATCGCCCATCCCCACCGGAGCCGGAGCGTCGCTCCTGGGCTCTACGGGTAAAGTCCAATCCCGCTTAGCATCCTCCGGGGACTCGAGCAGGGGCCCAGCGCTTGGCTGCCCGCTCCCTGCCCTCCTGCTTCCTTGGGATTAGGCTCTGTGCTCGGCTTCCCCACGGGGATTTGCCCTGTCTGGTGTTGCCTTCCCCAGCCGAAGGGAGGGAGGAGGTTGCCGGCAAGGAATGAGATGCCAGTGGAGCCCGTCTGGTCAGCAGCAAGGTGCTGGGCAACAGGAAGCCATGACTGCAGCCTTTGCCCTCTTCCCAGCTCCTTCCCAGAGCGCTGTTTTTGTGAGCTGTCCTGAACTGGCCGCTTAAACTTGGCACTTGGAAGGAGTGATGCTGGCCTGGGGACAATTTGTGACAATAAACCCATTCTAAACCAACTGAGCCTGTAAAGGGACTAGGGGAGCGAAGGGGTGATGGAACTGGCTCCAGGTGGGAGCAGGCAGATGGATACTGTAATTAGGTTTAAACTGAAGCTGGATCAGTCTTTGCAGGGGATTATGACCCCTCCGTCTGTGTAGGCACTGCGGGGGGCCCGGTAACTGTTTGCTCAGCATCCCGGCACAGCGGCAGCATTACGGGTGAGCCCTTGGGTAAAGGGCAGTGCCAGCTATGGCTGGTGCCCTTCCAGCCCCATGGATTGGCATGGGAGTGCTGGATCTAGTGTGAAGGCCCAATTCGTTTTTACAAGGACAGTAGGACCTGGAGCAGAGATGAAAAATAGCCAGAAATATGATTAGAGGATTGGAGAAAATGCCTTGGAGTACAAGCTTAAAGAGCTCAATCTGTTTAGCCTATAAAAATAGAAGACTGAGGGGTGACTTAATTACTGAGCATAATTACTTCACAGGCAGAAAATACCAGGTTGTGGAAGTCTCCCGTTAATCAAGCAGGGAAAGGGTGCCGGAGAGGCATGGGCAGGAAAACTGAAGCCACAGACAAATTATTAAGCGATACAAAGCTCCTGGGGGTACAGGCAGGCTCTCTGGGGACAGCATGTCCCTTCAGCCACACACTGGGTGACAGTCTGCACCCCCACTGATGAGGCTGTTCCCCCATTCCCTCCCTTCCTACCCAGGTAGTGGGGGGACAGAGCAGGATTTCTGGTGGCTGGGTGCTGAGTGGTGGGATCACTGCCGGGCACGTGCCACCAGTTCCTCCATTCTCCTTGTCTCTCTCCCACCAGGTGGGGCGGGTGCCGGGACACAGTTCTGCCCACGAGCTATGAGGCAGGAGTGGAGATTTTGATGCCTCTCCCAGGAGTCCCCAGAGCCATGACTGCAACTGTGCAGACGCTGCGGTTCAAGCTGCTGCCGCACGAGCCAGGCCAGGAGTGGGGGCACAGCTGCCAGCAGGAAATTGAGCGTCGCTACCAGGTGGTGCCCTCAGTGGTGTGCGCCATGTGCTGCCTTTTTGGCATCATCTACTGCTTCTTTGGTGAGCCAAGCCAGCCCAACAGCTGCTGGGGCAAGTGGGGAGGAGGGCAGAGGGGAGCTGGGGGCATGCTGGCTATCCACTCCCTGACTGTGGTGATCTCTCCACAGGCTACCGGTGCTTCAAGGCTGTCATGTTCCTGACGGGGCTGATGTTCGGCTCTATCATCATCTTCATGCTGTGCTACAAGGAGAGGGTGCTGGACACACAGCTGAGCGTGGAGGCCTCAGTGGGCATTGGGCTGGGCATTGGAGTCTTGTGTGGGCTGGTCACCATGCTGGTGCGCAGCGTTGGCCTCTTCATGGTGGGGCTGCTCCTGGGGCTGCTGCTGGCGGTGGCCACGCTGGTGGTGATGGAGCAGTTCTACCACCCACCAACGGTGTGGATCCCCATCGCGCTGCTCCTGGGTGTGGGGATGCTCTTCGCTGTCCTCACCCTGCAGTGGCAGCGCTTCTTCACCACCCTCTCCACCGCCGTCTTCGGCAGCGCCATCATGACCGTCACCGTCGACTACTTCATCGAGCTCTTCCTCCTGGTGCAGTACATCTACGAGCGCATCAAGGTGGCCCCTGCTCGCCCCGTGTGCTGGTACAGCTGGGTCATTCTGGGTGTCTGGCCGCTCCTCACCACGCTGGGTGTCCTGGTCCAGTGGAAGGTCACAGGCGAGGGCTACTCCCATACAGAAGGTGCGTGGGGAGTGGGGCAGGTGGGCATGGCACAGGGCAAGTGTAGGAGCTGGGAACCTGGGGAGTGGGGTGGAGGTTTCCAGCACCTGGTTCACATGGACAGATATGGGGTTCAGGACTCTGGTGGCACACCACCCAAGGGAGGCCTGGCCGCACAAAGTTGGCGCTGGTTTGGCTGCGGGGATCGTTTGGATGTGCTCCCCAGTGCTCACGGGCCTCTTTGCTCCACAGTGATCATCAGCCGGCAGCAGCGCCGCGTGCAACTGATGCGCATCAAGCAGCGGGAAGACCGAAAGGAGAAGAAGAAGAAGCGGAGACCCCACCACCCACCACCCCACCAGCACAAAGCCCACCCCCCCGAGCCTGCTTACCGCCGCAAGCCCAACCCTGTGCGCCGCTTCGATGGGGACGTGCTCTCCCCCGTGAGTCCCGCAGCCAGGGTAGAGATCTCCCCCAGCCTCCACAGCCATTCCTTCTCCATGTTGGTGGGCTGGGACTTGGAGAGGTGCCCAGGCACCAGTTGACATCTGAGCTCATTGAGGGATGAGACCACGGCATCCCAGGGACTGGGCAGCTCAGGAAGGGCTAAGCTGGGGCATTCTCACCATGGAGCGCTTCAGCCTTTGCAAGCAAATGGAAGCTGCTGGCCAAGAGCACTGTGGGCAAAGTAGAAACAAGCAGTAGGCAAGGTGCAAAATGCCCAGGGGAGGGATAAGGCTGTGTTCTCTGCTGTGGCCAGCCACTGGAGGGCCTGAGTGCTGGGGATTCCACTGGGCTTTTTTTGAGGGGGGCCAGAGTGGGGCTGCTGTAGCGTTTAGGGTGGGGTGGGGTGCAGTGGTCCAGGAGCAGAGCCCCCTCACTTTCTGTTCCCCCTCTCTCACAGAGCTACATCCAGAGTTTCCGAGAGCGGCAGACGGGACCATCGCTGAACAGCCTCATCGCCAGCTCCCATGCCGTGGTGGACCTGGACTATGACTGCAGCTCCACCGTGCCCCTCACCACGGGCTCTGGCCCTGCCGTGAGGGTATAAGCCAACCCAGTGACCTCGAGCAACACCAGCACCCCAGCCTGCTCTGACAGAACCCCTGAGACAGGCAGAGCTTTGTCCTCGGTCCCAAGTGGCCACATGCGGCTTGGGGCTGCAGATGGAGACCCTTCTTGGAGACACGTGGGACTTGTCTGTGGAAGCCCCAGCTGCCTGTGGGGCCCAAAGGTGCTGGGGAAGCCCTTTGGCAGGAACTCAGCCCAAGGACCAGAACCCATGGACGTGCAGTGCGAGTGGCTCTGCTGGGGTGGGGGGTCCCCGAGCCCCCACTGCTG
Organism: Edolisoma coerulescens; assembly: GCA_013397115.1. Taxonomy (NCBI): domain Eukaryota; kingdom Metazoa; phylum Chordata; class Aves; order Passeriformes; family Campephagidae; genus Edolisoma; species Edolisoma coerulescens. Next base: position 765,049 of record VWZW01006398.1, on the reverse strand, counting down.
TGCGTTACCCTACGGTCCGGGCACACTCATCCTGCATCTTAACATTTCCCCATATTTGAGTCCCCCCCTTCCCAAGAGCAGCTCCCCATGCCTGCCCCTACCCCACTGCACCCCAGCAACTCCCCAAGTGCCTGTCCCCTGTGTCCCTTCCTCAAAGAGCAGGTCCCACAGCCCTTTTCCCAGCAGGGACTCCCCTGAGCATGTGTGCCCTGTCCCACCCTGTCCCCAAGAGCAGCTCCCAGGCAACGCTTCCCAAAACCTGCCTCCTCAGAAGATCCTTCTGCCCTAGCCACCCTCCCTACACTCCAGAGCGGCTCGCCACTCCTTTTTCCCAAGCTGGACCGGGGTGGTCCTGGGGCAGAGACTGCCACAGCCAGGTGGTTCCCAGGGTGATGCTGGCAATTGGTGCCTGTCCAGCAGGAGCTGCGCTGGCAGGGTGCATCCCCCACAAAATGTTTTGATGGGAGACAGGACACTGGCTCCAGCCTTTGGGCAGAGGCTGGGCTGCCTCAGGGATGCGGGGACCCCTGCAGCATCAGAGACCGTCGCTGTTTTGCTGGCGACTGGATTTTTATAGTGGCCGGGGGACCCTGGGGCAGGGCAGGGCAGGAGCCCCTGCCCAGAGCACTGCTGCGGGCAGAGGCTCACGCCTTGTATATATTTCTCTTGCTGTGATTTGTATTAACTTATTACGGAGTGAGCCAGGATTTCCCCATGGCCAGGCAGGCAGGATGGTGGTGAGACTGGACTGGGGAGCCCTCTGCTTTGGGAGCCCCCCCAGCCCAGCCCAGCTGGCCCCGCTGCCCCAGGAACTGCATGTTTCTGCCAGGCACCCCCTTCCCGCAGCATTGTGCTGCCATCCCCCTTTTCAGTCTCTTTTGTAAATGTGCCAAACGCTGCTGAGGCCTCGGCCACACAGTAAAGAGCCTTTCGGAGTCTGGTGTGCAAGGCCAAGGGCTGCGCGGGGGGCAGGGGTGAGGGGGGCCCCAAGGGCTGGGTTTCCAGGGATGCTGAGCAGGATGTAGAGTGGTGCCACCACTTTTTCTCTTAATGGGACCCCAGCTCGCTGCTGTGGAAGAAGCCATGTCAGAAAAAAAGGCTGTTTAATGCAGAGCCCTGAGGCTGGAGCGGGTTGGGGATGGTGTCCGTGTGTCTGTACATGCCAGGGGGAGCGTGACCCCGTCTCCCAGCAGTGGCATCCATCAGTCTGCGTGCAGGCTCTGAGTACTGCATCATGGGCTTCTAGCTCCCTGTGGGAACAACGGGAGTCAGAGAGAGCTGGAGCATTGCCAGAGTTGGTGGGGCACCCAAAAGGTGTATCCCAGACAAGGAGGAACAGACCCCTGGCCCTGTATCCAACCTGCTCCCCCCAGCCCAGCACTCAGACTCTTGCAAGCAGTGGGGGATGGGGACAGGGCTTCTGGTTTCCCTTCGCTGCAAGGCACAGCAGCCCTGGCAGTGGTGCCCCTCCAGGTACCCACTCACCCTCCACGAGGAGCCGGGCAGTGGAGCGGTCATCGAAGGCGTCACAGGTGTACGAGTCCTCGTCCTCAGGGCCCACGCGGTGAATGATGAGTGTGCGGTAGCAGTCCAGATTGCAGATCTCATACTTGTCACCGGCAAAGATCTCGGTGTCCCCACGGAGCCAGCGCACCCGGCCCCGGGCGTGGGACACGGTGCACTCCAGTGTCGCCTTGTGCCTCGCCAGCACCGTCTTGTCCCGCAGTGGCTTCACAATCCGGATTGGCAGCGCTGGCGGGTGGGGGCAAGGCGTCAGCACCGCAGGGTGAGCGGGCTTCCATGGGGACACCGCAAGCTGACCTGGTACAGCCCAGCCCTGGTGTTGGGAGCCCAGCCAGACCTTGCAGCCCGCACTGGTACCTTCCACCTGCAGACTGGCCTCCGAGATGACCGTCCTGGCTGCGAAGCGGATGAGTCCCTTGTCCTCAGGGCGCACACCACAGAACAGCAGGAAATGCCGGGTCCCTTGGGAGGGAGAGGCTGGCTCAAGGCGACAGCAATGGGCACTCATAGTAGGCAGGGGGGCAGGGACCCCTCCTTTGTCTACACAAACTCCCCTTGCTTGAATTTGCCCCTTCCCAGCCCCAAACCAGGTGTGGAACCACCTGCACCCCTACCTTCTTGCCGTATCTTCACTGTGCTGGAGACCTTGATTTTCTCCCCGTCCCGAAACCACTCGCCCTTCACATCCCCATGTGACACCTCGCAGGTGAAGACTGCGTTGTCACCCTCCCGCACCTGGATGTCCTGCAGCTCCTGCACAATGCGGACCTGGCGCTCTGTGGGTAAGGGACAGGGTGTCAGGGCAGCCAAGGATGAGGGGAGCGGGCAGCATAGGGTTTGGGGGTGTGCACACCGCTGGGAGCTGGGTGACCGTACCCTGGACGTGCAGCGTGGCGGAGGCCCGGCAGTCACCTGCGTCGCAGGTGTAGCTGCCAGCGTCGGTCAGCTCGCAGCGGCTCAGCTGCAGGATGCGGCGCCGCCCCGCTGAGTAGATGCGGCAGTTGGGCCCCGGCCGCAGCTCCTGTCCATCCTGCACGGGCAAACAGGCAGCACCCCACTGCTTCGGCCCCTCTGCTCTGTCTGCAGCCCTGGCAGGGAGGACAGCGGCCAGGGGACAAAACAAGGAGGAGGACATGGCCAGGTGCTGCTGGGGGGGATTGGGGTGAACCCTCACCTTGAACCATTTCACCTCTGCATTGGGGCGAGACAGCTCGCACTCGAAGCTTGCGACCCCCGTCTCTGGGACCCCCAGGTCTCGTGGGACCCTCACCATAGTGACTGGAGGCTCTGAGGAGGCAGGACACAGGACAGGAAGGTTTGGTAGGACGAAGGCGTGGACTTGGGGCTGCAGGGAAGAGTAGCTGTGGCTGGGGCATTTCAGCATGGGGTGAGAGTGGCACTACCCATGGGCATCAGTGGTGTTCCAGCTGGCTCTGGACCCAGACCTTGGCTGGGTGTCCCCACTGCTCAGCTCACATCTCCTCCCTGAGGACACGGGGACACTTGCCAGCACACTATCACCCCTGTCCAGGACAGGGGAATACATGTGCCCAGAGTGGCCCAACTCAGCCTTGGTGTCTCCCCCGGTACAGAACAGCCACAGGTCAGACAGTGCCAGTGCCACACACCCCCCAGCCTGCCCCAGGGACCATACCCCGCACACGCAGGTGGGCGCTGCAGCGCAGAGTGTCAGCCGTGAAGGTGACGGTGCCTGAGTCTTCCAGTGCAAGCCTCTCCAGTGTCAGGCTGTGCCCGCAGCCTGTGGCACTGATCCGGCACGTACTGCTGGGCTTGACCCGGATGCCATCCCGTGTCCAGACCCCAGTCACGCCAGGGTGAGACAGCTCCAGGTGAAAGGTGGCTGTCTCCTTCTCAAAGGTCTCCACGTCTGCCAGTGGTGTCCGGATCGACACTTTCCGGGCTGTGAGGGACCCGTGTCTGTGAGTAGGTGTCTGCTCCACCACAGAGTCCCTTGCTTCCCAGTCTGTGCTTGCTGGAGTGATCCTCTAAATCCAGCTGTTTGTACCAGACTCCCACCCCTGCCCAAAAACTCACCTCTCTGCTTGACCACCCCTTCCAGCCAAGTACCAGCTCTGCCCACACGCTCCCATTGCAGCAGTTGGGTGCCCTCCCTGTCCCCATCCCCATCCCCGTCATCTTCCGTCCCCATCCCCAGCCTGGTACTCACGCTCCACGTGGAGCTTGGCCTGCGTGCGGTCGTGCAGGCTCTCGCAGCGGTAGGTGCCGTGGTCAGCGGGGCCGAGGCAGCAGATGGTGAGGGTGCGCCGGCACCCCGACTCCTGCAGCAGGTGCTTGCTGCTCGGCTGAAGGAGGACGCCCTGCTTCAGCCACTGCACCTCGGCGGCCTCGTGGCTCACCTCCACCTCCAGGCACACGTCCCCCTGCTCCTCTGCCACCACATCCTGCAGCTTCCGCACGAACAGCACCTGTGCCTCTGCACGGCAGTGTGCTGGGTCAGCAGCTGGCCCCAGGGCTGTGTCTTGGGCTGAGTCCCAGCTTTCTCCTTCCCCCTCACCTTGTACATTTAGCCGAGCTGTGCTCACCAGCCCCTCGGCGTTGGCTGTCACGGTGCCTGCATCACCCGGCTGGCACTGCCGGAGGGTGAGGCTGTGGCACAGCCCACTCCTTGTCACCAGCAGCCGCTCGCTGGGTACCACGGGCTGGCCATTCAGCTGCCATGTCACAGCCACATCTTCGGGGGACACCAGGCACTTGAAGGTGGCATCCTCCCCCTCCAGCACTGTCAGGCTCTGCAGCTCCATGATGATCTCCACCACCCTGGGGACTACAGCCGGGTTGTCAGGGGACAGCATCAAGGACCCCCTGTCCTGTAGAAACGCTGAGCATTCCTGCAATCCTGACATCACTGTGCCAGAATCCCCACCAGCCCCATGGAACAGGGGTCCCCGAGGTGGTGGGGAAGCCTTGGGCTCACCCTGCACCGTCAGCGTCGCCAGTGTCTGGTCGTCGTTGGACTCGCAGCAGTACTCGCCGGCATCCCCGGGCTCCACGCGGCTCAGCACCAGCGACCGCTCCCGTCCCTCTGCCGTCATCTGCCGGCGGGGGCTGGGCGCCAGCACCCGCCCGTCCTTCCGCCACACCACGTCGCCCCGCGCCTTGCACAGCTCGCACCACAGCACCACCCGCTCGCCCTGCCGCGCTCGCACGTCCGACAGCCCACGCAGGAACTTCACCCGCAGCTCTGCACGGTCAAACCCCCCACGTCAGCACCCGCTGCCAGGGCAGGGGGATCCCCGGGCACCCCCGCTGACCCCCTGCCGCCCACCTCGGACGTTCACGTCGAACTGCATCTGGTCGTGGGGTGAGAGGCAGGTGTAGGTGCCCGCGTCCTCCATGGCCACGTTGTGGATGATGAGGCTGTGCACGCGGCCGTCCCGACGCAGCTCGCAGCGCTCGCCGGCCACTGCCGCCTGCTGCGGGCCCAGCCAGGCGACATCAGACCGCTCTGTGGAGGTGATGGCAGAGAGCACGGCACTGCCGCCCTCCAGCACCAGCAGCTTCTCCTGCTCCTCTCGTTTGTTCACGAACAGCACGGGTGCCTCTGCCGGGGGAGCGCTGGGCTCAGCTGTGCCCCTGCCAGTGGCACCACCATGGGATGGGGGTGCAAAGCATCCCGGTGTGAGGCAGAATGAGACTGCTCCTGCCCCTGGCGTGGGCGAGGGACACCTCCAGGCTCACCTTTCACACGCAGCGTGAAATGCACCTCATCATCACCAGCGTCGCAGAGGAAGATGCCACCATCACCCAGCTCCGCTTGCTTGATGGTGAGGCTGCGTGTGGGACCCTCGCTGCACACCAGCAGCCGCCCACCTGAGCACAGCGTCTGTCCATCCTTCTGCCACTGCACTGCCGCTGTCTCCGGGGACAGCCGAGCCACCAGTGTCACACTGTCCCCCTCCTGCACCTCCAGCGGGCTCTGCGCCTCCTCCTTGTTGACAATGCACACAGGCCGGGCTGAGGGGTGCAGGGGACAAGGCAGGGTTCAGGGATGTCCCCACAGTGTGGGGTAGTGCAGGGATAGGACTGCCGCAAGCGGAGAGGTGATCCCTCAGTGAGTCACTGTGGGGCAGGAGGGCTGTGGGGCTGGCTGGGGCTCGTGGTGGGACCAAACAGGGGTTCCAGAGGGGCAGGAGGGGTCTGGCAGCTCAGGGTTCACTCAGGGAAGGGATGGCAGCAGAGCCCATCACTCCCGCATCACTCCCTGCACCGGCAGCACAGGTGCCATGTTGAGACCATTAATTTAATTGTACTCCATCCAGAACACCTTGCTGGGGAGGCAGGGCACCCGCCTGCAACAGGCCCCCTCCCACCCTGCACAGCCCTCCATCTCCAGCTGATAAGGGTCCGGGCTGAGCTCAGCCTTTGGCAGCCGAAGCAGGAGGAGCGGCGCCTGGGAGCCAGCCAAGGCTAAATTTAAACAGCCCCTGGCTGGGGGAGGCAGCAGGGACATGTCTCGCCACAACCCTGACATGTCCCTTTCTGACAAACGGCTCCTGTAGGGTTGGGGACAGGGCTCCCACCCTTCCCTGCTGTGCTGCCACCCTGGCCTCTGCCATCAGCAGGGTTACAGAGGCTTCCCCTCCCCTTGTCCAGGTCTGTGGCATGATCCCACCATTCTGGGGGTCCCTGGGGTTCTGAGCCAGCTCACCCGACACCTCCACATTTGTCACCATGCGGTCACTGGCAGCGTCACAGACGTAGCACCCTGCGTCGCTGGGCTGTGCCCCATTGATGGTGAGCTGTCGCAGTACCCCACGGGCCTCCACCTGCACCCGTTCACCCGGATGCACCTCCTGGCCGTTCCGGAGCCAGCGCACGATGGCGTCGGGCCGCGAGAGCTCACAAGCCAGCACCAGGTCTTCCCCGGCCACCAGGCAGCGATGTACCACGGTGCCCATGCTGCCCACGATGGTCACCGGTGGCTCTGGGACTGGAGAGATGGGCTGTCACCACAAGAGCAGCCTGTGCTGGGTGTCCCAATGGCCAAACCCTATCCAGACTCCTCTGGCTGCAGCTGAGCAGCACAGGGGTTTCCACAGGGCCACCACACAGGTGCAGCTCACTCCCCGTGTGCCCCCCACCAGCCTCCCTGTGCTCACTGCCACCCAGCCGAGCCTCACACCACCCTGGCAGCAGCCACAGACCCACCTCGGTCCTCTCCCCCTGGCTATCCCCACCAGGACCTCCTGCTCACCTTCTACAGTGATGAAGAAGACGATGCTGTCATCACCGGTGTCACAGAGATACTCCCCAGCATCCCTGCCTGTGGCGCCCAGGATCACGAGGGATCGGCGCACCCCATCCTCCTCCAGCCGCACATGGCCCGTGTCCTGCAGCTTCTCCCCATCCTTGTACCACTTCACCTCCCCATGGGTGTGTGAGAGGTGGACCTCCAGCACCAGGTCCTCCATGGCCCGGCAATGCCGGTGGGTCGGCAGGACATCCTTCTCCAGGATCCTGACCAGCGGATCTGCAGCATCCAGCACCAACAGAGCTGAGGTCTCTGGGGTTTGTGCACCCAGCACTCCTCACCAGGCTCTTCCCCAGCCTCATGCTCACCCAACACTTGGATGGTGAAAGTCACTGTGTCATTGGCGGTGTCACAGGTGTATTTTCCAGAGTGCTCAGCTTGGGCAGCGGGGATGAGCAGCCGGCGATGGGCACCCTCCTCCTCCAGGACCAGGCTGCCCCCAGCCTCGAGCCTGACCCCTTCCTTTGCCCAGCACACAGGTGCATCCGCGCGGGACAGCTCACAGCACAGTGTCACCGTCTCCCCCGGGGACACCGTCATGACGGGGACAGGTCTGCAGGGCTGCAGGATCCTCACCGGAGGCTCTGCAGGTATGGCATGTCTGTGACACAGAGCAGCGCAGGGACAACGCAGCCCTGGGCACTCCTCTGCTGCCAGCCCCAGGTGAGCACCTGTGCTGGGCGGCCCAGTGGATGGGCACCCACTGGTGGCCAGAACCACATTGGCACCTCCACTGACCTGACACCCGGACATCGAAGGAGACGGCCTCATCCTTGGTCTCGCAGATGTACTCGCCTGCATCCTCTGCACTGCTCTTGGGGATGAAGAGACAGCGCCAGGCCCCCTCCACCAGCAGCAGCAGGTTGTCAGTCTCGTCCACCTCCAGCCCATCCTTGAACCAGTGCACCGGAGCATCCGGCACAGAGAGCTCGCACCGCAGCTCCACACACCCTGGTGCCTGAACCGGCAGCTCCAGTGAGCGCTGTGGAGGGTGCAGGATCCTCACTGGTGGCTCTGTTGGGAATGTGGAGGAAGGGTGTGAGACCTGCTCACTGCTCTGCTCCTCGCTCTGCTGTCTCTATTTACTGTCGCCTGTGTTCCTGTCCCCATGGGGCTGTATGGAAGCTACAGCCTGTCACCACAGTGCAAAGAGGTGGGAGCTGCCCAGGGGCAGGGGCAGTGGGCACACAGATGCAGCTGCACACCCTCGTCCACAATGCTGAGGGCAGGGAGCAGGGCTGGGGACCCCAGAGCACAGAGCTGGGGCAGTGCTGCCCTTCCCAGGATGTCCCTGCTGTGCCACCAACCTGCCACCAAGACGGGGTAGGAGACAGATACATCTCTGGCGTTGCAGACGAACTCCCCTGTGTCCTGCGTCCGGGCACAGGGCAGCACCAGCCGGTACTGCGGCCCCTCCTGCTCCAGCACCAGGCTCTCGCCCACCTCCACTTCTTCACCGTCCTTGTACCAGCGCACCGGGGACACCGGGCGGGACAGCTGGCACCACAGCTCCACACGCTGCCCAGCCACGTAGGAGTGGGGGGCTTCCTCATTGGAGCTGACGATCCTCACCGGCACCTCTGCTGGGGACACGGCAGGGCTCAGGCGTGGTGCTGGGTGAGCCCCATGTGAGGACAGGCATCCCCTGGGAGCTCACCGCTCACGGTCACCCTGAAGCTGGCAGCGTCGTCCCCGGCATGGCAGGTGTACACCCCTGAGTCAGACGGCGCGGCCGCAGTGATGTGCAGCCTCTGTGAGCATCCCTCGGAGCAGATGGCCAGGACCTGGCTTGGGACCACGGCCTTGCCGTCCTTCTGCCAGTGGACAGGGGCATCTGGCGGGGACACTTGGCACTCCAACACCAAGGGCAGCCCTGCCAGCACCTCCTGGAGCTGCTGTGCCTCTGGCACTGGGGTGAGGCAGACCTTCAGGGCTGAGAGGACCAAGACCTTGTGTCACTTCCTCTCCCATCCTACCTGCCCTGGGGGCAGCGGCCGTGGATATCTCAGCCCTGCAGTGCTGGTAGCTGCAGGCTGAGGGAACAGCAGGGCTGGGGTGTGAGGTGGCATCACCCAGAGGCAGGCAGCTGGTTGTGCTCTGGGGTGTAGAGGGGCAGTGTGGCCCAGGGCTCTGGGAGGAGACAGACCAGCTTGTATGCCCCTGCCCGTATCCCCCTCCAACCCAGGGGCATGGGCGAGGAACTGCTCACAAGGAGGTGAGAGGCAGCCGAGGTGCAGAAGCCAGAATGTGAGGAAGGAGCTGGGGCAGAGGGAGAAGGGGGAGAGGGATGTAGATGTTTGTTGCACCCACCTGCCACGGTGACTGTGTAGAAGACAGAATCTCCACCAGCATCACAGACGACCTCCCCCATGTCCTGTGGCTGGGCACAGGGCAGCACCAGCCGGCACTGTGGCCCCTCCTGCTCCAGCACCAGGCTCTCACCTGCCTCCACCTCCTCTCCATCCTTGTACCAGCGCACTGGGGCTGCTGGGCGGGACAGCTGGCACCACAGCTCCACACGCTGCCCGGCCACATAGGTATGGGAGGCCCCCTCATTGGAGCTGACGATCCTCACCAGCTCCTCTGCCATGGAGAGACATGGGGCTCAGCTGGGACACAAAGACCAGAGCCAGTGATGGTGGCAGTCACAGCCCTGTGTGGAGTGATGGCTTCACCACTTGTTGCCTTTAAGGCTGGAACGCACCACATCATCCACATCCTACATAGCACAAACAAGCTTCTGGACTATCCTGCCTGGGTCTCCCTCTTCTCCTCACCCATTACAACCAGGAGGAGCACCAAGCTTTGAACTGGCAGTAAATTGCTGCTGTGCCCTTGCTCCCGTGGTACCTGCCCTGCTTTGCCCTGTGGTGGAGCTGAGGGTTATGGAGGGAGGATGCTTGTAGGCAAGCCCCAGCATTGATAACCACTGTCTGTGGTGTCAGCACCAGCCCCTACATCTGCTCTTCCAGGGGGTGCCCTCTCCTCTGCCTGTCTCCCCATTTTGGAGGCCACCGGGTGCCAACTGGTGCTTCTGTCATGGCTCAGCGTTGGCATTTGCTTATACTGTGCCACAGGTATGTCGTTTGCTTGCAGCCAGCAGCCCCATCCCTCCAGCTCATCAGGACCCAGGACCTGATTCTAGATCACAGTCATCACTAAAATCACTATTAACGGGCTACATAAAATGTGTGCCACTGCTCAGATCACCTCTCTGACCTGAGTCAGAGCTCCAAAGACAGGGGAGCTCCCAGTACAAATTTTAGGTGACCAGCCCTCCTCTCTCCTGGGAGAAGTTCAGGATGCCACCCACGGCCAACACTGCCTGCGCACATTGCAGCCGGCCGTAGCCGGCCTGGACTCTGCCGTGGGTGCTCATCAAGCTCATGGCTCCATGTGGGCACAGCCAGCTCCGGGGCACAATGGTGGACGAGCAGCAACCCGCCCTTCTCACAGCCCGCAGCTGCCCCATGCTGGGCATCCGTGTGGAAGCTTCCCAGACAGTCCCCAGCCGCGATGCCCAGGCCCAGCAGCACACCGCAGCCCCGCGGCGTGGGGAACGGTGCGGCGCCAGTTTGCAGCGATTAACCTGCCGCACGCTGAGCCCGCATCCGCCCGGCTCCCTGATCAAACGGCCGGCGGCTGCCTCTCTCCCTGGACCTGCTAAAAACAATCACATCGCTGAAGTGCAGCTGGAGATGTTGAGCAGCACTGAAGTGAGGGGATAATGTGCCAGCCCTCAGCGGGCAGCACCGCTCTGGCCTCAGCCTCTCACCAGTTCTGAGGGAGCTCCAGCGCTCAACAGCTGCCGGAAAACACGGAGGTGCATAGGGATGGCCGTGCTTGAGGCAGGCGGGCTCCATGCCACAACGGCCCCATGGGGGATAGCTGGGATGCCTCAGGGAAACCCAAGCGTGCCACAGCAGTGCTTGACTGCAGCGGCCAGCCTGGCACTTGTGCCAGAGATGTGTCAGCCTCACCCACCCCCAGCCCTGCCGGTGACATTGATGTCCAAATCCAGATTGAACCAAGACAGCCTCCCTAAGACCCTTCTGTCAAAGTGATGCAAAGCTGCTCAGCCAAACGGCTGAGCTTCAACAGATGGTGTTCCCTCTCCCACCCTAGGGAAGCAGAGCTCTCCATGCCCTGCACTCCGACAGGGCACACAATGACTCCTGCCTCTGCCCAAAGCCCACACTGCCTGTCCTTCCCACTGGCAATTTTGCCTTTATCTCACTAAAACCTCTCCCTTCCTCACCCTCCCAGCAGTCACCACTCCACTGATTCTTCAACATCTCTTATCAGTCATCCTATCTTCACTCCTACACCCGTGGCCATCAACTTTGGCCCTTTGCCATGTGTGAACACCACAGCGAGGCTTTACCACTGTGGTCACACGGCCTTTTAACTGGGCTTTAGCTTTGCCCCCGGTCGCCTTCCTGTGGTTGTGGGATGTGGATTTTGGGGCCAGCAAGGGGAAGCCTTTCACTCGCTTTCAGCTTTCATTATCCTCTGCCAGCCAGCGATGCCAGCAACCGCTGCACAGCCGGGGCGGCCGCCACAGGATGCTGTGCCCTGCTCCCACCCAGCAAACACCACCCAGCCATCGGTCTCCAGGCAACTGCTAATTTTCAGGTCAGCAATTAACGCTGTCCATCAGAGCAACAACCAACTGTGAGTCACCCCACACCAGGTGCTGGGCCCACTATTTTTAGGACTTTGGAGGAGGGCTTGGTTACTAGCCATGGCAGAGGTCCGGCCAACACCCTGGTGTGCAGGTGCTGGGTGCTTTTGTGTGCTCTAGTGTTTTGGACAGGCAGAGTGAGCTGTTCCCTCCCGCAGCCAGTCTGAGTGGTTTGAAGCACAAGAGCTGCCACAAGGACCCCAGCTGAGCAACCAACCAAACTGCTGGTGAGCACCTGGCAAGAGCATGTCTGACAAGTATCCCATCACAGCAAGTGACAGCAGCACACGCGTTGTGGCACCCTGCACCGCCAAAGAAAGCCCCCTGAGACCCTACCAGCCCTCCTGCATCACACCCACCTGCCACAGTGATGGTGTAGAAGGCAGAGTCCCCACCAGCATCACAGACGAACTCCCCTGTGTCCTGCGTCCGGGCACAGGGCAGCACCAGCTGGCACCGTGGCCCCTCCTGCTCCAGCACCAGGCTCTCGCCCACCTCCACCTCCTCTCCATCCTTGTACCAGCGCACTGGGGCTGCTGGGCGGGACAGCTGGCACCACAGCTCCACACGCTGCCCAGCCACGTAGGAGTGGGGGGCTTCCTCATTGGAGCTGACGATCCTCACCGGCACCTCTGCCAGGGATAATGGGAGCCTCAGCATGACTGGCTGCAGCTTTCAGCCACATGATGGGGGCAAGAAGCATGGCAGGAGCACCATCAGGAGGTAGTGGCCGGCCAGGCTCCCACATACAGTCCCCAGCTCACCAGTCACAGTCACCACAAAGCTCACGGCATCGTCGCCAGCGTCACAGGTGTACACCCCGGTGTCCGAGGGACACGCTGAGCGGAGGAGCAGCCTCTGCACGCAGCCTTCGGCCTGCACTGCGATAACGTCATCCAGGGGCACGGCCTTGCCATCCTTCAGCCAGCACACAGGGGCATCCGGGGCGGACACCTGGCATTCCAGCAGCACAGGCATCCCTGCTGGCACTTTCCGGAGCCGCTCGGCCTCAGACACTGGGGCGATGCGGACCTGTGGGGCTGAGAGACATCGCGGAGGGGTGAGAAGCATCCTCCAGCATGACAGCCCCTGCTGCTGGGGTCCTGGTGGGACCCCAGGGTGAGTGCTCTGATCACCTTGCACATGCAGGGTAGCTGAGTCCCGCACACCACCGGACACGAAGGTGACCTGGGCCCCACTGTCAACCAGCCGTGCTCCCCGGATCAGCAGCGAGTGCTCTGTCCCACGGTGCTGTACACTGCACCGGCCGCCTGCATCCTCCTCCTCACCCAGCCTGGCACCGTTGAGGAACCAGGAGCCGTGCACCGCGGCTGACAGCTCCAGGGAGAACTGCGCATCCTCGCCGTCCCACACCCACGCGTCCTGCAGACGCCTCTCCAGATGAGCTGCTGGGGCTGGAGCACAGCCGGACTGAGCCCCAGTGGCACTGACTACCAGCACACTGTGGCACGACATCCCAGCTTGCCTGTCTCCTCACCAAGATGCACAGATCCGGGGAACTCCACGGGGCTGCTCCTGCCGTGCTTGTTGGCGGCAGAGATGCGGAAGCAGTAGTCGGCCTCACGAGGCACGCTGTCGCCCAGCACCCGCACGCAGCTGGGCAGGTCAGTGGCGAGGCACTGCACCCACTCGCCCCCCGCTGCCTCCCGACGCTCCAGCAGGTAGCTGCTGGCAGGGCGCAGGTGGGCGTCAGGCGCAGGACACCAAGTCAGCAGAGCCGTGTTGCTCTCCACCACGCTCATCTCAGCTGCCACCGGTGCGCTCGGAGGGTCGTGCTTCACACCTGCAAGTCACAGCCCAGGTTGCCTGCTTGGGGATGGCAGCGAGGCTCCAGGTGGGGTGGCAGAAGGGCTGAGTGGGGCTACACAGCCTGTTTCTTTGGGGATTCTCTCTCTGATGGAGAGGATGGTCTTGCTCCCATGTAGCATGCTGCTGGGCACAGGGGTTTGTGAGTGCCAGTGAGGCTGGGATTCTGGAGCCCTGCTAAAAGCCCCCTTCCCAGAAAGCACATCGTAGCATCGCATCCCCAGCATATTGGGTGCCCATTCCATCTCCCCTTCTGCATCACCCCCCACGAGCGGGCAGGAGAGAGGACACAGGACCCCTGCAAGCCTGGAGCTTACACTTGACTCGGAGCTGGGAGGATGTCTGCGACTCCCCGACAGTGAAGGAGATGATGCCCGCGTCCTGGCGGGTGACGTGCACCAGCACCAGGAGGTGTGTCCTGCTGAAGCTCTTCAGCACGGTACGGGGTGACTCCCGCAGCTGTAGCCCATCCCGGCTCCAGCAGCTCCCCTCCACCACATCCCGTGTCTCCACACAGAAAACCGCATTCTCCCCCTCCATCACATCCAGCTTCCGTGGCAGCCGCTTCACAATCACCCCTATGGGAAGAGATATATGAGGGCCAGGGAGGGATGCTGGGGAACAGGACTCTTTGAGGTGGGAGAGGAGGAGGGGCAGCAGCAGGCACCAGCCAAATGGAGGGAAGGCAAATGCAGGGGGCAGTGGGGACCCTGGCAAGGAGGGGAATAGGAAGGCAAAGCTGTGCTACCGGAGACCTGACCCCCACCTCGGACAGAGACCTCGGCGATGCTGCGCCCTTTGTCCTTCATCTGGCAGAGGTAGATGCCATCATCATCGATGCGGGCATCGCGGATGGTCAGGCGCCGCACCACCCCTTGCTCCTCCATCACATACTTGTGACTGGGCTGCAGCTCCCTGTCCTCCAGGTACCAGGAGGTGGGGATGGTCTCCAATGGAACCTGGCACTCCAACACTGCATCCTCGCGCTCTGCTACCTCCACGTCTGCCAGCTGCACCTGGAACCGCAGCCGGTGCTCTGCCACAGGAAGAGACGGGAGCTCAGGACATGTGGGGTACAGCACCCACCGTCAGACCTTCGCTCAAGGTGTTCCCAGCTCACAAAGAGCACCGAGCCCTTGGCCCTCCTTTGCTCTCTCCTTTGGCTTGCATGAGACGGATGCTGCCTTGACAAGCACATCCCCCAGAGCAGGGAGAACCAGGGCACAGCCTGGAGAGACCCAGGGATGCCCCCAGTATCTCAGCAGGGAGTTTTGGGGAATGCAGGAGCATGGAAGCCAGCACACTGCAGCAGGTATCTCAGTGGAGGGGAGCAGTGGGGTGCAGGCAGGGGCTGCACCAGCTACTGGGTAACCCCAGCCTTGGGCTGTCCCCAGCTGGCTGGACGGCTTGGGGGGAATTGGGCAGCTGCCAGTACAGACGGTTGGAGCCGTGCCCTGCAGGGCTGCCTGCCAAAATCACTCAGCACTTCCAAGGGAATTTGTCACCAAGGCACTGTCCCCCTTCCCTGTTTGTGGCTGGACACCCGCAGCCATCCCGAGAAGCCGTCTCTCTGTTTGCAAGGAGAGAGAGACATGGAGAAGGACACAGCTCCTGGAGGAGCCCAGCATCCTCTGCTTCCAGCCCACAGCTCTGTCCTGAGGAGCCTGGGTTGACCCTGGCTGCACAGGGCAGGAAGGAGCCCAGGGATGCTGGGCTCCCACACAGACACATCCCTGCCAGATAAAAGTCCCTGAGCCCACCAGAGCCCGGCCACCTCTGGCACTCCTTGGACATGTTCCTACCTTTCACCTGGAGCTGCACTGCACTGAGGGTCTGGCCAGCGGTGTTGGAAGCAGTGCACATGTACAGCCCCTGGTCCTGGGGTTTGCAGTAGAGCACCTTGAGGATGAAGTAGCCCTCCCGGTCCTCGTAGATGAGATGCCTGCGGCCAGGGGCGAGGGGCTCACCATCTTTCTGCCAGACGATCTCTGGCTTGGGCTTGCCAGTAACGTAACAGCGAAACTTGGCGTGCTTCCCCGCGCTCACGGCAAAGGCCTTGGCCCCCGGCACCCTGGCCGGCACTACGCCGTTGGGCACCCAGATCTCCGGTCCCACGCGCCGTCCCGCTGCGTGCTGCCGCCACCGCTGCCGCCCCGCCACCGCCTCGGGACCATCGGCAGGAGAGCCATTGGGGAGCCCATCCAGCAGTGCCTGGGGTTCGACCAGGAGCACGGCAGCAGCCAGGGCCTCCTGGGAGCCGCTGCGTGCCCGGCAGACATACACTCCCCCATCCTGGGGCCGGGCACTGAACAGCTTCAGGAAGTGCCAGCCCTCTGGTTTCTGCCCCACTGCAAAGTGGCTGCTCTCAAAGAGGTCGGAGAGCTTGTGCCCGTCCTTCTCCCACTCCAGCACCGGGCAGGGCTGCCCGGACACCCTGCAGGTGAACATCACATCCTCCCCCCGGCACACCCGCATGGATGAGGGGGCAATGAGGAAGGCAGGTGCCACACTGCCTGAGCATCCCTCCTCCTCTCGGGGCTCTGCTGGCTCTACCCTGAGCGTGGTGGCAGCGTAAGTCTCGCCAACACTATTCTTGGCCTTGCAGATGTAGAGTCCACTGTCCTGGGGGGTGGCACAGGACACCAGCAGGCTGTACAGGTCCCCTTTGGCCTCCATGTGGAAACGGCCTGAGGGCTCGATGCGGTTCTTGTCCTTTTCCCAGAGGACGCTTGGCTGGGGATCACCCATGATCTGGCAGCTCAGGACCACATTGGTGCCACTTTGGACTGTGAAGGCACGTGGATAGGCCAGGAACCTGGGGGCTCCCCCGAACCCCTCCATCACCACCTCCCCAGGGTCACGGCAGGCAGCTGGCTGGAGCAGCAGTAGCGACCATCAGCCTGAGGGGATATACAGACAGACTAGAGTGGGGGCTCAGGCTTCATCAAAGAGACTGGCCAGTGTGGAGCCCCCCACAAGGAGGGACCCACACCCGGAGCAAAATCCCCAGCATGAACCCCATGCTTCAGGAGCATCACCCTCGTTCAGAGCAGCACAGCCCCACTGGATTTGCTCCCACGTCACCCAAATCACCCATTCCCCAGCCCAAGGCAATAGGAGAGATGACAAAAGGTGGCTCTTTGCACCCCGAGGGGCTGAGACACTCGCAGCCTGCCCCGGGGTTGCAGAGGGGACTCTTGTTCCAGAGGGGGGGGACCCCTGCCTAGACAGGGAGCATAGGCAGCTGCTTGCTGGGTGCTGGGGCTGGGGGACAGCGGAGGCAAGAGGGCCCCCGCCCGCCCCTTCCCCACCCGCCGGGCATTCGCATTCCTGCAGTATCGGGTGGTGGCAGAGCCGCATTCCTGCAGCATCTGGGCCGGCTCAGCGGGCAGGTGCTGACACGGGGCTGTCACGGGCGCGAGGCCCCGGCTGGATCCGGGCACTTCCTCCCAGGCCTGGGTGGGCAGCGGACCCCCTGTGCCGGGCGGCCACCCCACAGGGCCATGCCCTGGGCCGAAGCGGGGCTCTGCCAGGAGCGGGTCCCTTCCCAGAGAGCAGTGCCGCAGGCAGAACCCAGCCCTTGTGCACGCAAAACCAGCTGGAAATCATCAGCCCCAGGAACAAAAGGAAAGCCGGGGAGGTGGGTCCTGCTTTTGGAGGGCACTGCCTCCATCCCCGGCTAACCGTGCCCACCATCAGGGGCAGGAGGGGGGCAGGGTGCTCTGTGCCTTCCCGGGTGAGTGCACCCCAGCCTCTGCCCGCACCATGGCCGGGACTGGGGCAGGGTCGTCTCTGACTTGCTCGGGCGGGGGGAGGGGAAACAAAAATACTTCTTGAATGAGCCAGAGGGTAGGAGAGGCTGGTCCCCAAGGAACGACAGGGACCGGGGCCAGCTTCTCCTCCCAGAGCCCTACCCCCGGGACAGTGCACCCATTCAGAGCCACCTCTCCATCCACACACGCCGCTGACCCATGGGCCACCCCACAGCAGCTCCTTTGGACACAGACGGCTCTGATGGCTCGGCCGCACACTGCACCCTTCAACCACCCCCTTCCCCAGTCACCCTGCCCCAGGCAGCCCCCAGCCCACTCCCCTGCCCCACTCACGCACCTCGCTCTGCCGCCTGTCCCCTGTGCCTCTCAGTGCCGGCACCCAGCTCCTGCTGCTTTCCCCAGCTCCACTCCTGGGTGTCAGTGCGCAGGGACCAAATGTTACAAATGCCTGCAGCTGCTGTCCCCAAAAATACCCTCTGATGACACGCAGGGTTGATAAGACTGAGCCTGCTCCATTCAGCGCCCTGCCGAGGCAGGGCTGGCCTACCTATGTATAGCAGCCCGGCGGGAGCCACCCCGGAGAGCTGGGGTGCTGCAGGCCTGGCTGTGCCTCTGCCATGGCTCAGCCAGCAGCTGCCCTGTGGAGAGCACGGCATGGGGTGCACGGCACGGGGTGCATGGTGCGGGGTACACTGAGCTGCACACCGGACTGCAGTGAGACAGGACATGTCACACAGGACATGCTGCACAGGGTGGGATGTGGTGCACTGGATGCTGCATGAGATGCCAGGCTGTGTTGGATGGGATGTGCAGGACACTGGGCTGCTGGAGGCGCAGAAGGAATGCACAGGCTGCCTGCCACCCAGAGGGGATAGGGAACTGCTAGCACTGTCCCCTCAGGCACTGAGGAAGGGCACTGGGTCTCCTTACAGCTTATGCCTCTCCTGTAACTCCCACCCTGTGAGCCAGCCCAAACAGCACCACAGGATCCTTCCCCTGGACCTGCTGCAGGGTCTCCAGCTGGCCTGGCTCTGTCTCACCTGTTCTTCTCCACCTGAATCTGGGCCAGCCTTCCCCAGTCCCAGGTGGAGCAGGGACCTTTTGCCATCCCTTCTGCTTCATGTCCCCAGGACCTTGCAAGTCACCAGACTCTCATGGAGATGCCACAACCACCCCACCCCTCAGCTTGCCCTTCCCAAGGCCCCATCCTCACATTCTGGCTGCCCTGGGGACTGCCACCTGCAAAGTGCCTCCCCCATGCCAGAACCTCACAGAGCTCTGATCCCCATCGGTCCTTGCCCAGATTTCCCTGCTGTGCACAACTGCTGTCACTTCCCACTAGCCCTCCTGAAGCCCCAGATCTCCAGCTCCTGCACCATGGGGGGCACCCAGCATCAGCAGCTGCAAAGCTCACCCAGGGTACCCCTCCATCCCTGCCAGCACAGGAAAACCTTCCTGGCAGCACCCTGCCCGCAGCCCGGCCTCCCCGGCCCCACGCACCCACTGCTCCCGGCAGCATCCCCCACACACACCCCCTTGCCCGGGCGCCGGCCCCCCCCAGACCACACTGTCCTTGCAGTCCTCGCATTCCAGACGTCTCAGCGCTTTCACAGCTCAGAGATAATATTCACGGCGAGCAGACGTTTGCGTCAGTGTCAGATAGATCTCAATGCCACCCTGCCCCGGGGGGAGCGCAGCGGGCAGACGGGCTGGGCAGGCAGGCAGAAGCCCGCGGCAGAGCCCCCCGAGCCACCACCCTGCTGTGTGCCCCACGGTCATGCTGCTCCTCCTGCACCTGCTGCCTGCCATGCTGCCCACCGCCGCCCTGGCCAGCTGCACCGGGGCGGGAGCCGACCGGCAGCTCATCCTGGCCAAGGTGCGGGCTCGGGTGCTGGAACATCTGAGCCCCCCCCTTCTCCAGGAGGAGCCACAGATGGAAGCAAGGAGGGTACACCGGAGAGACATCCTTGAAAACGCCGAAGTGGAGCCAGAGGAGCTGGAGGACACCTCCCAGGTGATCTTATTCCCTGCCACAGGTGAGAACATCCTGATGGGATGGAGAGGGCAGAAGGGTGAAGGAGGGTGGGGGTTTGGAGCAATGCGGATGCTGAAGGATGGAGAGGCTGATGTGGTGGTCTATGGGAGAAGGGGAAGAGGGTGTGCCAGGCTGAGACATGGGCATGAGTGAGATTTGGTGGAGAGCCAGGAGACAGAAAGGTCTGGCAGGCAGGGAGAGGCAGAACAGCCCAGGACAGACAGCAGAGGGACAGGCAGCACAAGAGGGTGCTGAGAGGCTGGGAAACAGCTGGCCAGGCAGGATTCGGAGACATGGGGAGAGCTGAGGAGCAGGGTGGAATAGGGTGGGATGCTAGGGAATGCGGCACGGTACTGGAAAACGGGATGGGACAAAACTAAGGGACAGGGCAGGATGCTGCAGGATGGGGCAGGATGACCAGCTATAAAGCACAGCAGCAGGAGATGGGGCAGAATGCTGGGGGATGGGATAGGATGCAGAGGATGGGAGAAGGGGACAGGATGACCAGCTATGGGGCTGAATCCTGGGGGACAGGACATGATATGGACTCTGGGGGAAAGGGGTAAGATAATCAGCCATGGGGCAGGATACTGGGGACAGGGGTGACAGTAATGGACCAGCCTAGGGCATGGCAGGGATCAGCTGTGGGGCACAGCACAGAAGCTGTGCGCAGCACTAGGCATCAGCTCCCCTGCACCCTGCCACAGCCTATGCCGGCAGCCAGGTGCCCTGCCAGCACTCCAGGGACCGCTGCAACATCCCACCTGCCATCCGGCTTTGGGGACTCTCCCCAGGTTTGGGCACACAGCCTCATCATCTTTTCCCCCCCACAGATGTTCCCTGTGAGCCCTCACAGCCTGACAAGCTGCTGGAGGAAGAAGGGATTTTCACCTACCTCTTCCAGCCCTCGGCACACACCCTGAGCCGTGTGGTGACTTCTGCCCAGCTCTGGTTTTACACTGGCCCCTCGGCTGCCCCCAACCACTCAGCCCCTGACGTGCTGACCCTGTCGCCACAGGGCCGGGTGCCGGTGACGGCCATGGCGGAGCGGACACCCGAGCACTGGACAGTGTTTCACTTGGCCCCGGTGCTGCTGCCCCAGCTCTCGCAGCCGCTCTTCGTGCTCCTGGTGCGCTGCCCTGGCTGCCCCTGCCTGGCCGAGGGGGACAAGATGCCCTTCCTGGTGGCCACCACCCGAGCCAAGGGCAGTGAGAGGGCTCGTCGCTCTGCCATGCCCTGGTCCCCGGCCGCCCTGAGCCTGCTGCAGCGCCCATCGGAGGAGCTGGCTGCCCACACCAACTGCCGCCGGGCTTCCCTCAACATCTCCTTCGAGGAGCTGGGCTGGGACAAGTGGATCGTGCATCCCAGCAGCTTTGTTTTCCACTACTGCCATGGGAGCTGCGCTGCAGGCCACGGGCTGAGCCACCGGCTGGGAGTGCAGCTCTGCTGCGCTGCCCTGCCCGGCACCATGCGCTCCCTGCGCGTCCGCACCACCTCCGACGGCGGCTACTCCTTCAAGTACGAGACGGTGCCCAACATCCTGGCCCAGGACTGCACCTGTGTCTAGGGCATCCTGCAGCCCAGCCCCGGACCGTGATCCCACCCAGGAGGAGTTGCTTTCCCAGTGGAACCCTGGCCACTGGGATGGGGCAGTTTGGGCTGTACTACCCTCCCCTGCACAAGCCAGATTTTTGGGTTGGCCCAGGTACCATCACATTGCCAGAACTGCCCTAGGGCCAGTCCCAGCTCAGAGCAAATCAGGGCATGGCGGGGCAGGGATAGGCACAGCCTATGGCAAAGGCATCACTGCCCTGCCAAAGCCAGGCTGCTGTCTGCAACGAGATTAGCCCTCATCTCTCCCCACCTGCTTCCCTCCCCCAGTTCTGCCCCACCCAAAAGATTGGTGGCTTGCTCTTGCTGCAGAGTTCAGCTGAGTTCCCTGTGCTCCAGGCGGGGCCAGGCTGCTGTGCCAGGATCAGGATGTGCCTGGGTGAGCCCATGCCGGGACCTCACACTGGTGGCAGGGCTGGCAGCACACGTGGCACCACAAGCGAGCCCTCTCCCGGCAGCACAGCTTGTTGGAAAGCTTAACGGGATGAGTGAAATAAACCTGTTCCCTTTACTAAAGCAGCCTGGAAATGCCAGCTTCCATCAGAGGCAGCCACGGAGGTGGGCATGTGGTTGTGCAACGGGATATGACCTCCCCGGGGCTTCCAGATGGAGAAATGAGGGGATGGGCAAATACTGTTAGAGGCATCCAGCTCTGATTTGGGGTACCAGAGAGGGGACTGGAGTATGCTGGCCAAAATGGGCACAGTGTGGCTGGGTTTGATCCTGCCCCAAGCAGGGGAGTGCAGAGTAGAGCAACATCCCTTCTGCTCCAGGCAACAGGTTGTGCAGGAATGGGGGCAGCAGAGGGCTGGGGAGACATGGGGATGGTGGGAGGATGGGGAGGCAGAGGAAAGCCCCTCACCTGGCCCCTCGACAGTGATTGGGCCAAACAGGAATGTGGCCAGTGCAATCCCTCTCCCACCAGGATGATGAAGGCTGCCCCGGCCGCAGCCGCCTCCGCACGGCAGGAACAACTGAGTCACCCTGGGCAGCAGGGAGGTCCCGAGGCACGCACTGCAGCGCCAGCCCGGACACACAGGATTCCCTTCCCACCCCTTCCTCCCAAAGGAGCGGATGCAGCAGTTCAGTACAAAACGTCTTCAGCCTTTACTAATATAGATATTAAAAAAAAATGAAGAAAAACAGAGTGACAATCATTTCCGAGTAAAAAACAACGCTACAAAAGTCCCCATGTGACCCAGGCTGAGATGATGAGGAATGCTCCACTGGCTCCCGGCCGAGCCCAGCTCGGGGCACCACGTGCCCACACTGTGAGGCCAGGGTCTGGCTCCGTGCAGGGGGTCCCAGCCCTGCAGCCAGAGTGGGAGGAGACAAGTTTTGGTCCAAGGGCGCCCTGCCAGGACAGGGCGGAGGCAGTGGGAAGGACAGCCCCTGACCTCTGCACAGACATTTCCAAGGAGGCCAGCCCCGCAGCTCACAGCCCCATGCCAGGATGCTGCGCAGCATGGCCCCCCAGGCCACCAAGTCCCTTTCTGGCAGCACAGTGCCACCAGGACCCCTCCCACCCCCTCCAAGAGTAATGCCAACCCAGCACTCTGTCCCACAGCATGGCCCGGCCAGCCAGACCCCCAGCCTGCTCCCCTAAGTCCCCACACCTCAGGGAGCAGTACCAAAATCACCAGCACATGCACAGCACCAGCCGGTGCTGCCACGGGTGGCAGAGGGCATGGGGGGTACAAGGAGGTGTGAGGACAACATGATGGGGAAAATGAGTATGGGAGGAGGAAAAGTGGGTGAAACAGGAAATGGGGAGGCACAGGCCCAGAGTGGAGATGGGGATGGAGTATAAAAATGCCAGGGTGCACATGTTGATGAGTTTATAAAAACGTACAAAAATAAGATATTCCCTTTCCGAGAATTAAGTAGGAATGAACCCCATGGCCCCCGACCCCTCTGCTGCCCACCGGGACAGGGCTGCCCAGACTGCCCCGCTGGGCAGGCGCGTGGCATCCTTTACCCTGTGCTCCTGGCAGGATGCCTATCCCACGGTGGCGGTGGCAGCCACTCCGGCAGACACCGCTGTTGTCCCTGGTGGCACTCACAGCCCTGTGGGGAGCAAGAAGCAGGTTAGCACCCACCCCAGGGGAATGGCCTCCTCTCTCCAGGGGAGCCTCGGGGCAGCCCCCCGTGCCTCCACCCCAATGGGCTGGATCCGTCCCCCTTCCCGGCTCACCCGTGGTCCTGTCACAGGCGGCGGTCCCCTTCTCATGGGCGAGGTTGAGGCGGTTCTGCTCGGCGGCGATGCCGTTGGCCTCGGGACTGCTGCTGCGGGCAGGACTCGGGGGCCGTGGCGGGGGCTGCAGGTGGAAGGCCACCTCCAGGTGCTCCTGGGCCAGGCGCAGGTGCTCACGCAGCCGGTCCAGCTCATGCACCGGGGGAGCTCCAGCCAGGGCAAAGCGCCCCTGGGCCAGGCTCTCCCGGTAGTCCAGCTTGCCGCTGGTCAGTGGGGCTTGTGGCAGCTCCTTCTTCAGTGAGTGATAGGTGGGGGGGGCGCTGGGAGCTTTCTTGGGGTATTGTGGTGCAGGGCTGTCACCAGCTGGGAGTGGGGGGCCATCAGACTGGCTCAGGGCATCACGGATGCGCCCCACACCGAGGTGCAGGAGCTCGCAGAGGTTGAGGAAGAGGCAGAGCCCACTGACAGCATACATGATGAGGAGGAAGATGGTCTTCTCAGTGGGGCGGGAGACAAAGCAGTCGACAGTGTGCGGGCAGGGGCTGCGGCTGCAGACGTAGGAGGGGCTCACCTCAAAGCGGTACAGCAGGTACTGCCCGAAGAGGAAAACCATCTCCAGCACGGAGCGGCACAGCAAGTGCAGGACGTAGGCACGCATCAGCCCGTCCTGCTTGATGCGGCGCCGGCCATCGTGCTTCTCTCCGCCCTCTGGGCTCTTCTCCTTCTCCACCTCGATCTCCTCAAAGATCATGGGGTCTTCTTCATTATCATCTTCTGCCTCCTCGTAGTCTCGCCCGGCTCCCCGGCGCACCACCGGCATGCGCGCCCGCTGGGCTGGCGGTGCCCGGCGCCGCGAGGACTCTGGCATGCGAGCGATGCGGTGCATGGCAAAGCCCAGGTAGAGCACCGACGGCGTCGCCACCATGATGATCTGGAAGATCCAGAAGCGGACGTGGGACAGGGGCGCGAAGGCGTCGTAGCAGACGTTCTCACAGCCCGGCTGCTGCGTGTTGCACACAAACTTGCTCTGCTCGTCGTAGTAGATGGACTCGCCCCCCACAGCCGTCAGCACGATGCGGAAGACAATGAGGACAGTCAGCCAGATCTTGCCCACGAAGGTCGAGTGGTTGTTGATCTCCTCCAGGAGCCGCGTCAGGAAACTCCAGCTCATCCTGACCAGGCGGTTGACTCAAACCCTGCAGGGAAGGGGCAGGCAAACGGGCACTGAGCAAATCCGCGTGCACCTCACCAGGACCCTGGAGACCGCCAGCTGCTTACCCAGCTCTGTCCTGCTCCCTCTTCCTGCACCAATGTCCCTTCCCTTACCCACAGATCCACAAACACAGCCCTGCTCAGGAAGCTGCCTCCCCACAACTTTATCCCCTGCCCAGCACCGCCTCCCTGTGCTCCCATCTGCATCCTGCTCCCGCCCTGCCGCCAGCCAGGTGGGTGGAGGGGACATGGGGAAAGGCTGGGACATCCTGGTTGCCTGCAGGGACAAATCTAGGGGAAGAGTGAGCACAGTCACAACCAGAGCAAACATGTAAGTGTAGGGCAGCACCAGCTGGGGACTGTGAGGGGACACGCAGGAGTAGAACCACTTCCTTCTCCCCTGGTGCCACAGCACCCATTTATCACCTGGCACTGGGCAGGTCCCCAACCAGCATCGCACCCTGCAAAAGCACCCACACCCTCCCACGGGGGTCCACAGGCCACTGGAGAAGGCAACACGTGGCAGCCCCACCGGCCCACTGCAGCTGCCAGCCCTGAGCCCTGGCTGAGGGGGGCAGGCCCCCTGAGCAGCATCCCCCACCACGTGCTCATCAGCCAGGTCCTCTTCACTCCACAGAGCTCTCCCCCGAGGGCCAGCAGAGATGTGGCATCACTGCCTGACCAAACCTCAGTGCTGTGCACTCTCTCCTGCAGGACCCCAGCCTCCAAAGCCTGCAGTGGGCAGTGTTCACAGCACCCTGCAGCTCCACGGCAAGGGCTGGCGGGGGGATGGAACGGGAGGCAGGACAGTGATAGCAAGGGGCAGTGTGGGACAGACAAGGAATTGTACAAAGCCCTGGCAAAACAGCTGACACCAGAGACTGGGGGGGAAATTACAAGGACCATGTCACATTTCCCGGCCAAAGAAGATACAAGAGGAGACACCCACTGCCACCCCTGGTTTCAGCAGCTTGTGCACAAGATGATGCAAGCCAGGGCAGCAGGTGGCAGGGATGGCCTGGGGCGAGCAGAGGGTATGTGTCCGCACAGAGCCCCCAGCGTCCCCTGCCAGCCCCATCCCATCACCTCTGGCCAGGGCATGTCCCTGCAGATGATGACTGATGCTGCACTCATTCCACTATTTCCCAGAATAAGAGGCTCTTTCACGCTAAGCTCAGCCAGCCTCCTGATCAACCTTACCTAAGCAGTAGAGTCCCTCCAGCACAAGCATCCATGCTGGGGACATGCTCTTGCTGCAGGAGGTGGCATGGGCTGGCACCAGGGACCCAAACCCAGCCCCCCAGGGCTACCATCCTCCTGTGGTCATATGCCCTGCTGCCCTGTCTCCCAGGTGTGAGCCCCTCTCCCCCACCACCTCCCTGGAAGGTGGATGCTTTGTGTCTGCCTTTACCCCCTAGTCTCTAACAGCACACCGTCCCAGCACCAGGGTGAAGAACAAGGTGAGGGAACCAGGCAGGAGGACAGTTCCAGGAGGCAGCAAGCCCAAGGAAAGCAAAAAATAGGGTGACATTGCCATGGTGGCCATGGAAGTGTGGCATGTGAATGGCTGGCAACGTGGGACGGCAGCAGCAGTGGGCATGGCCAGGGCAGCACAGAGCTATCTGCACCCTGTCCCCCACCCGGGGCAGGTGGCCAGAGCCCAGTTCTCGAAGCAGCACAGCCATCTAGGGCCTCCCGGCCACACTGGGAGTCAGGACTAGCACCACATACCTTGGCTGGGCCCTACACACCTACCCCTCAGCCCTACCGACCCCAGTCCCCCCATATGGGGCTTCCAGTCCTCTCTGCCCCCGCCTGCCTTGTCTGAGACCCCCAGTCTCCCCTGCCCAGCGGCACAGCAGCACACATCCCACCCTGGGGCTCACCGGCCCCTGCCCATCCGGGGACCGCTGTCCCACTGACCCCTGCCACCCTGGGGACCCAGCCCTCACCCCCCGCCTTTCCAGGGCCCCCGGTCCCACCGACTCCAGCCCCCCGAGGGCCTCCAGCCCAGCTGCCC
>VWZW01006398.1:713360-738787 GCA_013397115.1 Edolisoma coerulescens | reverse complement strand
GTGGCCCCGGCCGTCCTGCGCCCGTCGGGCGGTGCCGCCCTCGGTCCTCCCCGCCCGCGGCTTGGGAGGCCGCGCAGGGCTGCGGGCAGGGGCCGGCACCGGCCGAAACTCGCCCAGAGGCGGCTCCCGCCCCAGCAGCGCCGTGCAGCCCCCGCTGAGCGGCCCTCTCTGCCCCCCGAGCCCCGCGCGGCCGCTGGCTCCCGGGGGGCCGCTCCCGGGAAGCGGTGCGAACGGAGGCTCCCTGCCCGCCTCNCCGCTCCGGCCACGACAGGCTCCTGCACAATAACCTCCTGTTCCTTACGGCGTTCTTCCCCTCCCAGTGGAGAGCGAGGATAGAAGAAAGGAGAGATCTGGTGGCACAGAGAAGTGGCCCCACATATGGTGGGAACGCAGAGCAAGACGTGCCTTTGTGGTGGTAATGTGCCTCAAGCCTTTTGAAGCCCGTGCTGCTTCTCGTGTCCCAGGCCAGGTTCCTGCAGCAGGACCGGGCTGAGCATGCAGCACCTCCAGATGTGCCTTTAGAGTCACCACTGCACCGCCAAGGCCAGCACAACGGCAGCAGTGGCTTTGAGTCACCACCCTGGAGCCGTGCCCTGTCCTTTCACCCAAGGACCCTGGCCACTCACTTTGCACTGCTAAAATTGGCTGTGTGGGAATTTTGTTGGGGCTGAGTCTCCACACTGGGCCAACCACGCCCGTGACGTCCTGGGCCCCGTTGCGTGGGGATGAGGAGGGATGCCGAGCAGTGAGCAGTCTTGCACAGCCAGAATACTCATGGGGAAGCTGGTGTCTGCGTAAGCTCCCGAAGCACTGCTTCTCCTTACTGAAACACGTGCTCCTTCTGCAGAAGGGTTTCTATGAACTGGCACTCCAGTACAGCACCAAGGCTGGCTGGGGGGGCTGAGGCAATGAGGCTGGGGCAAGTAGAGGTATGGGGAGTGTGGCTGTCACATCCAGCGTGGGGTTTTGGTTATTCTGCAGCAGCCTTGCTTCTTCCCTAAATCAGCAATGCCACCATGGCATTGTACCAGCACCCACACAGCCTGGGCACAGGCTTGGTGCTCTTACATGGAAGGGCAGCTGGAGCCCCCCAGAGCCGCGTTCTGTACCCTGACAGAGATGCAGGTGCGTGCACAACAGGCTGGGGAAAGGGGCCCTGCTTTGGGCTCTTTTGCTCACTTCTTCCTTCGCCCCCGCTCATGGATGGGTCAGTCCCAGGTGACACCTTAAGCCCTATGGAGGGAGAGCTGCAGCAAATGGAGCGGAATTTGACCAGGACATGAAGAAATCGTTTCCACTGAATTCTGTTCTCAGGCATGCAACTGTGGCATTAACATTTCTGTAAGGGAAAAGTGCATTCCAATTCTATCACAGACACTCTGGTCACAATCTCCATCCCAGGCCAGGAGAAACAGGAAGAGGTGCATGCAAGGAGACAGTAAGCTGAGCACAGAAACTCAAGCTTTTGGAAGAATGTAAGGAAGCTTTCAGGTCCAGAAATGAAACCCAGAGCTGCAGGGAGGTGGCACCTGCAGTGCAGCGTGGAGAGGTGGAAACGGGGCAGGGGCCTGCCAGCATGAGTACAGCATGCTGGGGAGGTCAAGCAGCATATGTTCAACCTCCGGCTCTTGCCTGGCAGTTAAAGTGACTTGTGGCTTTCCCCACAGTAAGCACTTGTTTTCAAGTGTTTCCAGGCTGGGAAGCTTGCCTCCAGCCTGGCTTCAACCCCAGGCAACCGAGCAGTTTGCCAGGGGTAAGGGACCTATGTGACCCTTTGACTCTGGTGCTCAGCGCATTAAGAACAAGCCCCTATTTTACCAGCCTCACATTAAACTGGGGAGTGTGACCTCCGAGGCACTGCAAACTGAAGCCATTGTAGCCAGAATGAAGCTGTTTGTTGGGCTGGGGTCAGGCACCACTGCTGCAGCATTTTTGCACAGCACAGCTCAGCCCACGCCTGGGCTGCAGGGCAGGGATTGCCTTGGGGGCCAGGCCCAGGGGCTGGTGTCACACACCCCATGGACAGGCATTACTGTGCTTGTCAGCATCCGGCCGTTGGCGTCAGAGCCCTCCAGTTTCCCCTGTGATGTTGCCCTGGGTGTTCCTGGAATCTACCCTTTCCTTAAGCTTGCAAAACCCAAATGCCTGCAGAGGAATCACCATTTCAGCCTGGGGCAAAGGGAAAACCCACACCATCTGGGAAAGGAAAACGGTGGACAAAGGGTGTTGCCCACCCTCATCCCTTTCCACATCAGCTGAGGCTGACAGGGCATGGTGGGCAGGAAGGATGTACAGACCAGCAGTCTTGTGGGGTCTGGCTCAAAGATCAGCTTTGCAGAGGAAACAGGGGTACCGTCACCAACCGCAAAAACCAGGATCAGTCCCAAACCACTGAGTCTGTGGGGCAGAGCCATGGAAGGGCAGCTGCACAGCCCAGCAAGAGCAAGGGGAGCTGGTAAAAGAGGAGATAGTGGCTGAGGGGGGGTGTAAGCCTAGGGATAAGAAGCACATCCACTGCCGGGACAAGCAGCTCAGGAGGGACATGGCAAGAGCTTGCGCAAGCGCTCCTTCCTCCCTGTTCAGGCAGAGTGCTGCAATAGAGGGAACCTCTGGAGACCACTGCCAGACCCTGCCTTGGCTACCAGACACAGGGTGCAGGGAGGGTGCAGGGCCCAGTCTGGTTCTTGATAGCAGCCTCAGTTTCTGCTCCGATCAGTACAGCAGGATGGGCTGAGCCCTGCTAGGACTGCCTCTGCTCCCGGGGACAGTGGCAGTAAGGCAGATGGTGGGGCTGGGCACCCTGGGTGTGTTTGCTGTGGGGTGACATGGACAAAGCCTGGCTGGTGCTTGGCAGCAGGGCGAGGAAGCCAGCTCCACCCTCTCCAAGCAGGGCCAAGCAGGCAGCACTGCAGGTAGGCAGCGCTGCAGGTAAGCAGCATCCATCCCTGGCAGCAAACATGCTCTTCCCAGATTAAACTTGTCTGGCACTGGGACAGGGAGCAGACAGCTCTGTTAGGGACTGTTTGTCCTGATACAGGACAGCTCCATAACTAGCTTAATAACCTTCTCCTGATAACAGGCAGAGGCACACTCCGCTGCAAGAGCGCAAAGGGGAATGACCGTGCCCTCCAACACAGGCTGAGAGAAGGCTGAGATGGCTTTAAAAAGTCTTCTTCCCTTTTATCCCCACACTTGATTATGCAGCACAGTGGGGGGAGTGGGGGGTACACGGCCCAGCCCCTGCTCACCTCTCTCATGCTATGGTGTCCTTCACAGTTCCTGGGTGCTGACTTCTGCCAGCAGCACGCACGGCACCTGAGCCCAGCCTGCATTGGCTGCTCTTCCCCTGCCAGCCAAACTGGAGGGTAGCCCACAGGGAAGGGGTTTGCACAGGCCCCGGACACTGCTCTGTATGCTGGGTAAGGATCATTGGCACCTTGGAGGGATGAAGCTGGCCAGGCAGGTCCATGACCCATGAGGAACATATGCCCTTTGCTGCTACATCTCAAGTCCCCTGGAGATGAGGCCAGCAGGGTTATTCTGCTAGAAGTAAATGACCGGTCACCCCGTCACTAGGCTTTGCTAGTTTGACATACTGCAAAGGGGCTGACAGCTAACCCACAAGCTATGTATGCTCCAGACAGTACTGCTTTAGCAGGCAGAGAGATGCAGCAGGAAGCCCTGAAATAGCCAAACCCACGACTGAAGGCATCATTTTCATTGATAACAGCAGAGTAAAGCAGGGCTGGTATGTGCCCGTGGAAGAGTGGTGGTAGCCTCAGGCTCATGGCAGTGGCCCACCTGCCTGCAGCCTGTCTCCAGAGCCCTGTGGCCACCCCAGCCTGGGAATTCTTTCAGCTACATACACCTTGAGAAGAGACTGCTTCAGGCAAGCACAGGCAGGGAAACAGAGGTTCAGACCAGCCTTGCTCTGTGCTAGCAGCTGAGTGCTGGAGCCAAGTGCACCCAGAAAAGGAGAGGAAGAAGGCGCAAAATCGGATTGTTTAAGAGCACAGCTGGGGGACTGCATAATCAAAACTGAGACAGGCAGAAGATATCTGCAGCTGGTTCAATATATATTCCACTTTCCTGCAAACCCCAGCTCTCCTACACAGCCCCAGTTCCCACAGAGCCAGCAGTGGGATGCCTGCAGTGCTGGATGGTGGAGCGTGTCAGGGGAGCCCTTGCACACACCCAGCTGATGCAAGGAGACCAGTTAATGTAATTACTGCACCAGGTGCAAGAGGCCCTCCAGCAAAGCATTTGTGACCATGGAGTAACCACAAAGGGGTTAATCTGTAATAACCAAGACAAAATGCTAAGCGAAAACAAAGCAAGTATTTCATGAAGAGACAGGAGACAGGTTGCGGCAGTGCACGTGAGCATCCCCGTCAGCACAGCAGCCAAAGGAATGCAGAAAAGCAGGGAGCTCTTAACGGGACCAAGAGGCTGGTGCTGAGCTGGGAGCACAGACCAGCACAGACATGGCAAAGAGGAGAAGCAAATGATTAGTCACTTCTGAAATGAAAAGCGGGAAGAGCTTGAGAAGAGCTGTGGACAGGCACACAACCAAAACCTTTGGTTCTGGCAGTCCACACTTTGTCAGGCCCCTCAACACCTACCCAGATACTGGAGTGGCAAAGGTGCAGCTTGGCTAGGATCAGAAAAGCAAGTTCCAGGGATGAGTTTTCTCAGGGGATCTTCTGCTTGAGCAGAAGAGACATCAATGAGCTGGTCCAGTAACTCCAAGTTTGACTTCTGCCTTTGTGAAAAACGCAGCTATAGGAGGTGAAGACGGAACTTACACAAGCTCCTTAAACGGCAAGATGAAGACATAAAACCCTGCTGGTGTTTACTGGCTCAGCTCTCTCAGAGTCCTTCCCCCAGACAAAGCTGGGGACTGAGCTCACTCCCACTTAAGATCTGAGATCCCCAAAGGAACAGAGAGCAGCAGCCATATGCCGATTGAGGAAGAGGGGAGAAAGTGGGATGCATTGTGACATCTGCCTCCAGACAGTAGAGATCTTGTCAATCAAGTCTACAGAAGGCTAGATAAAAATATCAGCCACTGTGGGCCTCCAGCGACTCAGCTGCCTCTGGAAATGACAGGAGAACGTCCACTAGTACAGTGACCCCAAGGAAGAGTGGCCTTCAGACACAGGATGGAAACTGAACTTCCCGCTCTCCTAAGGCTATCAGGATGGCACAGATGGGTTTGAGTAGGAAGGGAAACTTTATTGCATCAGTTCAGGGAAAGCAGCAGGAGGCAGTGGGACCAAGTCCGTGCTGTTTTCTCGATGACAGAAACTGAAGCCACAGACACCAGCTTTGGGTATGTGGAAAGTTTGAATGTCATAGAGACTGCTGTGAAGAGCTGCCATATTCAATGTCCAAAGAAAACAGGCATCAGGTCACTGAATGTCAAATACATGTCTTTATAAAAATCAAGATCACATTGACATGAAATACAGGTTTGTCACTGAGGATTAATCAGTCAGAAAACTTGCCCTGAAGCTGTGGGCTAAACATTCGTAGGAAGACAGAGATGCTGTTCTGGGAAAACCTACCATCAGTAAAGGTCCCTGCTTGAGGTATCAGATCCCACCTGTCAGCACCTTAATGTAACAGGTTCATTTCTGCCCACCCCCAGAGGGAGCTTCAACTGCATCAAAACACCACACACAGTATCTGCCTTTGCTCTTCACTGGGCAGGGGCAGAGACCCTACGACATAGCAAGCCCTGGCCAGGCAGCAGCATTTTTTGAGCTGATTTAACTTTGTGCAGGAGAGGTCGAGACAAGGTAAAACCTCGTACAGGGAAGAAGCTAGAGGCGGGCACTCCCACCTCCACAGCCACACCAACAACAGCTCCTGAAGAGAGGCAAGCCTCTGAGGGCCTGTGCAGCCAGTAAGCAATGTGCTGGGGCTGGAAGGCCACAGGATGCCCACCTGAGGGCAACTGTCAAAGGAGAACACCACAACCAGTACCTGGTGTCAGTCTAATCCCGTTTAAACCTTGTTCCTTTGTTGCTGCTTGGAAGCCAGGCAGGTGGAGATTAGCCTAGCAGCCCATTGGCACCCACCCTGAACAGGAAGGGGAGAATGGCCTGAACCCAGTGAGATGCTAAAGAACCCTTGAGGCAGCATCAAAGCTGGTATGGAAGACCTTAGAAAGACATTACAGCACTGCAAATGAATGAAACAAGGAAAACATGACAATTCAATAAATATAAGCTTTTATTACAATAGAAAATAGTAAAACTCATGTTAAAATAGACTCTTGCTTTTGGACTGCTCAGAAAAACCCTAAGCCTCGCTTATATCTGCTGGTGCCCATCAAGGTCCTGACCCCTAAGCAATGAGCAACACATTTCTGTGCTGAGAACCTCAAGGCTCCTTCCTCCCTGGTGACAGTGAAAGACTACAGCAGCAGACTGAGCCAGGCCCCACCCAGCAGACAGGTAAGGGCTCTCTGGGGGGTTGTGTACAACATGCTTCATCCCCTTGTGCAATCAGGCTCCTGTTTGAAGCAGGTAGCTTTAGGGAAACCATGGACAAGAAGGAGGAAGAGGAAAAAAAAATCATCAGCATATAATGATAGCTGTCCTGAGACAGCTAAGAAGGCAGCAAATGCCATCTGCCAGAAAGACCACAGCACCTGACTGCCTTTGGGTAGCTTTATGCACTATTACAGGGAACACTCTCCACCTTCTCCTTCCATGGCCAGTCCAGTGCAAGTGAATGACTGTGCAGTCTGAACCATCACGTGCTGCCCTCTTACTCACCAGAAAGGGCCAGGGGCAACAGCAGAGTGGAAAGCAGAGGCCACAGAACAGCAAGGTCAGATGGGAGTGGGAGACACTCGTGTGCCATCGCTGGCACAGCAGCACTCCTGACTCCAAGTCCCGCCTGCTCCAGGCACCAGGCTCACTCCAGTGCCTCGTACACAGCCTTCCGCAGCTCGATTGAGAACATCTCCTCCCAGGGCCTGCGGATCCACTCCACCAGCTCTGCCAGGAGCTCAGGGCACTCTGTGCGGATGTGCCAAGTGCTCTCCACCTTCAGTACCTGGCAGGGAGGAAAGGGAAGGAGGCCAGTGAGCAGACTGGCCTGACAGGCACCGATCAGCCCTGGGCCACTGTCCCCCAGCACAGCTGCCAGCTCCTCCCAATCCCTCTGTGCCCTCCTCCTCCCTCTCTGCTGCCAGCAGTGGAGTGACCCTTGCATGACTTTCCGCTGTGCTCCCCTGGCTCTGTGGCACAAGGCCCTAGGTTAGGATGGGAGATGACAGTCCCAAGACACTCCTGCAGGAACAGGATCCGAGCACAATCAGCCCTCAGCATCTTGACCCCATGACCACCTCCTGGTTACCTCATCATAAAGCATCAGCTTGATGTCACAAGGACAGAGGCGATAGGTTATGACATTGCTAATACTGGTGATCGGCTGCTTCTCCTTCAACTGGATGTTGCTCCTAGGAGGCATTTCTGCCTCATGGTCTTCATCCAAGGAGGGCTGCACCTGCCACTGGTGATTCTCCTCCAGCAGAAATAGCATGCTTCGGGTACTCAGCAGGGTCACAGGGAAAGCAGATGCCCCTAAAAGGATATGAGGGAATAAGAAAGGCTTTGCTGAGAGCCTGAGTCACCACAGAACCAGCTTTGCTCTCCATTCCTCCCCTAGGGAAATCCTTTATAGCAGCAGTAACTTGGGTGAACAACCTTATCCAGCTTCCTGACTGAAGAGGGAACCAGGGTAGTGAAATGTGGCTGGGCTTGACCAGCTTATCCAAGCTTGTTGCAGGAGCATGCATATGAAAGACTACTGCCCAGCAAGCCTTGTCCAGCCCATGCCCTCAAGTGAGACAGGAAAAGTCACGTGAGTCCTTTGACCTCTTAAACAACATTTTACTACTCCTTAGTTAAAATTTGGCAGCTGCAGCTCAAAGGCTGCCTTTTTTGGCCTGAATTCGTCTGGCTGCAGATATCTGATGGGTGGAACAGAGAGCACACACATAAAGTTTATTACCAACCTGGGATGCATCATAAGTATGACAGGAAGGAAAGTAGTTTTGATAAACTTTAGAGAACATAAATATAGTCCAGCTATTTCAGTGGATGCAAATTAAAAGCACTAGACCTTGGGAATAAGTTAGATGCACAGTAATAGGGAACCATTAGCAAAACTGACTGTGGTCACAGGGGATCACAAGCTGATGCAGCAATATGTTGCTTTTCTCATCACATCTCACTCTTGGGAATTAGTAGGACTATCAGAAATGGGATGTTTAATTAATACTGTCTACTTGGTAATAAGATCTCAGCTGGAACTGTGTCCAGTTTTGGGCACCATACTCTAAAAGAGGAGAAAACTGTAGAGTAAGAAAAACGCACTGTAAGCTCTCCCTCCCCCACACTATTTGTTCAGCTTGAGGAGACCAATAAATGTACTTCCCCCAGATTCCTTCCGATCCTCACTCTCTCATACCTCCCCAATGGCCAATGGTGACCAGGAGTGCAAAAGCTGTAACAAATTGGTCAGAATGTGATTAAGAGCTAGGTTGCTTTTTTCTGTGTCCCAAGCTAAGACAACACTGGAATTGTTCACTGAAGACTCAAATCCCAAGTTTAACGCATTTGTCCCTCAGCAAGGCCTGGAACAGAACTCGATGGGCTCCAGCAGACTGTTCCTATACTATCATCTCAGGTTCTGGACACCTACTTCTGTTTTCCCAAAGGAAGGAGCCTTCCAGCAACTCACACAAACCAGCTGTTTTTATGACCCCCTCATCTTTCCCTCAGATCAGGGCAATGATCCAGCCCTCAGATAATCTCTAGCTTCTTGAGTTCTCACCAAAACTGGTGTGCAAGACCAACTGCTCCCTAGAGCCTAGACTTCCACGTAGAAAAGGACTGGGAGATTCACTGGATGTACAGAAGCATGCTGCTACCCTACACAACCCAACACTAGAAAAGAGCCCTCACCCATGCCCCCACCCCATTTCACTGCCGGACGAAGGGCACAGCTCTTTTCCCACAGACTGTACACTAAAATCACAAGCATGTAAGCAGACAGCACAACGTGTGGGACACCTGGCTACTGAGAGCTCCTGTACCTTGGATCAGGTAGGCCAGCAGGTAGAAGAAACAAGTGTCATCTGCAGCTGCAGAATCTGTGGTCTTGGAGTCCAGCAGAGGCCTGGAAGTGATATGACAATGGGCTGATAAGGAAGCACTCTGTTTACAGTCTAGGTTTGCTGTGAACTGTTCCCAGTCCTCTTGGGGAAGGGAAGGACCCATCTCTTCCAGATAATGCAAAGTCCTCCCTCTCCTGGTCCTCTGACTACCACCTTGCCAGCCAGGAGCCAAATGCTTCTTGCAAGTAAGAAGGCTACCCTATGCCTCCCACCTTTTCTCCCTCCATTTTATCCTGCTCAGGCTCCTCCAGAAGAGCTGAAGTTGCCCTGCCTGGCTCAGCCCATGACACCCCTTTGCCTGTTCACCCTCTGTGCAGCAGGCACTTGAGACAGCTGCCTTAAACCTGGAACACAGGCCTGGCTGCCACTCCAGTAGTGCCTCCTTCTGTGCTGCCTTGTTTCCAGCACCATGTTTCCCAGGGCCTGCTGGACAAGCAGACATCCCTTTCTATCTGGAATCCCAGCCTCTCACAGGTACTTACCATAGCCAATGTTGGGGATTCATTTCCACAGTGGGGATTTCCTTCACCTTACTCCTGTGCTTAGCAGGCAGCTCTTGCATGAGATCTAAAGAGGGGGAGAAGGCAAGTAGGTGTCTTTTATTGCAAACCCAAGGGCAGTACATAACACTTCAGGACGCTTCTCTACTGGTCAGAGATGTGCTGCAAGTTATGATGCCAGTGAGATTCTCCCTCAGGTTTTTTTCTGAGCTGTCAAGAAGTTAATTTCCAACATACATCCAACAATAGCTGTCCTGATAGTTCCCCAAGAACAAATCTTTCAAATCCTCTCCCCCAATCCCCTAGAGCTCTACTCTTACCTGTCAGGGTCTGAAGGAACTGGTCACAGCAGCTTCGGTTCCGGATCAGCAGATTGTAGGAGGCTTTTGGGTTCTCAAACTCCATTCGCAAGCTCTGGTGGCAGAGTCCCACTTCCAGATGAGAAATATCAGACAGGTAGTGAGAGTCAATCTTCTTCAGCCAGTCTGCAGGTTGTCCCCTAATCACAGAGCACAGCCCTCAGCTGCAGCAGGCTGCCCCATCTCCTCTCCCATGTCAGACTGCAGCAGGGGGTTTGCCAGAAGAGCCTGTGCATTGTCACCACACCTCCAGGGTAAGGGCAGCAAGGCTAGCACAGGCTGGCACTACCCAGGACTCACACACTTGCTGCAGGGTCCTCACCTGATAGCTCCGGTGACCTCCAGCACATAAATCTTGAGATCAGAAGCAACCAGGATTGAGAGGAACTCTCCTTGCCGGCCAAACTTCACCATAACCACCTAGAGCACACAGAGGATGGTTAAAGCCTTGCCCTGTCCCTTGACAGCTCACCCACAGAAAGGACAGACTCAAAGACAATTCAGCTCCCTTCACACCCCCCAGTCTCTGGATGCCATCTCAGTGCAGAACTTGCAGGGTGGCAAGAGGGACAGCCAAAGAGTTGTAGGAGCAGTGCTGTGGGAGCTCACCTTGAGGAAGCACTGGAACTCCTCAGCATTCTCCTCAAAAACCTCCATGTCCAGGTACAGCTTCAGGCGATGATCCACTGACTGGAAGTCCCTTGTGTTCAGGACGCTGTTTACAGCTGAGGAGAGCGAAGGGCAGCAATGACACTCTGTCCACTGACCAGGGGCTGCCCAAGCGTGCAGATGGGCACCAGGGCAGCAGTGTCACCCCCTCTGCACACCTGCTTCCACCAAGTCTCTCCTCAAGAAAAAGGGCCAAACACAGGGTTTTACAGGCCACAAGTCTCCATGTGAAGATACAAGGGGACTTCATTGCTCCAACACTTGCTTTTTTTTTCAGATATACAAAGCTTTGGCCTAAGCCAGCTTCAAACTGTGCTTGGCTTTTTAGTCACAGAAGGACATTGCTTTGCTGCTGGATTTGGCAGGAGGGCAATTCTTTATCACAAAGCCAGAAAGATATTTCTCATTTCAGCTGGTGTCAACTCAGGTCAGCTTTTTAACTCTGACTTTGATTGTGGCAAGGTTAAAGGGGCCTGAAGAAGACACCAATAAAACTGCTAAAGAATATAATTAGGTTTGTCATGAAATTGTATAACCAAATAATTTATACAACAGCCACAATACTGCCCAAGAGTTAACACTTCCCAGCAGAGCCTGTTCTCCACCAGAAACACTACACTAATCAACCACTCCTCAGCAGGAACTTTCCACGGGCTCAGTTTTAAACCGGGACCTTGCAATTTGACCCCAAAAAAGAGACTGCTTTATTTCTCATACTTCAACTGTACAACACCAAACATAGCAATCTTAAAACCATGGTTCTACACTGACTCCTCTTCTGAGGCACAGCAATCTTGAAGGACCTCTACAGATCAAGAAATCAATAGGTTTGCAAATTAGAACTAGACTCAGCTGCAGTAGAGTCACTTGCTGGGCTAGACCAGATAACCTCCACAGCTCCCTTCCAACTTGTTATTCTGTAAATCACAAGCTGATGCCTAGGCAAAGGCAGTCTGCTACATCAGAAATCCAAGGTCCTTCAGAAAAATCATTTATGGACCTCCTGTCTTGCATGACAGCCCTCAACACAGCCAGCATGCAATCTCTTGGACAGGCTTTGTCATCTGAAGCTCACAAAAAAGTGAGGAAAGCACAAGCAACTGTAGATCCGCAAATCAG
The DNA here is from genome assembly GCA_013397115.1 of Edolisoma coerulescens. NCBI lineage: Eukaryota > Metazoa > Chordata > Aves > Passeriformes > Campephagidae > Edolisoma > Edolisoma coerulescens. Next base: position 726,944 of record VWZW01006398.1, on the reverse strand, counting down.
AGCCTCCTACTAGCATAGCAGCCTCACACTGCACTTAAGCCAAAGAATAAATACAGGGAAATGGTGCATACTATTCTCCAAAGGTATGCTCCAGCTGGCAGCTCATGGATGCCACAGGAGCCCAGCATGTCCATAACTGAGCAATGCAGCTTCCAGAACAAGATCCTATTACTCAGAGTCTAAGCAATAATAGGTATTAGGGGCTGACTCACCTCTCCTACCTTCAGGTATGAGGCTTTAACAGAGAGGGGAATGAAAAACTCTGCTCATAAGAACCATATGTTTATGGCTGCTTGTACTTGATGTCCCCCTCCCCCATTAAACAGGAGGCAGCGTACCCTGCAAACACCAGTGATAAAACCAACAACAAGCTGCCAACACCCCTAAACCCTGCACAGCTTCCTCATACTCACAGGGACTGAGATTCCACGTTTCCTCAGACTCGGAGTTCAAAGAGAGCAGGGAAGGAGTGGGTCCCCGAGAAACACTGTAATGGTAGCTTCCCATCAGGCTGCCCCCGTTGGTGTCTGTGTGGCTGAGGGACAACTGGCTCTTCACGCCCTGCTCCTTCCCACAGCTGCCATCTGATCCATGGGAGGTGGGATGAAGAGTGCCCTCGGGCTCGATGCTCAGCTCCGGGGTCCTGGTGCTGTTGCTGGTGTCCACCTCCGAGCTGTCCTCCCCGCCGATGTAGAACCTCCCGCTCTCGCTGGCCAGGACAGAGGTTTCCTCTGGGCCCTCCAGCTGGCTGCCTCCCTCCAGCACGGAGTCTGACAGGTCCTCACTCGTGCTGTCAGCACCAGGCGGCAGAGGTGTGCTGGAGCACTCCTCTGAAGGCAGAATGACCACATGGTCACTGGAACAACTGGGACAGGCTATGGGCTCACCAGCTGCAGGACCTGTGAAAGATTTTGTCAGGTATAAAGAAAAGCCAGAACAGCTCTCTCCAGCAAGACTTTACTTCCCCCTGTCTCTTCTGCAAACCACAAACCCTCCCTTTTCAAGGTCTAGTTACAGTCTGACTTGAGCAGCTTGTTGAGCAGAATCATATCCTACATACCTCTCCTCACAATTCAACAGGAAATTCTGGATCAGTGCCACATGAAATAGCTCTGCTCAGAGTTAGGGTGCCCAGTGTGTGCTGTAGTTGCAACTGAAACTGTATCAGGGCTTTGGCTCGTGACTTTCCTCCACTTCACACCTGCAAGTGCTAACATCACCTCTGAAGCCCAAGCTCATGACCAGCCAATCCAATCTTCCTTAGCCACCTCCATCCCCAGTGTGCTGTGTCCCTTCCCCAGCCGTCCTCATCCCTTCTGACCCTGATTCCTGTCGCTCCTTTCACCCACACCAGGACAGACTCCCAGCTGGATCACGGGACTCCCACTACTCTGGCAGGGAGAAGAAAGTGTCCTGGGGTGGAGAAAAATGCTGCAGTCAGGACAGCACTTCTGTGTTCACTGCAGTACTTCCAGGATATTTTGTCAAACACCATCTTCTGAGCTAAGGCACTCCCCACTTTGAATATAAACTGAGCTAAGAAAAACATAGCACTCAGAAGATGTCTATTCAGCATGAGCCACATCTCAGGCAAAATACCACATCTAGTTTTAAAAACACCCAAAGAACAATGTCGACAAATGGGAAAGAGTACAAAGAACAGCAAGAAACTGAATGTATGAGATATGACTGACAAGTAAATTATCTAGAGAGTTGAGCTTACTTAGTCTAGAGGACAGATGCCAGGAAAAGTTGCCGGGGGAGAACAATGGCCCTCAAATACAAAGGAATAAATTGCTCCCCCAGAGTGGCAGCAAGAGTGGGCTTAGGATCACAAACAGGGAGACTTAGGTTAGGGATCTGATTGTTTTTCTGATCTCCAACAGCCGAAGTTTTACCTGAAATACTGATGCAGATTTCCTGGAAGCTTCCATTAGCAAAAACTCTTTTGAACAAATAAAGTCTCAGTGGCAGAACTGACTAAATGACCTTGAAGTCCTCTCCCAGACTTCAGTTTCCAGCACCCCTATGTTTTCCCAGGCCACCCAGAACAGGAGTGCTGTTTGCTTAATCTTAAACCAGTGGCTTATTCCTGCTAGCAAACAAGGCAGGCTCTTCCCAGTCCAAGTAGGCCAAGTGAGAGTTCACCCCACAACAGGTTTTAATTCCAGTACAGCCAATGCATCACCTTCTCCTATACATTCCATGCTCTGCACCACAGCTGTCACTCTGGAAGTCTGCCTGAGCAGTAGCAAACATGCTTCTCCTGGGCACAACAGCCTACCTTGATCTGAGGCAACTAGGGTCTCCAGGATTTTGGTGTCTCCAACCTCTGAAGGATAGGAACCTTGATGCCAGGGGGCCAGGGACTGTGAAAACTCCTGCTTGCATTTCAGGCACTGGAGCTTCATGGATCCCTTCTCTTGGTCCTGATTTCGCCGATTCTCTTCAACAGCTGGGGTCAACACTTCAAGGATACACTGAAAGAAGCAGCACAGGGAAAAGGATGCTATCAGGCAGCTGTGATTGTCCTAATAAAATCAAGCTTCTGACACCAATAGGTCTCTTCACTAGCCTCACTACAGCATTTCAGACTGCAAGGGGTGCAGGAACATTTCCCAGCTGTGCAAAACTTGCCAAGGGCATGGAGCTTCACTGCAGAAGACCAAGACAACCTGTTTTTGCAGGTCTGTGCCTGATAGCTACATACTGACAGGGTCCCTCTGGAACTCTGATCTCCAAGGTCCCATCTATTTGTGTATTTCCTCTAACAACTTGTTTAAATGTACTTAAATAGTACATTGAGAAAAATTATTTGGTTAGAGACCAGAGTCCCTACAGCAGCTGTGTGGACATAGCACTGACACTCACTGTCCAGAGGGCCAAGCACAGGCCAGCACATCACTCAGCATCCACAAAACATTACATTGCACGTGCACAACAAGTAATGATCACTAGCTTGACTATAAACTTTTCACCCCAAGAGGAAGAAAACTGCAAGACTCTCCTCTTGAGAGCACCCTTTATGCTACAGGAGCTCCACTGCCCATAGCCATGCTCATGGGGCCCTCCACAGGTCACCTGTGCAGAAGAAGAAATCCCGACAAGCCAGACATGGGCAGCTGGTGCTCCTGTGCTCTGAGAACAGCAGCCCTATGCTGGCTGGAAGAATTCAGTGTCTTGCAGTAACACTGCCCCCTCCCCAAGCCTCCCCCACCTGCAGACACCGCTCCGGGCAGTCGTCAAGCACCACATATTTGCGCTTCTGCCGGTCCTTGCGAATGTAGCTGAAGTGTAACGTGAGGACAGGGAAAACTCGCTCCAGGTCCTGCAGGAGACAGAAAATACCTGTTCTAGCATGAGGGAGAAGCTTTCATGGACTACATTTGTTTGCAAACAACTGAAACATGGCCATATAAGCACTTAATTTAGTGTGCCCTAAGCAGCCCTCCACAGCTGATAGCATTTGGGCAGAAATGGGCAGAAATAAATAAACAAATATAAAGCTAATGAGTGCTGACAACACTTGTGTTGAGTGCTTGAAAAATTGCATGAGCGCTTGAAACTTACAACAGTGACCTTCAAGGCCTAAAACAAAGCATTTCAAACAAAATACCTTTTCATGAACGTATTTAAGAAGAATATCAAGCCACAAACATTCACAAAGGCACAAGGGCAGGGTTTAAAAATTAGTTGGAGCTTTTACAGAAAACAGTATTAGAGAAACCTGTGAACATGTCTGTATTCAGACTGAATGTTAAAATCCTACCACAAGGAAAAAGAGATTCCCAAACTCCTTTTCTAAAGAACCACAAAAGTCAAATAGGGCTGGTAATGCTAAAGCATGCACCTAGAGCAGATAGCAAACTGCCCACTGAGCTGCCAGGAGCTTTTTAAACATCACACTGGGCTCCGTGCTGCTCTAGAAACAATGCAATCCACAAACAGTCCTCCAAGGCCAGGGTGATATCCCAGCGAGGAATGGATGGGAAGGAGGTCTCCACTTCATTTAAGTTCCTCTTGAGAAGTCTCTCACTCCTCCACACTGGAACAAGTCCAGCCACTGTCTTTTAATTCCAGCTTTGGAATAGATTTGATGCTGGCTTCTGCTGCATTATTGCAGGTAGTCTAAGCAATACAGATGACATTAGAGACACATGCATTGGGTGGAAGAGATGCTCAATCAAGCAGGCTTTGCAGGAGCTAGAAAAAGATCTGCAGGATTCTCAACAGGAGCCCAAATCCAGAATGCTGACACATAAGGGGAGTAAGATGACAAAGGCTCACAGAGAAGTGTAACTCACCATCCTCTTCCAGGTCAGCTCAGATGTCTCCACATTCTGCAGGCATTTCAGCTCCAGCTTGTGGAGGACTCTGGCAGCCTTCAGTTCCACCTCAATCACATGCTTAGCTGTGACTCGCAGGAAGATCCAGTCTGGCTCTGGGTACCCTTCACCTTCTATTTGGCTCACCAGCACTGGCTGGCACAGGTCCACTGCCAAACAAGACACAGTACAGGTCAATACATGCAGTGGGCCTTCGGTCCTGCTGGACCCAGGTCCTTACAATTCCCACAATACTGCGCTTCATGATACAGCTTCAGAGATAAACCACATTCAATTCATCTATTCTGTTGTCACCCGAGCCCTCAAACATAGCAGCGAAAGAACCTGTTTACCTTCTGCCATCTCCTCTTCTTCCTCTCCCACCATTAGCTCATCTGCCTCCTCTTCTCCTCTCTGTTCTCCTTCCACAGGCTCAACCAGCTGTGCTTCAGGCTCTTCCTCCTTTGCAGTGTCATCCAAAGGAGGAGAGGATCCTTCCTGGGATACTTGGGGCTTTTCTTGCTCTGGGTCCGAGCTCTCACTCTGCAAGTCCATTGCAGCAGGTCTGCCTGAGATCTCAACTGCAGAACGGCTGCGGGACGTGACAGGTACTTGGTCATGCTCCTCCAGGTGTCTCTTGTACTGCAGCCAGTCAGCACCAAAGCGATCTCTGAAGCTGGCCAAGCGCTTCATCTCTTTCTGATGCTCTAGGACCAGACCTGCAGAGAGAAAACTTGGGAAGTATGAAAGTAGTCACCAGGCCAGAGCACTCCCCTTACTGTGGGCAGTTTAGCTGCTGTGTTATTAAGGAAAGACGACAAGCCTCACCAGCAGAGAGGGGTAATGGCTGGGGCTTGTGTTCTGTGTCACTCGGCTCCGAAATACTTGCTCTGCGCACTTTGATTTTTCCCTGGAAAAAAACAGGATAAAAGTAGTTGTGAGGAAGTAGAACAATGAAAACAGCACCTGATGACGGGCTCTGCCAAGCTGAAGGGTTTATAGCTGTTACAGTGTAGAGACACACCATGAAACACTTGTCAGGGTATATCAAGATTGATATTAAACCCAGCCCCTTTCTAACACACAGCAGTGCAGAGGCTCACTAACCACACAGTCAGTACCAGACCACATCTCACTGCACGAGGCTTTCACGTCGAGGCATCCCCTTCACCCAACATGCCAGCTACATGGCTAAGAAGCTCTGTCAGTCCCAGACCTTGTTTTTCTTCCGAGGGAGCCTGACAGCCACATTCTCTGCTGGCGACTGACTGTCACTGAAGTCGGCAGCGCAGGAACTCTCCAGAGCGCTGCGGTCCAGTGCAGTCTTCTCTGAGGTAGAAGTGTGGATGGACTGGGACACACTTTGCACAAGTCTTGGAAGGTGCTAAAGTAAGAAGAGAGTATTGATAGCTGAATGCTATGGGCAGACAAGGTAACCAAGCCACAACTCAAGCTGACAACTTTCCGCTCCTCACCCCAAACTTTCACCATCTCAGTCAAAGCACTGACAACAGATCCTGCCTGGTTGATTGGATTGGTTATCACAACCACTCTGATTTAACTCAATCTCTGCCTTTCTTAAAAACAGCAGATGGGAAACTGATAACTGTTTTGCTGACATGTAGTTCAAGTGTCAAGTACCATACAGTATCTGAAGAGGAAACAGGCAAGGCTCCAAGTCCTGCAAGGCTACATAAGCCAAAATAAATTACACTGGCCAGTTCCAACAATTATTAGGAATCAGCATGAACTGAGACAAAACGATCTGTGTCAAAGTCAAGGTAGCCCGTAAAGACTTAATAGGACACAGGTCAATGCAAAATCCTGTCAGAGTTCCCAGTCCCAAAGCCAGTAAGATCAGTTTTTAACAATTATACTTACCATTAGGTCTGAGGAAGAGAGTGGCTCCCCATCCAAGAAGAACTGTAATTAGAGACCCATTTGCAGTCAGATTCCATTTGGCTGGCACATACTCAGGACAACTTCTGCTGACTCCTATTCCCCTTCAGGCCACCCTAGGGTTGGGATCCCTGGCAAAAAACTGCAAAGAAACAACCCTGTTCCTGCCTATCCACCACTCCTTCAGTTGTAGCTACCTGACCTAATAGCATAATAAGGCCAGAAGGCACCGTTGTGGTTTTCCTGTTTACAGACTTTGTAACTTCCAGAAACGTATCCAAGACAGTTTGCGGAAGAGGTACAATAGACTATTCTACAACAACTCAAATTGTTTTGAAAGGTACTCACTTTCACCTCAAAGCCTATATCCTACTTCTAGCCTGAATCCACATAGTTTCCAGTAACCTGAGCTCAGTGAAAGCTTTTCCCAAGATGCAGTTCGAAGACAATGAATCCAGCCATTTGCCACTAATAGGAAGGGCAGACCAGCTTTGGAACACCTTTGACCCTTAGCAAGTAAGTTTATTTTGCTAAATTGCCAGAACACTGGTTTTTCTGGCTTCTTTATTTGAAATCAGATTACCAAGAACTGACCTAAGCACTGGAGTGTAAGGGAACAGTGATGACACCTAGCTGAGAGCAGTGATGGGGACAAAGAGGCAGCCATGGCTGCCAAAGTAGTACATACTTAAGTGAGGCACACCAAGACTGTGAGTTCCTTCTTTGCACAGTCCAGCTACAACGTTACTATCTAGCAGGAACAGAGTCAAGTTCCATCAGTAAGCAAAACTGAAGAAGTAGACAGTGAAGACATATTAAGATCTGAGGTGCTGCAAACCTGAGATCAGTATTCAACTCTGTCCTGGCCAGCACACACCACATAAAAATTTAAGGTTAAACAACTCTACTGCAGGGGGGAAAAGAAAAAAAAAAGCAACCACAAAACAATCACCGCTGTTACACAACTGGAATAAATCTGCAAGTTTCTTTTCCTTCACCTGTCCCTGAGTGTTAGCACACCCTGTGCTTTCAACAGCAGGGGCAGAAGGCATGTGGCTAATACTCACATTGGAGAAGGCTGCCCTGGGAGACACATGGACAAGGGCTGCAGATCGGTGGTTTGGATGGAACCATATCGGGTTTCCCTCCAAATGCAGCTGCGTGAAGGAAACAGACAAGTTGGTACTAGAAGCAATATTCTACACCCCAATCTATCCTGCCTGCAGGCTCCAGTCTTTCTCTCTGCTTCAAGAAATATCCTTGCAGTGGAACAGTTATCAAGCCAGGAGAGGACTAGGCTTTTACAATACTTCCTTAAATTATTTCAGCAAATAGAGAAGGAGATTAAAGTACCTCCTACTCATGATCTAAATCATTATGAGCTTTTTCAGTACTGACTCTGAGAAGCGTTGAGAGAACAGTCCTTTGCAGGCCCAGAGAAGCTGTAGATGCCCCATCCCTGGAGGTGTTCAAGGCCAGACTGGACGCAGCTTTGAGCAACCTGGTCTAGTGGAAGGTGTGTCCTCGCCCATGGAAGGGGGTTGGAACTAGATCTTTAAAGTCCCTACCAACTGAAACCACTCTCTGATTCTATGATCTTCTTTCACAAGCACTATGGTGACTGCTGTGCTCCTCCTTCAGACTTCTCTGAACACACAAATCCACAACAGGATTATGGGAAGATCTTTACTGAACTTCACTTAACTGAACTTGACTTAACTTGAGTGTTAAAATCAGAAAGGACAAGCAAGGAAATGGGGATGAATATATGAAAAAAGGTTAGCTTGAGCAAGGGTCACTAAAAATGAAGGCTGAAACACAGGTGTCTGTCTAAGGCTCCCCCATTAGTTTCCTACAATAAAATTAAATGCTCAAAAGTTGAACTTATCTTTCAAAAGTCTCTTGCTACCACAAAGTCTCCATCTTGCACACCCTGACCATGAAATCCCTAATCTACCAACCCATCAGGCTTCATGCTTACTTTTTTTAAATAGTGCAGAGTGGACAATGGTGCCAGCTGGGCATGTTCCAGCAGCAGGTTATAGGCCACATCCAGGTGCTGCAGATTCACAAGCTGTTCCATCCCTGTGAACAAAGCAAGAAGCCATCAGCATGCTAGAAGACATAACTTAGGAACCTCCCCCAAAACTGAACCCTAGTAAAAATAGTTGTGCCCAAGATTTCAAGTTCTGCTCACTCTCAAGGACAACAGGAAGGCTTCACACTCAGAAATGCTCCTCCCTTGTGGGCTCACCATTAATGCTGTCGAGCTCATTGTTGCGCAGGATGAGAGTCACCAGCTTGGATCGGCTGAAGATGCCAAGGCTTGGCACCTTGGACAGGAAGTTATACGCCAGATTGAGGTACTCTAGTTCTGTAAGGGTCTGTTCAGAGAGAAGAGCAGCATTGGATCAGGTGGGACCTTAGCTCAAAGCCTGGCCCTGAACTCAAGACAGGACACTAGCTTCTACCACTTTTTTGATCCTAACAAGGTCAAACAACAAGTGAGTTTCTTAAGACTGTTTCTGCAGAAGGAGTTTGATGTTCACATTGGGAGTTTAGGGGCGCTCAGCATCATCTAACTTCTTTACAGAATTTTCCAGGAGCACTTTTCTCTTTCCTCGCCAGCTTCAATGGAGCACAGGAAAGGACTGGACATCCTGCCTCAGCAAAAGGAGTGAACTAACAAAAGGAACCCTCTCTTACCTTTATAAAGATGATGGTGAATGATACCTTGTGAGCCCCACCAACTCCATGAAAAGTTGTTTCATAGCCTTGCTTCAAAGAAGCAGATCTAGCCCAGCAAAGCGTGGATTTCATTGCTGTTCCCCAGAAACACGTGCCACTGTGATGGACTACCCCTTTTCTAGAGCAACTGACCGGTTTCTGAGAGCAGGAAGTAAATGCTACTGGCAGTTTGAACAAACTGAACAGAAAGTTTCTACAGCCCCATGCCTGGCTACCTAATTCTCACCTGCTGCACAGGTTACAGCAAAGTCTTGGCCACAATGGAGTGCCCACTCCGTGAGGGGCTGTGCAGAGTACCCTGCGTGTATCAGTGCATTTGCCACTCAGCCAGGCTGGACTGCCAAGTGATAACTACAGCTAACTCTCTGTCTTAGAGCAGCTGAGGAACACTGCCTTCTCTGCCTCAGTGCCACTCGGACTGCACATACAGGACAACAGTTTTCAGGCTGCAAGCACTAGGCCTAAGCCACACCACCTCTGTGATTTCTTTTATTATACCTCACCTAGTAGGAACATGATGTCAATGATTACAGAATTTCAGCAGTATTCTCTGCATAGGAGGAAACTGGTGGTCAGCCCAAAATACTCACTGTTAAATAGTGCTCACAATCCTGGATCTTGTTGTGACTCAAATCCAAGACCCTCAGAGCATTCAGTAATTGCTGAGGGACAAAAAGACACTAGATCAGATCCTCCAACTGTCTCTGTTACAGCATGAAAAGCCTCTCCTGCTGGGAGAGGCCAGCAAAATTAACACTACCCACTTCCTCCCACCCAGACCCAGCAGCATCAGTAACAGAGCCTGGCTCTTGGCTGTGATCATCTCCTCTCTTCCCCTCAGCCATGCAGGAAGATGCCCCACTCACCAGTGAGTCATCCAAGGCAGTGATTGAGTTATAGCTGAAGTTCACAGTCTGCAGTTCCAACCATGGGAGAGCACAGCTCAGATCTCCACCACATGCTGAAATAATTTCCTAGGAAGAAGAGAGGAGCCATTCCTTGGTGAGTACTAGCTGTTACAGTAAAAGCAGATGAACACAGGTTAGACTAGAAGGCGGCTGACATACTGTGCTTTATAGACCTTGCTTTGCTTAGCGAGGCAGTGACTTTTATGTCCCTAATTCAAGTATTTGGGTGGGAACCTCATGGCCAGATATTTAGAAAGAAGAGGAGATGCTTTTGTTTCCTACACTGTAGTGCCAATAGTTAACCTAATCTGTTAGATTTCTTAGGCTCAGAACACTGAGCACGAAGAGTCATGCTAACAAAGTCATTTTCAGACCTCCCTCAAACAAAAGCAAGATACACACTTGTGTTCTGGTAGACAAAAAAAGCTCAAAGCACTCCCTACCATCAGCCCCTGTTCCCCAGCAGGCATCTGCTTCTATGTCCCAGAGAGAAGCCAAGAGGCCCAAGGCCAGCACAGCCCATGCTACTCAGTTCTCCACGGCTGGAGCTTGCCTTCATGTCTCAGAAATGTGCTGGGCAGCAGTGCCAGTAAGACACTGGGGCACAGCATTTCCTCTGACAATAAGCTCTAATTTAAGGCTGCTGAGGTACAACGAAATAAGTCTTGACTAGCTGCAGGCCTTGAATGTGGAAACAGCCAGATACACAGAGTTGTCAGACCTAGGTGACATGAATGTTGTCTAGAGCCAGAAATTCTCAAGAAGCTAAAAAGAAGACTACAGAGCACATGTGCATTCAAGCAGGGAATCCTTCAACACTGCTTGAGACAGGAGTAGGACCCCAGAACGGGAAAGGGAGATGAAGCCATACACAACATGAATGAATAAAAGGGCTAACACCATCTCCTACATCTTCCCTGTGTGAAGAGCTGTAGGATCAAGACAGCCTTTCTCTTGCAATTTACCCCACGAGCTGTGTAGAGACAACTCACCTCCAGTGTACTGATACATTTGCAACAGGTTAGAGATTCCAGCTGAGAATACACAAATCGCAGTCCCCGGAGGCAGTGTGGAGGGACAGACCTCAACTGCAGCAGTGATGAGAAAGTAAGAACAACATACATCAAAATATTACAGTGGAGGAGCAGATCCAAGTTTCACCCCAAGCAAGTGTTGCAGGAGTTTAGTCTTGGCCTTCTAGGGAAGCCACAAAAGCCTACCCAGTTTTTAGGAGCAGAAGCATTCTGCAACCACAAAACTAGTCAAGAAAACCCAAACAGCAAGACTCAAACCCACTCTTGCCACCTATACTTACTTCCAGATGCCGGAGGGACTTGAAAGGGAAGATCTTCACAGCAGATTGCAAAACACAGTTTGGAACATGAATGAGCTAGAGAAATGAGAAAAAAAATCTCACGTTAAGCTTGATTTGTGCTTCATTACCACCTTCCTGATGCACCAACTACAGCACCTTGAAAAGGCTGTCCCTTCAGCTCGGGTGATCCCTTATAAACTCTCTCCCAGTGCTGGTAGTGGCACTGTCTCCCCAGCTCCACAGTACAATAGAGGGCAAAGAGAATAGCATGTTAGCAAGTGTGGTCTGCCAGCCCACGGAGCTCCTCCTCATCTCCCCTGCCCACATGGCTTCACCACTTTCAGCACCACTGGGAGGTCTGACAGCTGGATTCCTCATCAGCCACAACTGGCAAATCTACTAAAGACAAAACTAACTGCTGGAGGTATGTTTATCAAGCAATTGAGTGGAACTAGCACACTGGTGGGAGGTGTGCATGTGCGTTTCACTACAAGAGGCCAAATAAGGCAAATCACAAGCAGATACAATGGAAAACAGAGCTGGTCTCCGAGGCACTGTCAGTGTTAGACTGAGGTGCCTGCAAACCTCCACTCTGCATTCTGTAGCACAGCCACAGGCCCTTTCACCACAGGGCAGTTAGGCTGTGTTCATGTACCATAAGGCAGCTTATTAAAACCACCTTCTTATGCTTTCTACAGACAGTGCATAAACAGTATTTCTGGCTGCTATTGAAAGTGAGTAACGAAGCAGTTACCACTTCCACTGTAGACAGCAAAGTACAACCAGAGAGACCATCTTTGCCAGTTACATATACATTCACACAGAAGTGACTCATCAGGTGCAGAACAGATGTCCCAAGACCTCATCACCACTACTGCTTCCACAGCTACAGCCCTGGCAGGAATGAATCACTGCCCACTGCCTACCAGCACTAATGCTGCACGTTGAACAAGAGCGTTTGGAAGGGAAGCTTGTTCTGCCAAGCTCTAATGGTCAGTTTTAGCTAAGTTTATTTCAGATGCCATTCTTGCTGTGTGTCTTGATCATCTCCTCTCCTTCCACTGTCTTAAAAATCTGCCAGGCTGATATAAATTATTAGTTACTTCAAGTAAACCAGTTACCAGACATCAATGGGCAGCTTCCCCTTCTTTACAGGCTTGTTGCAGAGAGAGCACATTTTCTAGTTAACAGGAGCACTCACCATAACATCCTCCTGATTGCAGTGTCCCTCCCTGCCTCCTCCTGCTGGGAGACCCATGTTTCTCCACAGACTCTGGGCCCCACTCCAATCTCCCCACTCACTACACTGTTACAAAGTCCTCCCAACAACATTCTGATATCACTCCACTCTCACAGGGAAAACACGTTTTTGAAGACATCACAGATTTTAGTGCTCAGCCACAATACCTTCTGAGCCCCACTGTGGAACCTAAAACAGCTGCTAATTCCTCTTCTTCCCCTTTCAGATTTTCACCTCTACTATCCTCCCAGCAGTGCCCCAGTGCCGAGTAGAATCATGTGCAGCCTGTTAGCACATGCCACCTTTGAAAAACCTCTCTGAAGAACTCCTTCATCTGTAGTTTTATCTTTATTACAGCCTCTTTACTACAGCCTTTGTTGTTAAAATTAATGAGGATACATGACTAGAAATATCCCATGCTGTGAAACCGATCAACCAGAACCATTGCCCAGGCTGCTGAGATAAGCAGCAGCCTGAGTGTGTACAACATCTGACCCTTCTGCTCAAGATCCCCGGCTCTGCTGCCTTGGGTGGATCAATCATCACTCCGGGAGCACTCAGCTGTGCTCAGGTGCCAGACACTGCCTGAGTTGCTTAAGCATTTCAGGAAATAATCATTTTTCCAACAAGGATAACACCTTACCAAGGTCAGAACACAATTAACTCCTGCTGCCACTGTTTTTAACTCCGAGAAACTTTCCTCTGAGTTGCATGGCCGACCCTAAATAAGCAGCTATAGATTATCGTGCTGAACCACGCAAGAGCCCTGTGAGAGCCATCTGACCCACGGAGCCTGCCCGTCAGACGGGCACAATGGGCACCGGGGGAGGCTGTTCTGAAGCTGTGCCTGCCACCTGCACGGGCCGGCCCTGCAGCACCCCCGGCCCCGGTATGTACGGACCTTCAGAGAGTGAGTCTTCTGCAGGACGTCGAAGAGGAACTGCGCCTGGAGGATGGCGGCTGTCTCGGCGGGGTGCGAGGGCAGCGCCACGAAGCCCCGGTTCTGGTTGCGGGAGCCCAGGTGCTGCTCGAAGACCTGCGTGAGGTGCTGCAGGGTGGAGGTGAGCAGCGTCAGCGTGCTGGAGCCGTCCAGGACGAGATCTCCTGCAGGAAAGGGGAAGGACGGGCCGAGCCGTGAGTGTCCACACA
>VWZW01006398.1:670176-713183 GCA_013397115.1 Edolisoma coerulescens | reverse complement strand
GGCTCTCCTGCTCCGGCGGTGCGAGGTACGGGCCGGAGGAGGGGTGGGTTGTCCCTGCGCTGCCCGGCTGCAGCAGCTCCGCTTGGCTGCCCTGCCCTGGCCCCGGCCCCGTCTGCGGGGCGCGGGGCGCTCCGGTGCTGCACGGTGCGTGGCGCGGTGCGGGTGGCTGCCGGCACGGGGCATGGTGCATGGCACGGCACGGGGCATGGTGTATGGCATGGCACGGGGCACGGTGCATGGCACGGCACGGTGCGGGGCGGTGCATGGCACGGGGCACGGCACGGCACGCAGCGCGGTGCTCGGGGCTGGATGCGGCACGGCGTGGGGCAGTCCCGCGCTCCGCACCGTGCGGGTTTGCAAGGCACGGCACGGACGTGGTGCAGTGACACCAGTGCCTGTCTGTGTCCCTTTCCTTCTCCGGCTGTACGTGTATCTGTCAGAGCCGTCCGTACGTCCATTGAAGGGGTGGCTTATTGTTATTGTCTGGTGCTGGCACTTCGTTCTGGAGTGAATTTTGTTCCGTGTTTATGTGTCTGCGGACCGTGCAGGCTCCGTCCCGTCTGGTACCCTGTGAAGGGCCTGTTGTGAGGGAGAGTCATGGAACAGACGGTGCTTCAGGAGTGAATGGCTATGATGGTTCATCCAGGGTAGTTCAGTGGAGTATAGGATTCATTGAAATATTTAAGCCTTCTAAAGTGCTTGTGTAATAACACAGATTTCAACATAGCCATGTGGCAGAGAGATCCACAGGTTAAAACCTTCATGCCGGAAAACTTTGTGTGTTTACTGTCTTATGTGTCGCCTTTTCATTCTGGTATGTGTGTCTGTCTATTCCTCGGCCGTGACAGAGGAGAGGTAGGGGCTGCGCAGCCCGCTCCTGTTTCTTTCGGCTTTGAGGCTCTGAGTGTCACAGTGGCATCCAAATGCTTTGATGTACGCAGCAGCACCCCTCCTGCTCCTTTCCTCCATGGACAAGCATATCAGTATTTCTTCCCAGGAAAATCTTCCAAGGCCTCTAATCCTTCTCCTTTGTGAGCTCTTCCCGTCCTGTGTCTATCCTCTCCTATCCTCAAACCAGCTTTGCCCCTGTGGCTTTATCCCTATCTTAACATCCATTCCTGGTCTAGACACTCCACAGCTAAATTATTCTCAGCCGATGGCCAAGGGATTAAGGAAGAGCTGTGGAGATGGGTGTGGGACCTGATGGCTGTCTCCGTGCAGCCCCTTGCCCACGGAGCTGGGGCAGCCTGCCTGTAGCGTTACTGACTCATCTTTATTGCAAAGGGACAGTGTGAGCTGCTTGCCTCGGCCCTCAAAGATGTGCTAGATCGCGTTTTTCTCAGCAAAACAGGGAAGCACTGGCACTGTGAAACAGCCTTTGGGGTTGAAGGGGAGCCCCACTGGAGTCCCCGTGAGCAACATGTGGGAGATGCCGTAGCTGCCAGCATTGCAGGGGCATGCCTGCTGACTTTCCTTCAGAATCTGTTAGCCTAGGTGGTCAGTACGATGGTCAGGACAAGGTATAGTGATTAATGTGAGCCAGTTCTGTTTGCTGATGTGCTTGTGGAGAGAGCGGGGATGTGTGAGTGCACACAGGTTGGCAGGCTGTGGATTTTTCTGGCCTCCCTTCGAATCTGGCCTGCTGGCATGATGCTTCTATTACTGAAAATTACTTCTAGCGGGAATGCTGAATCATGTACTCCCCATAACCAGGAGATACAGTAGGATGAAGGTATCAGTCATTTGCTTTTCTTTAGTGGTGTTTGTTTTTTACTTTCCCATTTTGTCTTGTGCTCTTCTTATGGCAACCCAGGCAGTGATGCCAGCAGGCTGGGCACTTCAGCATGGTGCTTGTTAGCAGAATTCTCCCTGATACTCCTTTTAAGTTTTCTATTTTAAATTTTAACCCATTCCTAAGTCTCTTTATGAAGGGCTGCCTCACAAAAAAAATAATCTGTGCTTGTGTTTCACACCCTTGAGATCTTTCCAGACTGCTGGTTTGTCCCCTCCCCATCTTAGTCATCCCATATTGTGCTAGACAAAATTAGCTCCTAACCTTTCCTTAGAAATCAATCCCTCTGGCCCACTAGCAAATTTTTTCGCTCTTCTCTGAACTCCATCTGTTGAGGGTGATAGAAACGCCAGGCAGGATCTCAGTAGGTGTCCATCTCGCCTTCCTCCAGAGGTGGCACAGAGTAAGGGGCAAGTGGCCTCTAGTGGCCGTGGCCAGCCGTCAGTGTACCGAAGGGGAGCACCAGTGCTTTCAGACTGTGGGCTCTCCATTCTTCAGAAACAGGAGAGCTGGTAGGGTTAGAATCAGAGAACACACCTCTCATCCTCACCTCTCTCTTGTCCCCAAAGCGTCAGAGCTTTCCGACAGCTGGGCCCCAAGTCCTGCCGGCTTGGGGTGCCCACACATCGCATCCTGCTTTCACAGGGTGGTGAGTGGGGCATTGATGGAAACCCCGTGGGTATCTCCCAGTCCCTCTGAAATTTCAAAGCAAGTCCCCAGGGCTCTCTTACTGCTACTACAACTGTCTGGCTTTTAGCTGTTCAGCCTCATTAGAGTGATGGCTTCAGCATAATTCTGAATGCGCTGCTTTGATGGGTAAAGAAAGAGTAAGTGCTGGATTTTCCCTCCCAGAATTTTCCCTCCCAGACTAAGTGCTGGATTTTCCCTCCCTTTTAACTTCGTTTAGGCAGTCAGGCTGTAGTTTTAAACTCAGCCTAACATCTTGCAAAGCTGGTGTCAGCAGAGTGTGTTGCACCCAGCAGTTCTCCAGGATGTGGGCTTCCTCCCTCCCGGAGCAAAAAATGCCCCTGGAGCCTCTATGCTCCAGACATACCTGAGCTTGACCTGAAACAAAGCACTTTGCTTCACACCACTGCTGATAGTTTTTAGTTTACTTCAAAGGCCCCACAAGGCACGTTCGTGGCACAGAGGTGAAGCTGAGCATTAGCATTTCTTTTGTTACATTACCTTTACCGTTTTGCTAGGTTTTAGGGATTCTGACTCTACAGGAGCTGCTGTCCAAAGCTCCATTATCTTTTTACTCCCTAAGTTATAGTGCTTGCAACACGTTTTTGCAGGCAGTCTGTAGTTATGAGTGTTCTGTTCCTTAAAAATGTCCAGTCCTTTCTTTAACAGTCGTGATGCCATGGCCCTGCAAAGTGAGGTTCCCCTGCCAGCTCTTCCCACTGGAATAAAATGTTCCCTGCCTTCGGTTTCAAATGTACTGCTGTTTGTTTTCATGGAATTATACCCTCTTCTTCAATTAAATGCAAAAAAAAAAAAAGAAGCCATGTATTAACCTTTTCTCTATCATGTCTCCTACTAAAAGGCAACTCAGTCTCTGCTTACAGATGATTTCCAGACATTTCTCATTTTTTTCTGCTGTCTCTTGGAACCCTTTTGCTCTATTTTTCTTGGAAAACGGGTTTTGAAGATTACACCTTAAGATCTACAGAGTGGATTGGGTGTTTTAATTCTTTTCTGCCTTGTTCCTTATGGCCTGGATGCTGCATTTGCTGTTTAGATGTCTGTCTTGGCAGCCTCTTTCTCTTGAGCTGTTGAGGTCTTACTGAGGATAAAATTAGTGACGAGTCCAATGAGGTGTGTTTCAGGGGTTTCTTCCATTACGTTTTGCCTTGTTCCTGATAATTAGGAAGGTGGACCAAAGGAGCATCCTTCATCAGTGGTCAGATTAGCTCCTCAAAAACTTGCCTTACAGATGGCCCTGGGATTTTTGGTTTGAATAAGCTCTTCAGGTAGGCAGAGTAAGCAGACTGTAGACCTTCTAGAGATCTTCAAAGATAGAAGGGATGATGAAGTGGCGTTACTGGTGTCATCTTTAGACAGTTTTTTGTGTTTTAGAACAGTGTCCCATGCTAGGTACTCCAGGTGAGATATTAAGAAAGCCCTCAGCAGATAGCCAGGATACAGACTATAATACTTACTCCAAAGCTTTCATAGCTGGAGAATAGCTTATTCTGAAAGATGGGTTTAACTTCTCTTAATTTTCTTTGTCATAAATATAACTCATTACCAGAGAGATGGCCACCCTATCTTCTGACTTTGCAGTTTTTTGCTCCTTGATGACATCACTGAAAAAAAATGTTTTCTTTTGCCAGTTTTGCATTCATTTGTATTCTGCCCTTGTAGTTTTAACGAATGTCCCTTTTCTTGTGCTGTAAGCTGAGGACACTTTGCTTCTCCCTGTGCCCAAAGCACTGTGTATGTGCTTCCATCTTCTCTGTTTCAGATGAGTTTTTGGAGGTCAGTATCTGCCAGTCTCTGTACCATCTCCAGTTCTTCCTGGGGTGCAGCCCATGCTGCTTAGGCCATGCTGCTGCTGTAGATGGTTTGACTAGAGGTGTTTCTGTGTTAGTCTGTATCCCGCTCCTTGTCAAGTGTGGCACCTCTTTGCCTTCCTCACCTGTAGTTGGATATTGAGCAGATTGTTCCTTTGTGCTGCCCTCAGGGACTTGTGTGTCCCTTGTCCCTGCCAGTGCTGACAGGGCACAGATCTGCAGCCTGAAGGTTGGCCTCTTTGCCTGTGACATGTGTTGCTTTGTGTGTGGCGTTTGAATGATGAACTGTTTGTCCTTGTGCTATCTCTTGTGGTCTGCACAGCTCTCTCTGTGTTCCTTCTGGCCTTTTTTGGGGATCTGCCCAATTAAAGCTAGGTGCCACAGGACCACTCTGCTGCCTGCTCCTGGCATGTACTCCCAGCACCTGATCTCTCTGACTTTTTCTTTCCCTGGTGGTCAGTCACACCCCAGCTTTGCACAGATGTGCTGCTGTAGACGTGGCTGAGCAGGAAGCTTTTCTTTCTCTTGCACAGCCCGTGCAGGAGCTCTTTGTAACTGCTGTCTCCGTTGGCCCCTCTGACCTTTCAGAGAAGGACAGGGTCCCATCTATCCCTGATCAGTTGGAGCTGGTGGCCAAAGCAGTGTGGGTTGGGCCACTTGCCCCCGCACGCTGCTGGGGACAGGCCTGTCCTAGTGATGCGGGGAGGTTCTCCAAGGGCCGGTGAGGTGACCTCTGGATCAGGAGCCAGGGGGTTGAGGGCAGTGGCCAGCAGTCTCCCACGACATTCCCTTGTCCTGCCCTCTCTCCACAGGTTATGCCACTCTCCAGGTTTGCTGGGTGCCTGCCGGTGAAAGAGAAGGGTTGATATTTTGCCCAGGCCCTTAGGTCCTGAACCAAAATGGCAGCTGGAGAGTCCCCTCCCGTAGGAGATGTCTTCATCGACTTGCAGCAGGTGAGGTGGGAATCTGGCAGCAGCGGGGCTGTCTCTTCCCCAGGGCCCGTGCTCCTGCTGGCTGAGAGCAGCACTGGTGTCCTGGCAGCGTGCTGAAGTAGGAGACACAGCCTGCGTTTACCGGGGACAGGTCTGCATGAAGGGTGCCCCGAGGCTGCCCACGAGCCCGTATCCTCCCCATGCAGACAGCAAACTGTGGCCCAGAAAAGGCCAGGGATTGCTCTGTGAGGTCCCTGTGCCTTCACGTGCCATTGGGTAGGGTATGCAAGTGACAGGAGGAGCCGAGCAGCTTGAAAATCGACTGTCTCCATTTAGGCTGGGCTTGGGGCACCTGTGCTAAGGTGGGAGGAGAAGCAGCCTCACCCACAGATACAAAGCTGCTCCTAGGCCACAGCTAAGAACAGGGATGCGAGGAGAGGGATCTCGGCTAAAGCTGCCTTGCTCCCTCTTTCTTCCTAGCAGATTTGTCACAGTTGGGCCTCCTCCTGTTTCCATGGAAACACGGGAGTCCACAACAGCTCCGCACTGGCATTTCGGCTATATTGACGGAAAATTTTACCAGCTGCAGCTGCTCAGGAGAAAGAAAGAAAGGCCAGGGGACACCTGGTAATGCTCATCTCAGGGCATTTCCACCAGCAAAAGGCAGAGAAGTTCCCATTGCCTGAAACAGGAGGAAAATGGACAGGAAAGCCTGAAGAAAGCATCCAAGAGGAATGGGGAGTCCCTAGGTGTGTGGAGGGGAGGTGGGAAGGCACAGGGTGGTCACTGACCCAAGGGCAGCTCACCAGAGCAGAAATGCTGTTTCCCAAGGGGAAACACAGAGGAGGTCTAAGAATGAGAGAGATGGCAGACTGGGCAAAGGGAAGACCAGAGGGCAGCAGTTAAATGTGAGGAGAGAGAAATTCCAGCCAAACAAAAGCTACACATTTCCTCTAATAGGAAAAACAGGCACTGGCAGATTCCCTTGATACCTGCCTCTCAAGAGAGGTGTAGAGGACCACTAAGGTGTCTCTGCAGAGTGTGCCTTGGAGCTTGCTGGTCTGTTCTGGCACTTGGTTTTGAGCAGAGCTGTGCCTCTGTGTGAGAAATTGTGCCCCAGGCCTGTCGTGTGGAACCTGCTGCTCCTCAGCAAGCTGGCTCTGTTGGAAGGGCAGGAGGATCCAGAGGGCTTTAGGGGTCTGCTGTGTTTGATTCTTACCTGGCGGTTTCTGTGCAGGGCAGAGATCACGCAGAGAAAGCCTCTCCTGGTGCCGAGGACGATGAGGACTTGGATAAGACTTTGTCAATCGAGAGATTTGGGGACCTGATAAGCAAGTCAGCATCAAGCAATCTGGAGAAGCAAAGTCGAAGCTACAGTGAGAGAGATTTTGAATGTATGTAGGTTTTGAAACGTTGTACCCACTTCCACCCTCACCACCAGCCCTCACTCAGTCCCACATGCTCTGCAGCCTTGTGCCAGGACTGCAGATTGTATTAGCCTGCTATTCACTTCCTTCCTCCAGAGCGTTCCCAAGGTGCTATGTATACACAGTTTAGCACCAGTGCCCACGGCCTGTTTCCAGTCTGTTCCTGTTTTCTCTGTCTCCATAGGCATAGCTACTGCACAGCCCACCCAGCAGCATAGCTCAGCCCTGGGTGTTCGTTCAGCTCCTAGACCAGTCTCCGAGACCTCTGCAGCTACTTCCCCAAGTTGAATTGTCCAGTTTAAAACAATTATTCTTCCATGTGGCTGCAAAGAAACATCCAGATATGACCAGAAGCCAGGCTGTCCTCCCCAGTCTGAAAGCAGATGGCTCCAGTCAGACATGCCTGTGTATTTCTAAATAGCACTGAAGAATCCATTGGGTTTATCTGATCAAAGAAAGGAACTGCAAAATAAAAATGGAGTGTGAATTTAAAGTGCTGTAGTTATCTCACCTGAATTCATCTGAGCTGATTTATTCCTCTAACTGCCCTTTCATGATGAAGGCAACTGGTCTGCCCAAACTCACTTTGGGTGTAAAATGAGAATGTACCCACGAGAGTGACCATAGGCTATTGCCTGGTGTAGGTGGGTTGTGTTACTCTGTAGTAACAGCAGTGAAGGGCAGGAAGAGGCCCCTGTCCAGCAGCCTGTTTGTGTGGCAGACACGTAGCAGTGGTTGGGAGATTTTCCCAGTCTGTGGCTCTCCACAGTCACATACTTCTTATTTTCCAGCTTGGCTTTGATGGGGTACAACCTTGGGAACATTATGTCCCAAGTACATCACCAGGCTGTTTTCTGCTTGGCCACTCATTTCCAATGGCTGTTATAAAAGCTTGCTGGTAAAAGTCTATTACTGTAGTGCACCCCAGCTGCTGTTTTTTTGCCTGTGTCATTTCTCTACAGAGGCTCCATTCAAATAACACTTCCCATCTGGGCTCACAGTCACTCGTGCACATGGCTGCAAGGTGCTGATAGCTTTGCTGTGGGTTGAATTCCTGTCCTATGCCCGTAGGACCTACCTGCTCAGAAGCTCTGCCTGTGTGCACAGGTGTGCGGGTTGGCTTGGAGGACATGGATGAGCTGCTTGAGCATGCATGGCAGAAGCTTTTTGAAAATTTGACTAGAGATTTGTACTCTTTGGGTTTGGGGTTTTTTTCTTTATTTATAGGAGAGTCCTTCTTCTTTTGTCAGAATCAAGCTTGCTTTTCTCTGAGCTCCTGATGTATTTCTGTTGTCTAGGACTACATCAACCCTGGTTATCAAAAGTTTTATGCAGTTTGTATTCATAAAGCTGGAAGATCTGGTTAGGTCATTAGACTTTTACAGATAACATACCAGCCCGTAGAGGTGAATGCTCTCTGGACTTAGAAATGTTTCCTGCCCTAGTCAAAGCCAGGAATTCCTAATATGTAGGCTCTTCCTTCTGGGCTCCCTATCCGAATTACTTTTTCATATCTCTTGTATCAAGTTCACCAAGAAATGTAATCAAACATCTGGGACACTAGTTTGGCAGTAACTTTCCATAAAGGCAGGCAGTGCAAGGAAGGGAGCAGGGAGGGAGGGCAGGGACTGGACGCACAGGAGGACAGGCAGGAAGAAGAGGGAGGTAGGAATCCTTTTGTGTTTGGGAGAGGTGCGTTTTTGCCACCTCTAGACCACCTCTGTGGAGATGTGATCAGTTGATGCGAGGAGGGCTGAGTGCAGGGGTGAAGAGAAGAGCAGTGCTCCCCTTTTCTGTGCCCTTCCGTGCAGCCCAAGGCTTCAGTTTCCTTCTGATCCAAAACATAAATGCTTCTGTCTTGGGCTGAAGTGAACAAGCCAGAAGGGAAAGACAGGCTGTGTCTTCACCAGCAGCTTTGTGCTGTTGGAGGAGCAACGTGTGTATAGTTGGGGTCTTCCTTGCGTTTTATATTAGAAATTCATGCCTGACCTATCTGTGGCATGCTATGGAAGTACAGCAGCAGGACAGGAGGGTCTTTCTGCCACATCTTGTGAGTGAAATAGGGTACACCCTGTTAAGTCAAAGAAAAAAAAAAAAACTTTTGAGAGAAAAGTGTTTATAAAGAGCCCAAAGTCTTTCCAATTTGCAGATATCTGACCATTCTAAATCTCCTCTAATCTTGCCACAAGCTGCTTCTTCTGAACCAGGGGGATGTGTGAAATATCCCTGCTGTTCCCAAGGGGGGAAACAAGGGAGAAAAGACTTGAGAAACCAAAGGAAAGGAAACATGACAGCAGAACAATGAACCTGCCTGGCTCTCCCAGGGAGAAGGTTACAGCCTACATTGAAAATGTCCTTTGAAGGTAGTTTTCACTATAAACAGATTTTGCTGCCATGTCACAGGAAAGCTGGGAAGGAACCAAATCAAAACAGACTGGAAACAATTCCTCAGGAAGAGCTGCCGAGCAACACCCCCTTGCCAAGTGGCTAGTGCCCCCCTGATTTCAGCAGCTCCGGGTGCAGCCCCAGGACCTGTGCATCCTGCAGACTGTCTGTGGGAGGCTTTGTGCCTGCACATAGCCCTGGGAGCAATGGCTTCTCTTTCTCTCACAGGGGGATGCTTCATTTACCCTGTTCCCTGCCTGGTGCGTTGCCTTTGTTTTGGAGTGAAGGCTCAGAAATGCCCTTAATTTCTTCTCATTCTGTAATTCCCATGACACCCAGGTCAAGCCTGTATGAATTTCTCTTTGTAGATTAGTTTAAAGAAAAGTCCTTCTGCCCTGTTTCTTTACCCTGGTTTTTAAAAGTCAGCCTCCTAACTGAACCTGAATTTCAGAGGCTGGTAGACACATGCCCTCAAAGTACCTGGGATGTGGACTTAGGTTGCATCTGCACTGTTGTTCCTGTAGCTATGTAGGAGGAACTTTCTGTCAAAGCCTGGGGGATGAATAAGCTGTATCTATTCAACTCAAAGAAACGTTATACAGGAAAGAAATCACAGTCATTTAGGATGGAAAAGACCTTTAAGATCATCAAGTCCAACCTAACACCAAGTCCACCACTAAGCTATGGCCTAACCACAAACTAACGTCCCTAGAAAGTTTGTAAAGGGCCCAAATCATGCTTGTTTGAGGATGCAAGAAACATTTCCCCATGTTTAGGAAGGGGATGTTGCCTCTGGCAAGTCAACGCAGCTCTGCACAGCCATGCAAATGGCTTTTGGCAACACAGGGAGAGGGGTGCTGCCTTCCCCGGGCAGTGGAGCTGTGTTGGGGTGATTTGGCACTGCACAAGGGCTGTCTCCCCACCTAGCCCAGGCTGGACACAGCCTGCCGCATCACTGAAAGAGCTTTGCTATGTCCCTGCGGGCTGGTGGCTCTCCTTGCCCTTCCTGGCCCTTGATCTTCAGACCATGCTGTTTCCTGGAGGGGCGCCTGGCAGGTTCCTCCCAGCCTCTTCCTGCCCCTGACTCTCTTTTTCTCTCTCAGTCCACCGCCAAACCTCGCACCACATCCATCATCCCCTTTCCACTCACCTCCCTTCTGCCCTCAAGTTCCAAAAGAGGCCACCCCGTGCCAGCAGGAGGAAAAAAAGGAGGAGGAAAAAGAAGAAAACCTCAATACCCCCCTCAGAGGTCACCCCCACCATCCAGGAAGAGGACGAGGAGGGAGGAGAAGAGGAGGAAGAAGAGGAAGAAGAAGAAGAGGAAGAAGGAGAATCTGAGACAGAGGAGGTCCAGGAGAAGGAAATCTCTGCAGAGTCTGAGGCCGAAGCTCGTGGGAAGGACACATCCCCTAAGCTGGAGTCCCCAAGCAAACCAAAGGCAAGGCCTGGGCATGCCTATTTGGATGGGGCTTGGAGTCTGGGGGGAGGTGGTGGGAGGGTGCCAGCGAGTGTGCTGCTCAGGGATAAGAAATTGTAGCTGTGCAGTGTTGTGGGAAGAGTGTTTTTGTCCTTGCTTAGCAGAGATGGCCACCAAAGGACAGTGACAGGTAAGTCATTGCTTGGTGTGGATGCAGGGGCGGGTGTGCATGACTGTTTTGGGGCTGTAAGACCCATGGGGGAAGATCAGCGTGTCTGTTCTTAGGGTTTATAGTATAGTGGAGGGCTCAATATGACCAGTCCCAGGGTATGAGGCATGTGGGGAAAGTCATTGTGGCCCATCCTGGGCAGGATCTGTGTGCCAGGGATTGGGGTGAAGGCTGTCTGCCCCAGCTCTTGCTGTCAGGACTGTTGTCTCTGCAGTTCACCGTCGGCAGCGATGAGGAGGAGGCCAGCAGCGCCCTGGCTCCCGCGCAGTTCCACGTGGAGGAGGAGTGTGGCATCCTGTCCCCCATGCCTCGCTTTGCTGACCTTCTGCAAGACAAGGGCCCCACCTCTCTCCACAGGTAGGTGAGCGGTGCCAAGCTGCCTGCTGCTCTCCCCAGCTCAAGGTTGCTGCACAGTGTCTATTCTCAGGGGTAGTAGCTGTGCTTAGCCTGAACTTGCCTGCTGAGTCAGAAGGGATGTGGGCCCCAGGGGGAGAGCAGCTGTGAGCAAGAGGGCTGCTCTCTGGTGGGACAGTCACTCCATGGGACTCCTGCAACCTCCCTGGGTCCATGGGATCCCCATAGTGCAGGGTTGGAGGCACTGGGCTGCACACCCAGAATACCCTTCCTCCCAGCTAACTTGTGCTGTTGTGCAGATCTGCAAGCTGGGAAGCCCCGGGAGGGGACCATGAGGCCATCGAGTTAGGGGTAGGTCCCCGACACTGGGCACAAGATGATCCCATTCTGTGGTAGAGAAGAGAAGGAGCAGAACAGGCAGCCTTCAGGTTTTGCAGGAGATGCCTCCTGGCCCTGCTCCTTCTCAGGGACTTGCTGGTCAGGGCTGGGCCATGGAACCCCGACCCCTGAGGGCCACTGCCCATTCTCATTCACCCTGCTTACTACCATCAGTCTCTTTGGTTCCTACAGCCCCCCCGGGCCTCGAGAGCGTCTGTCACGTGGGTGGGAGAAGCGCAAGGCCTGGGGCCAGGTGGCAAGTGGACAGCGGGTTACCTATGACTTGAAGGAGAGGATGTGCATCGGCAGCATGACCACCCTGGAGAGCGCGGCGTACCAGCGCGTCCCCACGGATGAGGCCGAGGCCCAGATGCTGGCGTCCGCTGACCTGGACGGCATGAAAAGTGAGGCTTTACAACACTACCTGCATTACCAGTGCGTGTGTTCCTTTGTCCCGTGCTTCTCTTGCTCTCCCCTAGCAGCCTCAGGCATGGTCTTCAGCCTGCCACGGGATCTGGTCCTCACCTTCCTCTTCCCCGGATCCTTCTTTTCCACCAGTGTCTTATCTCTGTCAGCTTTGCATTGTCCACAGTACTGATCCTCCTGTTTTCAGCATCTCTACTCCCACCTACCCCCTGGATGCCTGTTCCTCCACCCAACCCACTATCCTCTCCGGTTCAGGGTTCCCAGCATTTCCCTGAGACCCAGCTCTCTCCTCTCCTGACACACTTTCCTAGCAATCAGCCCTCTGTGTGACACGCTGCCAGCTCTGGTATTGCAGAAAACCTGAAGTGAGGAGCCTCCCCTCTCTGCTCTGCTGGCAGAGGCAGCTGCCCCCTCTGGGGCGCCTCAGAGGGGGACTGCCCCTGTGTGTGGCACGAGGACAGAGAGAAGAGACGTCATGGAAATGCACGCTCCGGGCCTGAGGACATGGAGAATTCAATAGGTTGCTCTGCAGGCTGGAGAGGGAGGGAGACACCAGAGGGGAGTGAGGGAGAGAAGCGGTGCTGCACACGCAGCCTGGCTGTCCCCGGGCCACGGGTGCCGCGTCCCTGGGCATCTGGCACAAGACCCCACGGCAAAGCGAGGACCCTGCTCTGGAGGAGCTGGTGGGGCAGCCCCCCACAGAAGCATCCCTGGGTGGAGCCAGCCTTCCTGGAACCTCATCAGTCCTCGGGGCTGCTGCAGCCGGCACCTTCATGCCCCGTGAGCAGGGCAGCGAGGCACCGGGGCTGGCCCCAGGGCTGTGGTGAAGCCTCCCCAGGGGGGCAGCTTGCTTTCCACACATCAGCCTGCCTATCCTGGCTCCTCATCTGAAGGCGTGTCATTCATGACACCTGACCCCTGACCTTCACAAGGACAAAATGACAACCCTTCAAGAGAGAGAGGAGCCAGCGAAGGAATCAGAAGGGGGCAGCAGCCCGGAGGTAGTGATAAGCACCTGTATTCGCAACTCACTCGGCTATGAAGACTTTGATGAATTTGCCTTCAATTTTGAAGACTATGATTTATGGGAGGCCATCAGAAACCATCTGGGCTACCCGGGCGGGGAGCCCACCTGTAAGTACCGGAGCAGTGACCCCACGGTTGCAGCTGTAGATCAGAGCCCCCAGCTACAGTGCATAACCCCCTCCTGTGTTTGTTGTCTGTACCCTCTCCATGTCAGGTTGGTCTCCTGGTTTAGAGGAAGTACAGTCTGCCCCACTGTGTGTCTGGGGACACCGGAGGAGCTGCCTGATGCCTGTGTGTCTGTGCGAGGTCTTAGTACCTATCTGTGTTGTAGTGCTGAGATGCTTTCCTGTGTGTGTCTCGCTCGAGCAGCTCCAGAGACAGCTGCATCTTGCTGTTTGTGCTTATCAGGATGTGGCCCGTGCTGTGGCCAGAGGAAAAGCAGCTGCTCTGAGGTGTGTATAAGGACAAAGAGATTTCCCCTTCCATTTGTAGCACAAGGTGACAGTGTGCTGCTGCTCTGTTTGCTGGAATTTGAGTCGAGGTGCGGATCTGACAGCGGAGGTGGGTATCAGGTTCTCAGCTCTGCACCGTAGCCTAATTGCCCAGAGGAAGAAAAATAACCTAGTCTTTGTATCTGCATGCTTGAGCACAACTGTGAAACTAGCTGATGGCAGGCTGGCTGGGGTGCCTGGAAGGGGGAAAAGAGGAAGGAAGGAAGGAAGAGTGGGAAAAGCAGGGAAGGAGAGAACAGGAATCCTGAGAGTCAAGAATGTCTCCCCGTTCTCTGCATGTGTTTCTATACCTGCACATCCCTTGCAGAGCAATCTCTGAGCCGTCTTGGAGACTGCACAGAAACCAGAGCCTCACTCCCATCTTGCACAGGGGTCCTTCCTTGGTAGATGATGGTGAAGGGTGGCCCACCTTGGGAGTGATGCTGTACGTAGCCATGGCTCATGAGTGGTTGTCCAAATGTCCTCATCCGGATCATGTGTTAATTTTTCAAGGGATTTTAGGAGTGCATATGGGAGGGTGATGTCCCAGAACCAGCCCAGTAAACAGCTTTGCACACAAGAGTGGGAGAGCAGAGTGATTGTAACAGGAGCTCAGGATGCCTTGCTTCAGCTTTTGGCTCTGCCACAGACTCTGATCTTGGGCAAAAGACTTAATTCGCCCTGCCTCCCAGTCCCAGCATCATGTTCTCTTTGTCATCTGTTCCATCTTCACAAGCCTCCAGGGAAGAAATGTCTGCCTATGTGCTTCTGCAGGGACCAGCAAGTGGGGATTAGTTTCTGGCTGTTACAGTAACAAGTCTGCTACTTGTTACTGTAAATTGATAGAGCATATAATAGTAGCAAAGTTCAAAATAGGAACCTGGAGTAAATTGGTCCCATCAGCTGTCCCAAGCTGAATGAACTGTAAATTAAAAGTGTGAAAAAATTGTTCCAGGTTCACCTTGGAAAACATGGCTATTCTTGGGAAGGTAGAAGGGGCAGATCACTCTGCAAGGTGTGATAATACATCACATACAAAGTGGGGAAATTGGTCTTTCTAGCAGCTAACACATTCATTGATTGCTACAGCTGATACTGCAGGTGTACTGTACAGTCAACTCTTAATTATTTCTGTATAACGAACCCACATTGTGGATTAATCCTGCAGAGAGGTATGGCAGAGTCAAACATGGCAGAGACAAGCCAGTTCCCTTTCAGCCAGTGCCACTTGCCCAGCTACTCACTCCATGGCAATGCCTCTTGCAGGACAAACTCAGATCGAGGAGAAATCAATTTGCTTTTGGGTAGAATGGGGTCCTTGGTCTCCTTGCATTCTTGTAAGTGTTTGGAGCATGGGGAGTGCTGGACCTGGACACCTGGTTGGCAGCAGGGATGAGCTATCCCTGTCACACTGAACTTAGGATCAGCCAGGAGAGTCGGGCTCTGTGCAGGACAGGGCAGTAGCTTTTTCCAGAAGCCAGCATAGGGTTGTATCTTACAGTATGTTGATTAGCATTTTGTTCAGTCTAGTTTTAAATATTACAAGAGTCTGAGTTTTAAGTCTCTTTTTAAATATTTCAAGAGTCCGAGTTTTAAATCTCCTTTTTCTTGCTATAACTTAACCATTGGGGTATATGGGCAGTGTGCACTATCCCTGTGATGCCAGGATAGCAGGTTGCTCTCTAGTACTGATACAAATACTCTGATGCCTCTTTCTGGTCTTCCTTGTATATTGAGGGAAATGAAAGGAGGGGAGCAGGAGCTATGGTATAAATTGAAGACAGTTGCCCGCTGAGTTGGATTGACCAGAAAAGGCATTCTTGGGGAAGGCTTTAACCAGTGCAAAGTCGTATTTGTCATATTCGGATTTAAGCTGGTGGAAAAGGAACTTGTTCATCTGAAGAAATCTGACTGTGGAAGCCAACATGACGAGATCATCCTCTGGAAGAGACTGTAGGAGATGCTGTGTGGGAGGGTGACATACCAGTTCATTGTAGTGGAGCTACCATAGGAATTGCTCTCTCTCCTCTGACATGGTTACTGTCTTCACACTCAGATCCTGAGGAGCACTGAAGAGGAGCTACAGCAAGAGCAATACTCCCTGGGGAGTTTGGCTTCAAGCAAGAAGGACAGACCTGTGCCTTGAGCATATCACCCTTTGGTCTCAGTCCAAGATCCTGTCCTGAATGAGGACCCCAGATTTAGGTGCTCTCTTGAGTTTGACTTTTATTTGGGGAAAGCACCAATCTGACAGGACACAGAAAGGGTCTCTGTAGAGCAGCCTGGAGCACCTCAGCTGGGTTCTGCAGGGGATTCTCAAAGCCAGTAGTTGTCCTAAATTAAGACCAGATGTCCACCCTGCTCCTATGAGTTGTATCCACGAGCTGGCATCTCAATAGCCACAAACACTGCCAGAGAAGAGCAGCAAAATAGATCTCTCCTTAGTCTGCTGTAGGTAGGGCTCTGGAGGTGTGCCTTCACCGATGCGCTCTGACCCTGCAGCACTCTGGTTCCTGTCCTGTCAGTCAGTGCGGGAGTCACTGGAGGTGCTGTCAGGAAATGTGGCTTTTTGCTTTTTATCTGTCCTCCAGCTGCTTTCTGGGTAGGACTGGATGCCTGTGAATGCTTTCTAGGGCTGTTGTTGAAGAGTACTGTGTAATAAGTTGTCATCGCCATGGGGAAAGCTTGCTGTGCTCTGTCTTGCTGGGCAGAGTTTACTCTGGCCCTGGTTTTCCAGGGACTCGGTGAGAAGGAGTCCCAGGGTGCATAGGAGAATCGGAAGCTGCAGGGATTGGAGCAAAGGTACCAGGTACCAAGATCATCTGCCTGGTGGACTGCTTGTTTTATGCATGAGCTCATAGTGAGTGTGCTGAAGTGGCTGCTGTGCACGCAGGAACCAAGAAATCCATGCGAAACTCCACGGAAGCCCCACACGTGCCCGGCTCCCAGAAATGTTCGTAGTGGTTATTGGGCAGTTATTGGCTCCTATTGACATTGCAGTGCAGTAAGTGGAGCAGGGAGGAGTCCCGCCGTCAGCAGGACGTGCATCAGCAGGGCAGCCAATGGGGGAAAATGCCCTGAGGCTTGGTATTGATTCATTTTATATTTAATTTAGCGACCCAGATTTCCAAGGTGCAAGGCCATGGTATGCCTGGCCTGATGCTGGGTGTGTCTTTCCATGCCAGAGGTGTACAGATATTTTTCTGGAACATCAAAGAGATCACTCGGACTTAAAACCCTGTGCTTTTTACTGTTTCTCATTCCCTGAGAGCTGCAGGTCTTGAAGCTAAGTGCAGAAAGATATGTGCAGACAGAACATTCACCCCAGCCAATGGAGAGCTGCCCTTGCTCAGCCAGGGAGAAGACCTTGGCACTGTCTTGCAAGCAAACCTCAATGGACCAAAGCTGAGCAAAAGGCCTGACTCCATAATCTAGTTGAGCGAGCCTGCCCGTCCTGGAACCAGGCTCTGAGGCTTTCCACATTCCTATGAGTTGTCCATGCTGAGAAAGATACACTTGCTGTCTCTGGGTAGTGCCCAGGGAAATTCTCCATGGCAAGCTGTTTCTCCCAGCCCAGGTGCTGTTTCTGTGGCATTGCAAAAAGGCTGGCACGGTTGTGGCTGGATTTTGGTGGGCACTGGCTAGCCAGCAGCACTGGTGGTGGGTCTGCAGAGCAGCCTTAGCAGCCTCTCCGAGGCTTTGCGAGGCTTGGCCTCAGCCAGCCAGTCTCTAGGGCAGACCTTTGCAGGCCATTACGGCGGCGCTGCGGAACAATCTAGAAGCAGCAATAGCTCGGCTTCACTGCCGGCCTCCGAGCCAGCCCCAGGCTGCAGTGCTATCCTACAGTCTCATCACACAATTAAATAAAACAGACATTGATATTTCCTTATGTCTCCCAGACCAGCGGCTAAATATCCTTCCCTTTCACTGCCCTTTATGCTTGCTGAGCACCAGGCCTTCCCCTGGTGCAAGAGGTGAGGCCCAGCCAGGTTCCTGCCTGTGCTGTGTGGGTGCAGAACTGTGCAGGCAAGGCTGCAGGTTGCTTTTTGTTTGGGGGAGTATGGGGAGGATTCCCACACCACTTGTTTGGGTACCATGAACAAAAGCTTCTGTGATGAAGCCCCAGTGTATGCTCAGCCAAGGAGGAAGCCTTCTTCGTGAAGAGGTTAGCTCACAGACATCTGGAAGAGATGAAAGCAGGCAGATGAGGCAGAAAGGATCTTCAAAGGTCTGGAGGATGATGGTGAGTTCTCCAGCTGCCAGGGCTTTGGTAGCCTAAGTTAATGAGAGAAGGATGTGCTCGGATGTGTTTCCCTACCAGACAGTGTATATCCACTAGACAAATTGGTGGCCTTTTTTCCTTTCCTATGTCTTCAGGCCACCGCTTTGAAGATAACCCAGGTGTGAGGAGGCATCTGATGAAAAAACCGTCTCGGAGTCAGATCACCAGGACAAGCAAAAAATTAGCATCAACTCCATCTGTCAAGAAAAAGAAGAAGAAGAAGAAGTTGGATAGAAAGCCCCATGAGGTATCCATGTGCTGTCCTCCCACACTTGTTCAGAAGCCATAAATCAGGAGTAGAAACATGCAATTTATAGTGATAAATGTGTTTCAATATAATTAATTCTTTACATGACTTTGAGGGTGACATTTCAAGCTATTATCCATTATCATGAGAGCTAAAAATACACTTTTTTCAATGAAAGTGGAGATTTTCTTGAAACCACAAAGCTTTGA
Organism: Edolisoma coerulescens; assembly: GCA_013397115.1. NCBI lineage: Eukaryota > Metazoa > Chordata > Aves > Passeriformes > Campephagidae > Edolisoma > Edolisoma coerulescens. The sequence continues at coordinate 695,069 of VWZW01006398.1, read as the reverse complement.
CCTTAGGAAAGACATTAAAAAGTCACAGAAATGGTGATGCTGTTGTGGCAGTTGGCTGCACAGTAACATCACTATCTCTGGTAAGTGTGGGAAATACAGGGGGAAACCAAGAAGGCAGAGGACAAAATTGCCGTAGTTTGGTGGAAAGGGATGCAGCATTGCATCATTCTCTCCCATCTGCCCACACCATGTGACTTGGGGCTTTCTGGTGCTCCATGTGCTGATGGAAGCTCCTGCCATGCTGTCAGTGATATTTGTCCTGGCTGCGTCTGTGCAGTAAGCCTCTGGTTAAACCACAGCAGGTTTGTTCTGGTAGCGCATCAGACCAGGCGGTGCCTTGAGAAGAGAGCTGAGGCTTTCTGCGTGCTGCTGGTAGAGCTGTATGTATCTCGTGTCCTCACTGTAATCCACACTAGGTGTTTGTGGAGCTGAATGAGCTGGTGGTGGATAAGAACCAGGAGATGCACTGGAGGGAGACGGCCCGCTGGATCAAGTTTGAGGAGGATGTGGAGGAGGATACAGCGAGGTGGGGGAAACCCCACGTGGCTTCACTGTCCTTCCGCAGTCTCTTGGAGCTCAGGAAGACTATTGCCCACGGTGAGTCAAGAAGAGCAGACCAGGGTTTGTCTCTTGCTCTAGGACAGGTTTTGCTGGATAGCTTGTGTCGCTGTTAGGTCCCTCACTGGAGGCACGAAACAGTGTCTGTGTCCAGGCTTCATGCAGGGTCTGTGGAAACAGACATCCTGCAGCCTGTTTGGCAGGGTTTGCATTAGCCCAAGGGTGCCTGTGTTGGTTCCATGCTCTGCTTCGCTGGTCTCAGGCACATGGCAGCTGCAACACCCAGCTGTGCCTTGGCAAGCAGGTCTTGGGCCCACCTTTGGTGTGGAAAGGCAAGTTTGGTCAGAGTGGGAGACTAAAATGAAAGGAGGTACCAGAACTACCACTGCGTCTTGGAGCTTTTGGGTTCTCTTGGGACAGGGGTTTACAGAAAGGACATGGGACACCTGGACTTGGGCATTTCTCAGCTGAATCTGTGTCCCAGCCAAAGCCTGGCTCCTGGCGGGATAGCTGCGTCCCCAGGGTGTGAATGCAATGGGGAGCATTGCACCCTAGGAGCAGGGCTCTTCCCCTCGTGCTGGCAGGTGCCGTCCTCCTTGACTTGGAGCAGACCACTCTGCCTGGCATTGCTCACCTCATGGTGGAGACCATGATCATCTCAGACCAGATCAGAGCAGAAGATCGAGCCAACGTGCTGCGTGCCCTGCTGCTGAAGCACAGGTGAGTGGCACGTGGATGAGGGCTCCCAGGGCTCGGGGGTTATCGGTGAGCCCCACGAGGCAAGGGAGGCAGGTCCCCTCATGGCCACCACTCTCCCCCTCAGCCATCCCAATGATGAGAAAGAGGGCTTCTTCCCGAGGAACCACTCCAGCTCCAGCATGAACTCCATCGTGGGAAACCACCATCACAACCACACCACAGACACTTGCGTGCCCCTCATGGGGGAAGAACGCATTGAGATGGCCGACCCCAAGGCCAACGAGACCGAGTGCAAGGAGGTGAGGGTGACCTGGGGGGGTTACTGCGTCTTTTTCCACACTCTGGGGACAACTGTTGGCTAACAGCAGGCCAGCACCTACCTCTGAGCCCCTTCATGGGGAAACCTTGTAGTGTGAGGACTGAGCTCCCTGGATCACCTGGAGTGCTGGAAATCAGGTTGCTGCATTGTGATTTTGGAACCTAATTTGGCTTTGCACTGTATGCAGATGTCTGCTTGAGCATGTAATGGCAGCAGCAGCCCTGGCACTTGCAGGGTGGCCTTTGCTGTGAGGGTGCCTTGCTGGGAAGCAGACACTGAGTGTGCAGCCAAGGCAAGCCCAGCTGCAGTTATGTCAGTGGGGTGCAAGGCTGTGTAGGGAGACCAGAGCATGGGGACTTCATCCTTACTTATTTGTATTCTTTCCTGGCAGAAAAACCCACATCTCCATAACTCTGAGGGCCATCGTAAATACTTGAAGCTGATGGAGAAGATCCCTGAAGATGCAGAGGCCACAGTGGTCCTTGTGGGTAAGAGGTGGCATGTAGAGTCCCCAGTGAGTAGTGCAGATCCTGGTGTGGCCCCAGCTGTCTGTGCCCTCACTCCTGAGGGATATTTGATCATCTCATTCATGTTCAGCTGGGGAGTGAGCCTGGTACACTCTCTCCTTTGGTGATGGTTCACGTTCTGTTTGTCTGTGGCAAATATATGGCCTGCTAGGGTAGTTCTTTTCCTAAAAAAAAAAGAGGTCGATAGACACTTCTTCTGGGAGCTGGGGCCCACCATAGTGGTGAAAGTCCTGCCACAGAATGTCTGGTTTTGCCACTCAGAAGTAAGTGAGTGGTGCCTGAGGGACAGATGGCCAGGCCATCACCCTGCCCTCTGACCATTACTGCTCTCTGTCTGGCCTCTTCACACCTTGCCAGCAGCTGGGCCCTCTCCCTGACCAGTGCTGGCTGCTGGCTGTGTGCCAGCAAGCTTTGAGTTGACAGAAGCAGGGCCTGGCTGGTGGCAAGGTCTGAGGTATTGGCCTGCCAGGACATATTTCTCTGTCCAGGAGGGCTGTGAGCAGGCAGGCTCGAGCATCAGTGGGCTTGGTGCCTTCTGATTGCAAGAGTATTCCTTCTCAGCATTTTGCTGGTATTAACATCTCAGCAAACCCAGCTACACTACGAGCAAAGTAAATGTCATTGTCTATCCAGTAGATTAAAAGCTCAGGCAAAGAGGCTTGGCAGCTCAACCAAACTGATGCTTAATCACGATGAGGCCAAATCAGGTTCATAAATGCACTTTTGAGTACTCAGATAACTAAACATTGGCTTGTTTCTGAGCTAAGGCTGTGTCTTGGGATTCACTTTGACTCTCAGAGGGCCCAGATTTGCCAGCCTAACACAGAATGCAGCTCTTTGCTGGACACAGATGGCAGAAAGATCAGTAATAATGCCAGAGAAATACCAGTATTCAATAAACATTTGTGTTTGGTATGTGAAGGAAGTGGCTGGTGTGCCGGAGGATGCGGGAGTACTTCCCAATCTGTTAGGAACCAAGGAGACTGCCAAACACTGATGAGATGCAGACACTGTAAAACAAAATGTGCAGTTTGTACCTATGAGTCTTTAGAGCACTGACTTACTTTTCTGTGGAAAAAAATAAAAAGTTTATGAACACAGGGAACGTACGAGGTAACAGAAAAAGCTCATAGCATCAACGCTCAAGGAGGGAAGAACAGTGAGCCAGTACCGATATGTTGTTTAACCTGACATCCTTCTCGGCCAATATAGTGGCAGAGCTAATATGGGATTCAATTAATAAAGAGCTAAAGAATATGCATGTAATTATTGCCAAGCAGTAAGGTTTATGGGAAATAGGTCAAGTCAAGCAAACCTGATTTCATTCTTTGATGAGATTAGAAGTTTGTTTGATAAAAGTAACATGTAAGAGGCTTCCTTCCATAAGTGAGAAAGAGCCTTCCAATTTAAACTTAGCCCCTTATAGTGTCAGTAGAGCCCATCTGTAAGGGATTAAGAATGGGCTAACTGGGAGGCTAAAGAAAGTAGCACTGCTTGTGAATGATCAGGGAAGGACTTGGAGCTGTCCTCAGCATGAAGGTCAGTGCTGTGTCCGTGGTCTGGAGAAAGTACATAACTGCAGGCCTTGTGGGAACCTCCAAAACCCCTGTCTCTGTTGTTAAAGGCAACCCAGTACAGCTCACCCCAATGATTAACTCTGCTCCTAACATTGCCTGCTGGTAGGTTGTGTGCAGTTTCTGGAGCAGCCAACCATGGCTTTCGTCCGACTAAATGAGGCCGTCTTCCTGGAATCTGTCTTGGAGGTCCCAATTCCTGTCAGATTCATCTTTGTGCTGCTGGGACCTAGCCAGGCCAACATGGACTACCACGAAATTGGCCGCTCAATCTCCACCCTCATGTCCGACAAGGTGAGGAGCTGATGGGCAGTGATGCTGACATAGGCGAGGGAGCTTAGCTGGCTCCTTAGAAGACAGTCCTGAGATGAGAGCTGTGCAAAGGTTCAGGTGGGGTAGGCAGGTGTGAGCATTCGGGATTTTCAAGATCAGCCTGGCTCGACCAAGGTAGAACACTCCAGTGCAGAGGAAAGAGTAGGTCAGACCTTTCTTGGCTTGGACAGAGTGTGCTAGGCTGGGTGAAGAAAGGGGCCATGTGTAAAAGCAGGTGCAAAGGATGACCCAAGGTTAGAGGAGTGATGTTCAGTTGACATTTCACAAACAGAGAGGTGGGGAGGCTGAGTGATGTTTGTGACCGTGGCACCTGGCCTAGACCACACTGCATTGAAAACCCCGCAATGCCTGGGGACTGTTCTCAGGTGTTTGGATGAAGCTTTCTGGCTGAGTCCCATGCCTGGGGCATCCATGCAGAGGAACACATCCATACAGGAGTGATGAGGAGGCAGGAAGGTTTTTCTGCCAAGCATGTGCATTGCTTGAAGTCCCCCATCTGTCTAGATGGCAGTGAAATTCATTGTCTTGGTAAGGAATTAAATGCAAAAGAAAGACAATCTGAGCATCTGCTGCATACATCCAGCACAAGAGGATCAGAGGTCCTTCCTGCTGGTGCTATGTAACTATAAACAAGTAACAAACTTTCCTGTCCTGCCACTATTGCACAACTTTCCCTGAAATGGAGACTAAAAGGCTCAATCAGAAAAAATGTGTTAGAAGGAACAAATTGAAAGATCCCTTCCCTGGAGTTGTGCAGGGCTCAGCTGAGAATGTGTTTTTAGCCAGAAGAGGTGAGGTACCATTCCAGCTTCAGTGCTGTGCTTGTGGGCTGACCTCACTCATTTGAATCTCTGCTCTTGCTGGAAGAGCAGAGCCAGCTGCCGCAGCCGGGGCCAGCCATAGCAAGGTTACACAGTCCTGGCGCCGTGGAGAGAGTACAGTATCATTTACATTGAAGCTGTGGCTCCAGGGAGTCTGTGTGCTGCAGGGACCTTAGCTGTCCCCTACCTGCTTTACAGGCTGTTCACTCGTTCATCATCCTCCTGCCTTTTCTCTGGAGGCATGTTCCAGAGGCAGTGCAGCACTTCCACCTGTTTGCCAGCACCGCCCTGCCTATCTGCAGTAGTGCTGTCCCCTCCTGGTCTCCTTAGAGTCCTTCCTTGCTACCTGCTCTTGCTGTCAGAAATATCTCCCCTTTTCTGCCTAGTTTCCTTTGCATGCCTTCCCTCATGCTGTAGATGCCTATTTTCTTTCTCTCTCTCTGTCTCCCATGAGGAGAGTCCCAAGAGTCTCTCAGGCTCCCTGCTCAGGTCATGGTTCTTGTGCTTTATAACTATGGTGCTTTAGGGCTCTGTCAGCTTCTCCCTCAAAGCAGGAGGCGGGATTCAGGAGTGTGGGTCACAGAGTGGCAGTAGTGAGACGAGTAGTGGATGGAGGAGCAGAATGTTCCTCTAGAGGTCACAGCAAGCGTTGTCTTTCCAGGCTGTAGGTAGCTGGGTCTAGTCTTGATCTGAGCCTTCTCCCTCTCTCTTTTTCCCTGCCCCTTCCAGCACTTCCACGAGGCTGCATACATGGCAGATGATCGTCAAGACCTCCTCAATGCAATCAACGAGTTCTTGGACTGCAGCATTGTCATCCCCCCATCAGAGGTGGAGGGGAAAGACTTGCTCAAATCCATTGCCACCTTCCAGAAGTTGCTGCTGAAGAAGAGGAAGGAGAGGGAGCAGAAGTCCATGAAGGAAGGGACTGCTCAGGAAGCCAAAGGTCTCTCCATTCACATTTGGGCAAGTTTGTGCCTAGTGCCCTATGTGCCCCAATGGGCCCTCCCCTGCCAGAGCCTTGCAGAGGGGAGAGCAGGGCCTGGTTCCTGCAGTGGGGACTGGGGAGTGGGGCAAGGGGAGTAGGACAGTGGCTGTGGGCAGTTCTGGTAGCTGGGGACAGCAGGAGGCAGTGGGATGTGCTGTTGCAGGGGGCCCAACAGGCTAGTGCTGCTGGAGGAAAGTCTCTATGAGGAGAGACTGGGGAGAGGGACAGCCCAAGGGCCCAGCTGGGTTCCTTCTGAAGCCCTGCCCTCCATGCACCTCCAGAGCTGTGTGAAGTGAAAGCTGAGGAAGAAGAGGAGGAAGCTGAGGACGACCCTTTGAAGCGAACCGGGATATTTTTTGGAGGTCTGGTTCGGGACATAAAGCGCAGGTACCCCAAATACCTCAGTGACATCAGAGACGCCTTGCACAGCCAGTGTCTCGCAGCCGTTCTCTTCATCTACTTTGCTGCTCTCTCTCCTGCCATCACCTTCGGGGGACTCCTAGGTAATGGGCCTGCTTTCTGGTCTGCTCTTTGCACTCTGGGACACTGGCTGTGTCTGTGTGATGCTGTTCTGGGGTGGGCTTTGGTGCTGTTAGCTCAGGGAGAGTGGTAGTGCTGTGCCTCGGCTGCTGCCTTGTTCCCTCCCTGCCATTTGGGCTCTCCAGCCTCGGCTCCCTGGGCTCCCCCCGTGCTCCCTGCCTAACACAGGGCACCTCTGACTGATGGGATGGGGACCTGCCTCCTCTGTCTGGAGCTGTGCAGCCTGCCTGTCTGCGGTGATGGTGCCTATGTCCAGGCTATAACACTCATACATTGTTCTCTTTCCCAGGAGAGAAAACTGAGGGTCTCATGGGGGTCTCCGAGCTGATAATCTCCACCTCGGTTTTAGGGATCCTCTTCTCCCTGCTTGGAGCCCAGCCACTGCTGGTCATTGGCTTCTCAGGGCCTCTGCTGGTGTTTGAAGAAGCTTTTTACAAGGTACATGCGAGGCAGTGTCTGTGCTTGGCACCTGCTCACTCTGGTCTTGCTCTGGAGAGGGCGGCTGGCATTTCTCAGCTCTACAAAGGGTTTTTGTCAGTGTGAACTCTTCCAGGCTGCTCTTAGCTCAGCCAGGGCTGCCCCTGGCTCTGCTGACCCTTTTTCAGCTAAAGGGACTGCCACCTCCCGTTGCTGTATCCATTATCCCTTGAGGTGTGACACTGATAACAGCACTCCTCTACCTGCTGACTGTGAGGAGAGCACTGTCCCCCAGCCCTGTGCTACAGCTCATTGACATAAAGAGCACTTAGAGCTGCATCCTAAAACTTTCTTGTTCTTGGGGTTTCCTCTGAAGACCATTTCACCACTTTTACCTGTGTCCAGGTTTATTTTATGGGAGCCCAATAACACTGAGTGTACCACCCATTTGGGATGTGCTACGTACATTACTCCCACCTCTAAGGATGAGCCCAAGGGTGTGTGCAGAGGTACCCTGGCCAGCCAGGGTGGATATGTTTCTTTCTCAAGTAGCATGACCTCTTTGCTCTTGAAAGCATCCCTGTATCACTGTACCTTCAAGCAGTGGATCTAATTTTGCTCCTTTTCCCAGACTCCCAGCATGTCTGTGTCTTTAAAAAAGCATGTTTTGTTCTACAGCTAGATTTTCACCTTGTCAAGAGTTTGGAGCCAGTGATGCCATTGCAGAGTGGGAATTTCTGTGCTTTCCTGTGACTGCACTTCTCACTGACCGCTTTTGCATTGCCCAGTCACTGTATACAGAGGTGTACCTCTGCCTGTGGTGGTACCGAGGAAGGCTGCAAAGGGAGGGGTGTGATTTGTACTGGAAATAGTTGGGGTGTGTGGGTGAGCAGAGGCAGTGGAGATGGTCTCCTCTGTCGTGACAGCCTGGGGGCTTTTCCCCACGCACATACAACTGTCTATACACAGGGTGCTATCTGAGATTGTGGCCTTTATGCAGTGGGATGTAGCAGGATGCCCAGGCTCTCCTTTGTAGGGAACAGGCTTGTGCTGTTGAGTGCATGGAGCAATGGAGAGCTGTGTTTGAGCAACGGCACCTCCTTATGGGTGGGATAGGCAGCGTTATGCATGGGCTGGCTTCAGCAGAGCATGAAGGAGATACTGGTACAAAGGCTGGAGTGGTTGGGAGGCTGCTTGGTGTGAGCTGTCAGGTGTTAATGCTAAGTCTGCTAATTTACCTGTGATTCTAGCCATGAACTCACTGATACTGTGCTGGATGCCCAAGCAGATGTAGATGCTTTTTTCCAGGACAGTCTTTGATCTTAATGGGGAGTGGATACAGGAGGAAGCCTGAGGAACCATGAGTAACTGCTTCCCCTTTCCATTTCAGTTCTGCCAGACACAAGGCATTGAGTATCTGACAGGCAGAGTGTGGATTGGTTTGTGGCTCATCGTCTTCATCTTCATTATCGTGGCAGCTGAAGGAAGCTTCTTGGTGCGCTACATCTCGCCCTTCACCCAGGAGATCTTTGCTTTCCTCATCTCCCTCATCTTTATCTATGAGACCTTCTACAAACTGTACAAGGTGAACCTTCCCCGGGGAAATGGGCTGCTGCATCTCTTAATCCCTCAGGAACCTGCTGCCTTAGCACACAGGAGTCAATGGAACAGGGCCAGCTCAGCCACAGCTTTCCTAGACATTCTGCAGAGCAGTTCTTTACTGGTCTCATGCCTCAGCCCAGCTGGCTCCTGTGTCACCACAGAGGGTGGCAGGAAGAGCCCTAATGTCTCTCTCCCCTTCTTTTCCTGCAGGAGACATTAAAGAGGGGCCACTTTTCTCTCCCCAACCCTCTCCAGCTGGGTAGGTTGCGAGGCGAGGTGACGGATGCTGGGATTGTCTGTGCCCACCATCTACTGCCCTCACCTCTCCACAGAGCAGGACACCTCCGCTTCCCCCTGCTCCCAGTAGTGACAGTGCCCCCTGCCCCTCCTTGCAGTAACTTGCCTGCTGCTTCTCTCACCTGCTCAGGTGTTTGCAGAACATCCTTTGCTGAAGTTCTACCCACCAAACGTGCAGAGCAGCCTGAATGCCAGCGTGCTCTCTACGGATACGATGTCACTGGGAACCAGGATGCAGCCCAACACTGCCCTGCTCTCCCTCATCCTCATGCTAGGCACTTTCTTCATTGCCTTCTTTATGCGCAAGTTCAAGAACAGCCGCTTCCTGGGAGGAAAGGTGAGAAGTTTGTGGGATTCGCATGTTAAGGACAAGGGACGCTCCAAGAAAATAATGCTTCTGGCTACAGACCTTTATTCTCCAGAACACTTGGATGTCCCTCAAAGAAACACCAGAAACCCCTTAAATACCTTGCAGGAGGGATGGTAGCCTACCGTAGGGTGCAGACAAGATCTGACTGTTGATGATGGTATCTGCACTGTCCTGCTCCAGTGAGGCTTGCTGGAAAGTCCTCTGGACCTTGGGAAAGCTCCTTGGACTGGATACAAGTCTTAAATTAGAATACAGGAGGAAGGGCTTACGGCTTACTCTCTTTGGGCATTTCTCTACATGCAGGGCATCTGTGCAATACCTGGAGCACTGTCTAAATAGGCCAGCAAGAGCAATTGGCCAGTCATTTAAGAGCATGTTGTGTGGGCAGTGGGATGCACAGCCCCATGGGTCAAGGCTGGGTTTCCTTGCCCTGCCCATCAGCAGTGCTCAGGTTTGGGGTGGTGCTGGGCCCCACTTAGGGGTTCTCTTTGCCACAGGCATCCTATAGCAGGATGCATGCATGGAGCTGGCCTGTTCCTGTTGCCAGTGATAGGTCTATGTTCTGCAGGCGCGGCGGATCATCGGAGACTTCGGGATCCCCATCTCCATCCTGGTCATGGTGCTGGTGGATTACACCATCACTGACACATACACACAGGTAGGTGCCAGCACTGCCCTCAGAGCCTCTTCTGCAGCCCAGCAGTGATCCCTGTGGCAATGGCGTGCTCTTGTGCAATGGGGAATTTGTATTTCCTGCCTCTTTAGTCATAACGGCACAAAGCAAACAGAAACATTCCCCTCATCCTCACTCCCACGCTGAAGGGAGGCTCCAAGGGTCTTGCTGAGGCTGAGGCCAGAGCTACAGGGACTGGAGTGCCCTGGTATCCCTCTGGTCTTCCAGCTGTTAGTAGGGGAAGGTTTAGGGACTTCATGGAGATTCAGTGCAGTCGATTCCTTGTTTGTAACTCCAAACACTTGCAGTCAGTCAACAAGACATAAACTGTTCATGCACACTGAAGAAGGTGGCACGTAGAATGGTTTCAATGGGGTTTTTGTCATGAGTGTAGTACTCAATGCACTTACTCTCTCCTTGACTGTAGGATACTAATATTTTGATCCCTTTATCTCAAACACAATTTTTTCCCCAGTTTATGCACAAACTTAAGTTTGATAACTTAACGTTATTGAACAAACCTATCTCACAGGTTTCATTTTTTCTCCTTTTTCAATAGATGTGTAGTTACATATTTTTGTTTTGGAATTTTATTTTTTGCTAAGATTGGGAAAAGGGTGAAAAGTATTTCCTGTTCATCATGCAAGCTTTTTATCAAAACAGCCTAAGGCTTGGTGGAATCCAAATGCATTTTTATTCATTTGAATTTCAATGAAAAATTTCAGTCTATCAGACGTTAGTAAAATCATGCACTTTGTTACATTCTTTTCATACCCTTCTACACTTCTACAGTTAATATCAAAAGTATTATCATTTTAGTATTAACTCAGCATATGTACAAAGCTTTCCGAGAAAATGGTACTTAGTTACACAGCTTAACTCAAGGACAAACATTCCAGAAATATTATTCATACTTACGCCGATTAACATAAATGCAAATCATAAGCTCTGCCTGCAGTTCAGATAGCAGAAATTGCTGTAGAGCAGCACAGAGCCAAGGGTTCAAATGCTGATGAACGCAGGGTCAGGATGATGTACAGCTAGGAGCCTGTGTGGTCTGATGGGAGCACAAACATGATATTCCCTCTGAACATGGTCAGGGTGAGGTCATTTCCAGAGAATGTGACCACTTCTGGGGTTCACCCTGCAAAAACAATGCTGTAAAATGTCTCAGAAAAGCCTCGGAAAGTCTGGAAAGCCACCTCAGAAAATGGTAGGCAGTTCAGAACACTTAATTTGTCCAAGCAGAGGTCAAGGAGCATTTTAACCATAGTCTGCAAGGACTGACATGGGGGTGAGGTTCCTGAGGGAAGATATTTCCTTGGTCTCTTGGAAAAAAACAAAGGGAATTTACGTAGCTGAAAGGAAATGACACAGGCCCATGTTAGGGAAAATGGGATTTTTTGCACTGAAGGGGATTATCCATGAGAAAGTCCTGCTCAGTTTAGGATGGCTTATCCCATCATCTGAGGCATTCAGACCAGGGAGAGCAGGAGGATCAAAGCTGTGTGAGGCTGTGGGCATGTTTGTATTAATGAGTAACTGCTGGGTTTTGCAACTACACCACCAGAAGCTGAATGTCCCCTCCGGCCTGTCGGTCACATCCCCTCACAAGCGTGGCTGGTTCATCCACCCCATGGGCAGTAGTGGGACCTTTCCACTGTGGATGATGTTTGCCTCTGCCATCCCTGCCCTCCTGGTCTTCATTCTTATCTTCATGGAAACACAGATCACTACGTGAGTACCTCCCCCTCCAACCTCAACCATTGCTAACCCCTAGGCAGGCAAGGCCAGGATGGCTGCTGGTTCATATGGAGATGCAACAGACATCCCAGAGGAACAGCAAGAGCCAGATCCTGGCCATTTCAGACTGTACCTTGGCTTCTCTCATCATCTTTTGGCTCCCCTCTTGGCATAGGGTATGGCGGAGACCTGCCTCAGCCAAGCACAGGAGGAAACTTCTAACCTGAGGCTGACAGCCACCATCCCCCTCCTCAGCCATCTTCTTGTTATCCCCATGTGTGCTGTCTCCAGAGAGGGAATGTTGTCCCCAGCTGCAGTGCTGTCCCTAGGCACTGACCTGGGCCTTGCACTGACCCAGGCTCTATTTTCTTTCAGGCTGATTGTTAGCAAGAAGGAGAGGAAGTTGCTGAAAGGCTCTGGCTTCCACCTGGACCTTCTGCTCATTGGCACTATGGGGGGGCTTTGCGCTCTCTTCGGGCTGCCCTGGCTGACGGCAGCGACCGTGCGCTCCGTCACCCACGTCAACGCCCTGACCGTCATGAGCAAGGCCATCGCACCTGGGGAGAAGCCCAGGATCGAGGAGGTGAAGGAGCAGCGTGTGACCGGAGTGCTTATTGCTGCCCTTGTCGGTGAGCCTCTGCTCGGGGAGCAAGGGAGGGGAGAGGTCAGGACCAAGCACTTGAATCTCCTGGCAGTATCCCTGCCCCATGGGCCAGCCTGTGCTCTGCCTGCTCACTGCAGGACTGCCCACACCTACCCATTTTGAGCTTCCTTTCCCTTGCACCCCAGGGCACAGAGAAGGCAGGAGAGGGATGGAGGCCGAGGTGCCTTGCAGAGGGGCTGATGTGGGACACGCGTGCCCTGAGCTCTGTCTGTGCAGGTCTGTCCATCGTGATGGGGAACATGCTGCGGCAGATCCCGCTGGCTGTGCTCTTCGGCATCTTCCTCTACATGGGGGTTACATCACTCACTGGCATCCAGCTCTACGAGCGCCTGCTCCTGATCTTCATGCCATCCAAACACCACCCTGACCACATCTACGTTGTCAAGGTGAGCAAAGGCAGGTTGCACAGAACCAGGTAATGAGGAAAAGAGGAAGAAGAAGCAGGTGAGGGGAGGATGGTATTTTGCTAGAGGGATACTTGGCTTGGTGACCCTGCTTGGCTGCAAGTTTGTGCCGAGAATTAAGTGCAAGGCATGCACAGGGGTGGTGCAATGCTGGTAGGCTGCACCCAGGGGTGAATTGCCAAGATATTGTATGGATGGACAGACGATTTAGGAGTGATGCGCTGCTTGAGGGGGTGGAGGGACACTGCACTGCCAGGTGGGTATGCTGCCAGGTAGCACAGAGGCTGATGTGTTATGGAGTTCTACCTGGCTGAAAAGGCAGGTAGACTCTGCAGCAGCAGGTACTCTGCTGTACTATGCTATGCAGAAGAGTTTTGTTTTGCCAGTTGGGTCTTCGTTAATCTGTGTGGAAAGATAATGTGTCCTTAGACTGGATTTACCTACTAGGTGAAGACCTGGAGAATGAATCTCTTTACCTGCATTCAACTGGCCTGCATTGTGCTGCTCTGGGTGGTGAAATCTACAGTGGCATCGCTGGCCTTCCCCTTTGTCCTGATCATGACAGTGCCACTGCGACGCTTCGTGCTGCCCCGCTTCTTCCACGACAGGGAGCTCAAAGCGGTGAGCAGACAGCTGTCCTCAGTCTAGCTTGCAGCACTGGAATGAGATTGAGGAGATTTGGCAGCCTGAAAGGCTGGGAGATCATGGGCCAGCAAAGCCTTGAAGGTCTGTGCTCAACAGCAGTAGGTGGGTGGACGGCTTCCTTGGATCTTGTAGCCCTGGGAGTGCAGTATGAGATGGACAGCCTGGGGCAAGGAAACACAGGTTCCTTCCAGGCAGAGGCTTGGAATAAAGGTTTCCTCTTCCATCTTGTGGCTCATTCATCAAGAAACACACCAATTCCCCACTGAACCAGCAGCAAGAATAGCCCAGCAGCACATCAGAGCCTGTGGCTGTTGGCACTTCAGTATGTAACCACAGTGCCAGGGTGCTGGCAGCTCTTCAAGAGCTGGCAGCTCCTCTGCTGCTATCAACATCCTCAGATTTTGTTGGAGAAGACCCTGGAGCAGCACCCAGAAGTGAGTGCTGCCAGCAGGGGGAGAGGAAGGAGCTGCAGTGCTGGACCAAAGCCCCAGGCAATAGAAAGGGCATCAGGCTGGGGACACATGGATGGGCGTGAGGGTTTAAAGAAGGAGCCTGTTGGGAGGGGAAGGAGCAAGAGCTTTGCTTTTCCCAGCACAGCCCAGCTGCCTGGGTTGCCGTGTGCTGATCCCTCTGTGCCAGGCTTGACTCCACACTGGGGGCGGCTGTGGCCTTCATAGCCTGATTTCTGCCTCTTCCCAGCTGGACTCGGAGGATGCGGAGCCAAATTTCGACGAGGATGGCCGGGACGAGTACAACGAGCTGCACATGCCTGTGTGAGCTGGGAGCTGCCCTCCCCACTCACGGGACAGGCGGCTCACGCCTGCTCACCCCTCCCGAGGACTAACTGGAGACTTGCTGTGAGTCACACGATCTCTTGCCTGGACCAATGAATGGCTGTTCCATAGCCCTGCAGGATGCAGCCCCGGCTCTGGCTGCCCTGTCGCTCGCTCAGCAGAGGCTGTGAGTCTCTCTCCTCTTGGACCTGGTGGGCTGAGAGATGCCTCTCACATCCCAAAGCTGTGTGGGTCCTGAGTGCCCATGGGTCAGGGGTCTGTCCCCTCCCTGCTGGAGGCAGCCTGTGCCTGGTCTCCAGGTGGTGAAGGGGAACCATGCCAGCTGGTGCCACTGCATTCCCCTCCACTACCATGAAGCTTGGGTAGCTTGGGTAGCTGAGCACGTGACACTGAGCACTCATAGGAATGGGCTGGAAGCTGCCTCTTCCCCCAGGCCAGCAATCTCCTTACTCAGCTGGCAGATGCCTTGCTCCTGCTCCCTCTGCCCCCTTCTAGGAGTGCTCACACTGGGCCTCTGCCACAGCTGCTGGCCCATGGGGCTGCTGCAGCCTGGCAGACAGGCAAAGAGGGACTGGTACCCTGGCCCAGTCCTCCAGACCATCTTCTGTCCAGTCACCTTCCCACATGACTGTTTTCAGCTCTTGCTTGGCATGAAAGAGGCTGTTTGGCTCCTCTCAATTTTCCCAACCTTATTTCCAAAGGCAAACTGCACAGGGAGGGGAGGCTGGAGACAAGCAGGTATCCCGAAGCCTTGAATGCTTGCCCTCTTGTGGGAACTAAGAGGAGTCCTCTGCCATTCTGCACCTCCACAGAGGCTGCAGGGGTAAACACTCATCACAGGGCTGTATCCCAGTCCTGACCCCCACGTTCCTGTCCCTGAGAACAAACCATATTTAAGAAGCTATAAAAGAAATGTAGTGCTGGAGCACAAAACAGTCCTTTGGGTCCCCTCCCTTTCCCTGTGCAGTGATCCACTGAGTCTGGCTCCCTGCAAGCCTACAAGGAAGTCACTGAAACCCCAGCCCCAATTTTGCTGCCATACTGAGATTGCCTTTCACATCCAGCCGTGCCCTCCAGATGGGAAGCAGCAGCATTCAGGGTGCCCAGCACTCAGCCCCCATCACCTCTGGGCAGCTCCACAGAGTCACAGAATGGGTCAGGTTGGAAGAGACCACAGTGGGTCATCTGGTCCAACCTCCCTGCCCAAGCAGAGTCATCCCAGAGCATGTGGCACAGGATTGTGTCCGGACAGTTCTGCAATATCTCCAGTGAGGGAGACTCCACAACCTCTCTGGGCAACCTGTTCCAGTGCTAGTCACTCTCACAGTAAAGTTCTTCCTCATGTTCAGGTGGGATTTGCTGTGCATCACACCTTTCCACCTGACAGAGCTGCTCCTGGGGTCTCCCCGAGCTGGTGGCCTTTGTTCAGAGCTGGCCCAGAAACTGTTTGATGGTGCCCTTGCCCCTGGATACTCCAGTGGTAGTGCCAGAAGAGAAAGGCACCCCAGCCTCTTCCTGATGGTCAGAGCTGGATTGGTCTTCCGGAGGAAGCTGGGATGCTCGCTTCACCATTGGATTTGGGAGAAGATGCTGCCCCCATTCCCACTTACCAGCCTGGCTCCTGAGAGAGATGGTGGGTGCTTCATTACCAGGAGGGTCCGATGCCTTCCTCGGGAGGCTGCAGAAATATCCCATCAGAGAAAGAAGCCTCCCCCGCAGCAGGTCCTGCCCACAGCCTGGTCCCCCCGCAGGGCCCGGGGCGGAGAGACGAGTGTCTCTGTGTGTCTGTGGCTGTGTGTGTCCTGTCCTCCCTGTGTAGTGTAGGAGGCCTGTTGTTTCTGTGCATTGTGACTCCTCTGACTGTAGTGGAAACAGCTACACCAATAAACTCTTCACAGGAACTGTGCCTCCGGCTCTACACTTTTGTTTTATTGCCAATGGCAATAAATTAAATTGATTGAAATTCCCCAGCACAAAACTTCCTTGCCCACAACAGCCAGCAAGGTAGCAAGCTCCAGCTGGAGCAAGGACTGTCACCATGTTGCCCACTACCAGCATGGAGGTGGGCTTTCTATCATCATCATCATCATCAAGCAGACTGGTTACTGTGGACTCGGCCTCCACACAGGAGGCTGAGCCCCATGTTTAACCAGAAACTTTCTCCTGCCTGCTTGCATCCATATACATGTGCATGCTTGTGCCTGCGTGCTCGGCAGCACTCAGTGCCCATCTCCTTGTGCAGTCTGTAGCCACACGCCAAATGGCAGGGCCATGGGCTGAGCACAGAAGAAACATCTCATTAAACATGTTCTTTCCATGCTTTCTTCCCAGGCAGGAACTGAGCCAGGTCCCTGTGAGCTGCTGGCTGCCTGCAGCCCATGGTGATGGGTTGGGTGTCCTCCAGTCATGCTCTTTCGGGTGCTGCTGCTGGGAGTAGGGGGAAGTCCCACTGCCCATGGTCAGTCACTGGCTGCTCCAGGGGCTGGCTGCTGAGGCAGAGGGCTGAGCCTGCCCAGGTACACAGGTGCTGGCCATCCTGTTTCTGAGCCGGGTGTGCTGTGGGGCAGGCAGTGCCTGGCTTCGCAGCACCTTCTCCAGGGCCTGGCAGCGCTGCTGAACCTGCAGGAGAGGAAGCAGTGTGGGTGCCTATCTCTTGAGCATCCAGTTGGGCTGGATGGAAGTATCCATGACCTACAGGCTGCTCTGCCATGTTAGGAAACAATCCCATTCCCCACTCCTCAGCTCTCCTTCCTCACATCTGAATGCCCATGGCTGCCTAGCAGGCCATTAGTTTGGACTGGAGAGATTATGGCTGTACCCAGTCCCACAAGATTCACGTCTCCACCTGGATGTCCAGCTGTTCCTGTGCAGCACCCTCAACTGCAGCCGTGCCCCCACTCACCATGGTATGCAGGCCAGGGAGCGCAAACAGAACAACACGTGCCCCTTACCGCATCAATCCTCCGGATGAGGATGGGCCTGACCTCCAGCTCCAGCAGCCAGTCAGTCTCCAGGATGCTGTGGTGGTACTCCTCTAGCTCCAGGCTCTTCTGCTGCTCCTCGGCCAGGGCAGCCTCACGCTGAGCCCCCACACCCATACCTGAGCTCTGCCAGGGCCGGCCGGGCCCCGGCCCCTCGCCCCGCTGCTGCAGGCGCAGGAGGCGGATGCGCTGGGACACACGACGGACCTGGGCGCGCAGGGCGGCTGCCCGCTCCCTGCGGTGCAGCAGGGCCAGCAGCTCCTCCTGGCTCTCCTGCAGCTGGGCTCGCAGCACCCCGGCACTGCTGCCTGTGCCTGAGGGCTGCAGCGGGATCGTGGGGTGGGGCAAGTCCAGGGGAGAGTCGGGCTGCTGGGGGGCCCTGCCACATGGTGGGGGCTGTACAGTGCCGGCAGCCAGCCCCGCTCTGCCCCATGCTGGTGGCTGCGGTGGCAGTGATGGTGACAGTGATGCTGATGGTGGCAGGGAGCAGCTGTACCTGTTGCGGTGAAGAGAGACCCACTTCTGGGCAAGATCTGCTGTGGCCAAGCTCTGGTGAAAGACATCGGGGACCAGCCTCAAGACCTTCACAAAGGGCCTCACATCAGCAAAGCCACACAGGGCATGCAAGCTCTGGGGGCTGAAGACACTCTTGCTGAGGGTCCCTCCCTGCAGCAGCAGCCCCCAGTTACGCCGGTGGGCAAAGAGCTGTGCGGCCACGTGGGGGATGGAGGCCAGCGGGGACCGCTGGGTAGGGCAGGCAGCCGGCTCCTCGTGCATGTATAAGTTCTCACAGAGAGGGACCACCACCCTGGCGTCGAACCTCTCCTTCAGTGTGCTCAGGTGCTGCAGGTAGGAGGCCAGCCAGTCCACGTAGCTGCTGGCCACGTCGGGGCTGGCCGAGCCAGGCTGGCAGTGGGCAAGCCTCTGCAGGTGCTGCCAGCTCTCCACCCGCCCCGAGGGGCTCTGTGGCAGCACCAGCAGCAGCACGTGGTACAGGCTGTGCAGGTCGAAGCCCTCCTGGCACCGCTGCACATGCCTCACAAAGGTGCTGATCTCCCCTTCGAGGGCAGAGTAGAGGGTTTCCATGGCTGGCCACGGTGATGGACAAGAGTTGACTGGGATCACAGCTCATCCACATGGTCCTGAGTCCTGGATGTGCTGGAAAACACTGCACCAGGATGCAGTGTGGGCAGGATTGCTGCGGGGGCGCTGGTTTGGGCCATACACGTGGACTCAGTCAGCAATCGGTGCTGCCAAAGGCTGGTGTGCTGCTCAGGGAGTGGGACATCTGTCCAGCTTGGAGGAGTCGGTCCTGGTTGCTCTGCCAGCAGGTGGATGGAGAGGAGGACAACAGGGATGGGCTGAGGCAGAAGGAGTAAAGAGGCTGCAAAGGGTGCACTCCATGGCGTATCTCCACTTTAGTCAGACCAGAGGAGGAGGGAGAGGCTGCTGGGTGCTGCTGCACCAGGAGCACGCTGGATCACAAAATGCTGCTGCAGTGCAGGGAGAGTAGCTGAGAAGCTGCCTGCAGGCTCGGGATGCTCCTATGCTGGGGTTGGGGAGAATACCCTGGGTGTCTGCAGGCCCCCAGCTCCCCAGGGGATGCTCTAGGATGGGGCAAGTGTTCACTTGCTCCCTGATAGGGGACTCACTTATGCCAGACCAGGGCTGCACTCCTACCAGAAGTTTTTCCCACCTCTTTGCTACATGAGAAGAGGTTATCTTTACAAAAGTAAGCCTGTCCAGAGACTTAAAAATAGAAGGTCCATTCCCAAGATTATCAACCTTATTATTTTAAACAACTGTATTGTTTAAACAAAGTGTTTGGGTTTCTGTTTCTGCCACCTGGGTTCGAGTACACTCAAGTTATCTTCTCCAGTTATTTTTGTTCTCTGCAGCCAGGAGGGGCTGGCACATCTCTGTTGTCAGATACCACTGGCACCCATTCACATGGCTGTATGGCTGGGAAGTTAAAGAAACTGCTAGCTAAAACCATTTCTACAACAAAACTGTGAACCAGAGCCAGTGGCAAAGTTTCCCCTTTCCCCTGTGTGTCTGAAAGTCCTTGCATGGGCTTTCATGTCTGTGTTTCAGGCACTCAAACGTCATTAAAATAAATTGTAAAAACCTTTTTTCCTCTTCCCCATGAGGAGGGGTTTGAGGGGGTGTGGGGCAGGTAACAATGGCAGGAGGGCAGCACAGCACATTCCTCACACTGGATGCTGGCAGGAGTGAGAGTGGCTCCGGTTTGCAATCCCCAGCACAAGTGGGTTTGCTCAGAGGTGAGTTGCACCGGTTTGGGAAGAGCAGAGCTGATGCTGAGCAGGACAGTTTCTGCATGTGAAGCCCCACGAGCAGCCCCAGCTCAGGGGTGCTGGGGTCCTGCTTGCTGTTGCAGATGCCAAGGACCACCCTCAGCAAGTGCTGCTGAGCACTGGTGACCCGGCACATCCCTGCCATGGCCCCAGCCCCACGCTCTCTGTCTCCCGCCCTCCATCCACCTCCCCTTCATGTCACTCAGAAGAAGGGACTCACCAGCCCCAGGAGAAGCACCAGGGAGAGAAGAAAGGGCTGAGCTGGGCCCTGCTGACTGCCAGGGGAGGAACCTGCCCTCCTCAGGCACGGACACAAACCTTCCTCCCCATGGGAACGACAGGTTTGGACGTGTCCCTCATGCTGCAGCCAGCCTTTCCCAGAGCCAGTTGCCAGGCCTGCCAACATTGCCAGGGAACTACAGGGCAGAGATGAAGCTCCCTCCAGCTCCTCTCCCTCACACAGGTCTTTGCAAAGGATACTTTTCTAGCAGACATGTCTGAATCCTGGGCACAGGCTTGGACAGCGTGTTTCTTCAGTACAGGTGAGTACTCCTGTAATTTGTCTGGCCTTCATTCTTTTGCCCTGGGAGGTTTGCTTCCTGCCTGCTGCCCTCTGCCCCTGCCCCATGCCTCCCAGTGCATCATCCTCTTAAGGCTCTCCAGCCCTCTGGCTCTCTGAGGTGCCTGTGCTGGAACTGCTCTCCAAAGGGACTCTTTGCAGAAGTGAATGAGGCACTTCTGGGACAATTCTTCTGTGCCCGTGCAAGGTTCCCCTGTCCAGGTGCATACTTTTGGCTGGGATGCACCTGATCATGCTCAGCAGAGATGGCTCACATGCATTCCCATGCAGAGAGGGGCGATGCTGCTGTGAGGTGTGGGCAGGGAAGGCTCAGCCTGAGCTCTGAAATGTGACTGCCAAAGCTTCTTCCCTGCCAGGAGCAGCAAGGAGGTGGGCTGGCACCCACGAGTGTCCTGCCTGGCTCAGAGGGGGCCATGCAGGAGTCAGAGCAAGGAGAAGTGCTGAGCATCAGTGCTGCACAACATCCCTCATCTCTCCTGCCACTTTATTCTGTGACCCCCTGGGCTGCCAGATGTGATCTTGTCATTGAGCAGGACTGGAGGGTAATCCTCCTCACGTGATTTCTGCAGAGAAGGGGGGACCTTGTGATCTCTGCTGCAGGAGCCCAGCTGGATGATTTCCTTCACGCATCAGCCCAGTGTCCCTGGAGGATGTCCCCCCCTCCAGCACACAGTACAGCAACCTCCCTGGGGCTGGGAGAGGCTGGGGAGCGGCTCCCTCCTGCTGTGCCAGGCTCTCTTCCTCAGCAAAGACAGATGGCCAGCTACTGGTGCTCTGAACTGGGGCTGCACTCACTTTTCGGCCCCGGAGGTGTTAGCACAGCCTCGCCCACTTCTTTGCTTTGCTAGTCCAGAAGCACAGCATTTCAGGTTGCCTCCGGGGACTTCTAAGGGACAAGCACAACAAAACAGGGCAGGGATTGGCATCTGTTTGGCTGCAGGTGCACAGCGAGAAGAGCTCTCTCCTTCAGCACAAAAATGATTTTGCAAGCTGAAACGGTGGAGGCAAGATCAGGAAGAGGAAACGTGCATGGCTCAGGCTACCAGCACCCATCAGCAGAACCAGGGACAGTGGTATGACGCCGTTTAACCTCCTTGCTTGCTCGCCTGGGTTGCTGGTTGCAGATGGAGACAAGGAGCTCCCCTGGCAAAACAGCCCAGTCTGGGAATTGCCTGTACCACAGCTGCCTGACATACTTTCTACAGCATGAATCCCATAGTAATGGTATCTGCAAGCAAAGCCCTGCTTATGCATTTAGTCGAGCAGAATCCACGAGGCTGCTTGTAGCAGAATCGTCTGTGACCTCCACAGCATCGTGCCATTAATAGCAAGGTTTGGTCTGGGTCAAACAAAAGCAGGGCAGACTTAATAGGAGAGGAAATGAGGTGGATGCGCTCGGCTGGCCTCCCCCCACATGCTCCTGCTGTAATTATAGCCTGGTGCAGCTCAGCTCCCTCATTCAGCAGTCTCGTCACCGGGACTGCATTTCTCATGGCCGAGGTGCAAAAGCCACACACAGATATGTTGTGGCCCCAAGCAAACCAGCAGCAGCACAAAGGGAGCAGTGGCAGGGAACCTCAGCTTGTCACTGCCAGGAGCTGGATGTGTGGCCTGGGATGTGGAAGGGAAAGGAAGGAAGGGTTGGGCTGAAGGAACAAGACCGGGACCGCTATCTGCAGAGAAAGCTGGAGATACCTGATTATGGGTTTGGTTCGTCAGCACGGCCAAGTGCAGATGGGGCTCGTAGAAAGTCCCAGCTATACTGCTGGCCCCAGTGATGCAGCTCAGGAGGGTGCTTCAGAGGCCAAGGGGTGGCACATGGTCACAGTGGGGTGGATGTGCTCCAGTGATCTGCTTTTGTGCTCAGGCTGAAAATGAAGATGACATCCTGTTTTCCTGACGTACAGAGAAAGGGCAGCCCTGGAGGGCATTCCTGTGCCTGGATGGGATAAGAAGCTTTTCCCGCTGCGATCAGACTAAGCAGGGGTGTAGCCGCCCTTGGCCTGAGCTCTGTAGTGTGCAGATGCAGCACTGTGCATTGCAGTGAGACGGGCTCACTGCTGGTGGCTGAAGTGATACAGGACCCAGCAGGATGCCCAGGACAAATAAACCCTCCCCAGCACAAACTGTCCCCCCTTAGAAGGAGGACTCCCCCTCACGCTCCTGCTCTCTGGGGGAGCAGGTGCCGCAGTGCTTGGTGTGACCCTGTGAAAGCCTCTCCAGACATCCTTAATCACATTCCTCTGGAGCAGGGACACATCTGGTACAAACATGATCCTGTCCCAAAGGAGCCTGGGCTAATTCCTGTCACAGAGCCTCAGAGCAGCCTCAGGCAGGGAGAGCTTCGGCATAGCTTTGATCACCACCATCGTCACTTTGCAGGGCATTGGCCTGGAGGAGAGGTCCACAGCTTCATGTGCTGAGTTCAAGCAGCCCAAGCCTGAGCTGGCCTGGTCAGACTGACCGAGTCTGAGCTGTGGCTGGGCTACCCACGGTCTGGAAATGGGAGAAAGGAGGACCTGCCATTTTCAAGGGTTGATTTATAAGCTGATTTCAAGGAATTGTGAAACTGGAACAAGGAGAGGGCCAGAGGTGAGGGATCAGTTTGCACCCTACCGCTTTCTCTGTGTGTCCCCTTCCTCTTGCATGCATGCAGCCTGTGTTAGGAGAGCGCCTCAGCATCTACCAGGGTCTGGCAATGGGTGGCATGCTTGATTTTTGGCTGCTGTTCTCAGTAGTTCTCCGCCTTTGGTGAACACATTCCTGGCTGTCCTGTGCTTTGGGCAGCAGGGGATTTGGTTCCCTTAGAGAAGCAGCAGGGCCTGGCAGTGGGGGCTGTGATGGTGGCAATGCATAGCAGAGCACAGGTGCCCTCCTTCTGCATCTGCGCCTCCCTGTGCCCTCGTCTGGTCCAAGGTGTCCTGCCTCTGCTGCTGACTCTCCCAAATGAGATCATCCCAGGGATGACAGTGGAGGAAATCAGTCCTCCACCCTACGAGCACAGTTCTGATGAGCCACTGAGGAAGTGGGACCTGCAGCCAAGGTGCCACAGCTCGTCCCCTCGCAGGCGATGGGAGAGCAAGCCTGTCAGATGCTTCCCACCCGCAGCGGGGCACGCGGGCCTGCCCGCCTCCCAGCAATGTGCCAGACCCGTGGCAGAAGAGGAAATTAAGATATTGTCTGGAGTCCAGGAGGAATTCCTGCCTCAGCTGGTTCCTGCCAGTCCTCTGCCGACCTTCCCTCGGTGTGGAAAGCCCAGCAGGAAGCTGACTCACTGTCTGCTGCTGCCACGGCTGGGTGCGGGGCCCTGCTGCCTGCAGCGCCAGAGCGTTGCTCCTTTCATAGATGCAGGGATAGCTCACTGCTCAGAGCCACCAGCATCTGCCTGCCCTGGCTCTCCTCTCCCAGAGCCCAGCACTCTGCTGACAGGCAGAGAATAGCCATGGCATCCTGGTTCCTGTGCTGTCTGCAGCTGGGCTGAGAGGAGGGTTGGGAGCTGGTTGGGTTGCTGACATTGCTGCCAAACACAGGGGCAGCACCACTGTGCCAGGTTTGGGGCAGGAGGCAGCCCCGAGGCTGGGGGGGAGGGGGCTGAAGGGCTGGAGAGGGGTCCCAGGCTTGTCCTGCCCAGTGGGGCTCATGTGATAGTGAGTCAGGAATCACCTGCTTATCAAAGCTCTGTGAAGAAGCAGATGGTCACAGCCACCCCTGCCCAGGACCAGCACCTAAAGCCAGCTAGGAAACAGTTCAGACATTGCAGTGTCCAAGAGGGCTGCACAAATGCAGAAGTAGTGCTTTAATCCTGTAACAGGAAGGAACAAATATCAGGTGTAAGTTTCTTGTCAAGATTCTTGCCACCTTTTCTACTAGGCTGACAGAGTACAGGGCTTACAGTGTCAGTCACTGATGCTCTGTTTGGGGAATCCAACGCTTATTGCCTGAAGATTTGGAAAATTACTTTGTTCTAAGGACTGGGTCAAGGCACCTTCCACTTCCCTCTTGGAAAGTGTCAGTCAACAGTAGTGCTAATACTAAAAACCTAGCCTTTTTGAAAGGTTGTATCCTTCCCTTCTACCCTGGATGACAGGAACCACGGCCAAAGTTTCTCCAGAGAAGTCTGGGAGGGGATGTCTGGTGGTGGAGATGCCTGCTGGTGGAGATTGCTGGCAGGCAGGCAGACAGAGGAGAAAGAAGTGTGCTCCTCAACTTTCCCGTGGTTGTTAGGAGCTCCACGGCCCCCTGGTGACCAGCCAGAACTGAGAAGCCAAAATTGTCTGCAGAAACAGCAACAGTGGGAATCCCCTCTCCTCCGGTGAGGAGAAAGCTGGCTGTGGCAGAAACAGCCTGGCAACAAATGTGTGGCTGTAAGGAGGTCTGTCAAGGACACTGTGAGTAGATCTAATCCCCTTCCCTGACACAGTGGTTGGCCTTGCGGATAGAAGTATTAGATGTGAGATAAGGGCTGCAGTTTGGCTTCTGGCACCATCTTGCATGATGTTTTCTTAAGACAGGGAAAGTGGTGTAGGTTAAACTAATTCAGCAAAAGTACAAAAGAGCCTGGATAGTCATGCCCAGGATAGCTCTCAATGACTTGGTATTCAAAAGGAAAGGACACATTGACAGTGACTCATCTATCAGGAAACTACCAAAAGGCCCAGATAGTGAAGGTGGAAGAGTGGTGGGGGTGGTCATCACAGGTTAGGCAGTGGCCTAGGTGTGACTCTGTCCAGTGGTGGATGTCGAACAAGATACTGCCATCTACCTCAGAACCCTGTGTTTCAAGTTGTTAAAAACCCTCACATTATTGACCAAAATAATAACAATAATAATACTAATAATAATAATAATAATAAATAAATAAATAAATAAATAAATAAAAAATCCCTTCCCTCACACCCCTTCATTAGATTTCCTTTCTTTCAGAATAAATAAATAATTTCAGATGGAAAGAAACACCTTCACGGAGCACTTGTGAATTATGATCTGGTCACACTTCGATCTGTGATGGAGTTCTATCTTTGAACTATGATCTGGAAAAGATCTGCCCAGACT
>VWZW01006398.1:461144-669827 GCA_013397115.1 Edolisoma coerulescens | reverse complement strand
GGGCGGAGGCCGGCGGGATCGGGTCCCGGGGCGACACGGGCATCGGGGTGCCCGTGCCCCGCGTCAGGAGCGCCCCCGGGGCCGTGGGACGCTGCGCTCCCCGCGGGCCTCGCCGCGCCCCCGCTGCCCCCTCGCCGAGGTGATCCCGGTTGCACTTTCTCTGGAGCGATGGGATGCGGAGGGTTTTGTCCCCGAGCGCTCCCAGCCCGGCGCGGCACCGCGCAGCCCGTGCGAGAGGTTGAAGGGGTTGCAGGAGCCGGAGCCCGACCGATGTGCGGTGCCGGCAATGCCGACCGAGGGCTGCTTGCGGGAGGAGAGGGTTTGTCGCATGATAGTCATGGCTGCCCAGAGCCGGCTCCTTAATCCTCTGGAACGACTTCAGGGTCCGGAGTCTGCTCCTGCCTGCGTGTGCGTGTCACAGAGCGGCTGGCCTCCGGGGCACCGGGCCGGTGGGCAGGCGGGCAGCGTGCGGCGGGAGTCCTCTGCCCCTCGGTGCCGCTGCCCAGTGACCGTCAGGCCGGCGGGCAGAGCGGGGTCCCGGGGCCGGATCCGTACCTGTTAGCCGCGGGCTCTGGTCCCGCCTGCCCGCGGAGCCCTGCCCGGGTGAGCACACAGCCGTGCGGGCACTGCGCTGCCGCGGGGAGCGAGTGGCTGAGTGCGCGGGGCCAGGTGCCGCGCACAGCCCAGACGCCCCGCAATTCTCTGTGCCCTTTTTCTTGCCTGAGCATACACCGGTTTCCAGCTCAGCCTGGTGATGCCTTTGGTTGTGGGGGGCAGGTGGGTGCAAGGCCAGGGCAGCCCTTCCTGGACCCATGGGTGACAGCGGGTGCCTGTGGCATTGGCAGTGGGCACGGCAGGCACCATGGGGTGACGAGACCTTCTCGAGGTCTGCGGCTGAGGTCTGTTTGGGGCATGAGACATATGCCCCCTCCGGCCCCCAGATGGTTTCCAGACCATTAACCCCAGCGTCTGGCCTTGCGCGTCATGGGTGCGGAGGGGGAGCTAGCAGCGCCCCGGAGCAGCCCGTGGTCGCTGGGCTGCAGCAGCTGATGGGCTCGGGCCAGCCCCCTTCCTAGTGAAGCACTTTCTTTATCAGAACAGATGTTTTCCCAGATCTGGCCCCAGAGAGGAAGGAGTGGCTGCCCCCGGGCTGTGCTGCTGGGGCTGCCCCTCAGCATGCAGCAGCGCATCGCCCAGCATCCATCAGCCATTAACTGATTAACCTGCTGCTCCTGGAAGTCTGGGCCGTCTGTATCTAATCAGATGAAGGCCAGGGTTTCCCAAAGGGCCATTTCACCAGAGCCTTTATGCCCACTCCTCTGTCAGGAGGAACCTCCTGGCCTCTTGCAACAGGAGTAGCCACTGGGGAGCCTGAAGGCAGGAATGGGAGGCTGGAAAGGGGATGCCCAGAGGTGCACCTCTCAGCAAGTAGCACCCATCAGAGAACTGCCTGCTTTGTCAAGCTCCGCCTGTCCAGGCATGATTCTGCCATTGTCTGAAGAAACAGGGATTTCCAGGGAAGGGCTGAGGGGCAGTCCTGAAGTCCTTCCCTGGAAATCTAAGAGTCACACATCTCTTGTAAATCACAGACTAAATCCTGATGAAGCAGGGTAGCCAAGGCTAGCCTAAGAGAACTGGGGTGAATGTGTGCCGGAAATCATCAGACTTTGCTCTGCAGGAAGGGCAGTGGGGGTGGGAGAGAGGGAATGTGGCTTCCCCAGAGCCGGAATGTTTGGCATTTGCTGCACCCCAGCCACTCTTCCTCCTTCTCCATGGGGGGTTCTTGGTGGGAGGGAAAGCCTGAGTAGAAGGGAGTTGCTTCGCTTCTTTCTGCAGCAGCTGAAGACGCTTGTCCCGGGGGATGTATGTCATCCCTTCCAGTGAATAGCTAAACCCCAGTGTGCTGTTGGTATTGCCTTAGCAGGCTTCCCATGCCGTGCTTGCAGCATTTAGATATCACACTCAGCTATGTGATCAGTATCTGGGCTTAGGTGGGGATGCCATGGGTCTTCACAGCTCCCCTAGATCCCCCTTTGGCATGCTGGAGACCAAAATAGCTTTGTGAAGGGCTCAACCTACTTGTCATCCTGGTTCTGCCATGGGAGGGATAGTTTTGGCCAGTTGTGCCAGCTTGACACTGCTGAAGGGTTTCCCATGTGCTGTGCCCTCCTCTGCTTGCAGACCCCAGGGACAGTGAGCTGCTGGGGTGTGTGCTGCCGCTGCTCTTCTCCCGCAGTGTCCCAGGTGGGCCAGGTTAGAAAACCTTCATCCTTAGCAAGTGGTGCAGCACAAAGATGTGTGTGTGCCTCTGCCATCTGAGGTCTGCGGTACGGCGTGGCTCAGAGATGTGACGGGTGATGCCTTTGCTCCGTCCAGGTGTGAGTGGAGGAGCCGTGTGTGTGTGCTCCGCCATCTCCTTGCTTGGCTGCTGCAGCGAGTCCTGTGCCCAGGCAGGGAGGAGGGGCCCTGGAGGCCAGGGCTGTGGCATGGTGACTGATGACGGTCTCCCTGTGTTTCTGGAGTGTGGGCAGGATGTGGGGTGATACAGAGGATGTGACTCGGTCTCCAATTCCCCCCTCAGGAGCAGGAATGTCATGGCCAGGGTTAAAGGAGACACTTCTCCCATCCTGTCCTTCTTCACTCCAGTTGGAGTGACCAGTTAGCACGGTCCCATAGTCAGTCTGCACTGAGCAGCAGCATCCAGTGGAGTTATAGATGCTGTTCTCCTTCTCATGTGCCACTGGCCTAGAAATGCTGGCATTTTAAGTGTTAAACAGTTTTCCTCATTGCTCTTGTGGTGAAATCCAAAGCTTTTCATCTGTGTTGTAAAATAAATCCCCTGAAATTCTTAAGCTTTCTGACATGGGGACAGAAAGGCGGGGGAATTCTGTGTTCATGTCCTACATGGCTGTGGTGCTTGGAACTGTCCTCTCTACAGCTGTCATGGTTTTCACTTACTGTTCCCCATGTTCCCCATCCTTCCCTGGCCACAGCCCTTCTCTTCTGTGTGGCCTGGGACATCTGCCATGGAGATAGAGAGATGATCCATTTCTCCTGGAGATACACGCAGACCAGGAGGGAGCCTCAGAATCAAGGCTGTGGAGGAGTACTAAGGCTACTGGAGTTGCCACCATGCATGCACCTGGGCTGCTTTCTTGGTCCCAGACTGAGGTGGGGAGCAAGTACCTCTGCCAGGTTTCTTTTGCTCTGGCAGCTTTGCCCTGACTGCTGACTACTTGATGCAAGTGGGAAGTGCCTGACTTCCCCATCAGGGAGTCTGCAGAGTGTGGCCCTTTACTGGCCACAAGACACTCAACTGAATTTGCTGTCTTTTGGGCATCCAATGGCTTCTTAGTCCCAGCGTAAAGTCATGCGCATAAATATTTGCAGGCAGAGAACATGGGTAAGGAGAACAACTGAAAGAACCTGACTGTGAATGCATCTTTGCAGTGTGGAGCCTGCCTGATTCATGGGTACAGCAGGTACAGGACTGGTCTGAGTTTTGGTTACACGTGCGATTCTCACCAGCTTTGGGCTCTCTGTTGCAGCTGCCTGGATGCATCATCCAGAGACCTGTGTCCTCAGGGAGCCCAGGTTGTGCTGTGTGGGAAGCGTTTGTACATGGCTGGATTAGGTTTCTCAACAGCTTGGTTTGCCCTTCCCATGCCCCCTGCAGTTGGGAGAAGGAGGAGTTCCTGTGAGAGAGGAGCATGGCCAGATATCCAGGAGAATCTATCCAGACTCTTGTCTGAGATGGGAGAAATGATTCAGCTGACTTGGCTGATGCTGACCATGAGTGATGTACTGTCTTTACGGATAACAGTAAGCTGAATGCCCATGTGTTAACAACCATTGGCTCAGGAAAATGCCATCCTGGAAAGAAAAGGTGCATAGAACATCATCTTCTTTAGCAGTGAGGCTGCTCTTTGAAGTAGTATTCCCACCAAACCTCTCCACTTCTCAGGAACACGTGCTTTGCCAGCTTCCCTGACAACCTCCTCTCACTCTACTGAGAATATTGTGGCTCTCAGAAAGAGGACCCGAAGAGATTAAGAAGAGACAGAGAGATGCTGACTGTTACATCCATCTGGTATATGTAATGCTCTCTGTGTCAATACCAAACAGATCAACCCCTCTCTGTTTAATTAGCTGGTGTAGTGCAGCTGAAGACAAGTACCACTGTCTTTGAAGATATCCATGCAGCTAGTCTAGCATGGATACTCCTTCACACAGAATCCTCCATCCAAGCTGCGTCTCCCGTAAACCATTCAGAGTGATAAAGAGGCAGATGTAGGACAAAAGGGTTCTACTGCCCTGTTTTGGAGCAGCAATTGCAAGGAAGAAAGCTCTTGTGCCAAAGGTGACACGAAGAAGTGTCTGGCGGAAGAGAGGGAGTCCTGCTAGCTCCCTCCTTAGGGCATTCATCTGGAGCCAGGCTGTGTGAGCTGCGACCTTGTCAGATCCCATCAGCAGCAAGAGGGTGGGCTGGCACAGGCTCTCAATGAGAGCCCCCACATGAAGGGAAGCCAGGTTGCCCTGGGCCAGCCTGCAGCTGCCCCATTGTGGCCTCCAAAACCACCTTGTTTTGCTCTGGTTTCACTTCTTGCCACACTTACATTTAACATAATAATCACAAATGTTTTGTAATTTCTTTTTCCCATTTTGCTTTAAGGAGAATATGTGAACTATCTAAATGTGATCATTAAGACTGAAACTTGTGAGAGTCTGGATTTCCTGGTTATCTTCCAGTTACCCTAAACTCCACAGTTCTGCCTCCTCATTTCCATCTGAGATCACCCACAGTTCAGCAGTGCTGTAGAGCCAAGTCCCAGGAAAAACACCTATGGAGGGCCTGTCTGTTATGCATCACTTGGCACAGTGCCCGGGGGACTGAGAGGTCCTGTCATACAAGTGCAATAATTATCACAGCAACTGAGCTGGTGGTGGAGCCTCTCATAGATCCAGTCATCAGTGTGTTTGATGAGAAGGTGGAAATTAGGGTCAGGATGAGGAGGGTGTATTAGTCCTGTTTATTCCTGTTACTTGCATCTTGAGCTAATGATGAAGATTTGGCTGAATCACACTTTCTAGAAGGGCTTCTTATTTCTGGAGGATCCCCCGCTTTTTGCAGTTTCTTCAAGTGGTTACACAACCTTGTTTTAAAATAAACCCTGCTTCATTTCTAAAGTGTCTGGCAGATCCATCCGTTTTCGGGTCCTACTTTCTTCCGCTTCATGAGAGTAGCTTTGTCCCAAATAACTTCTCTGTCTGCAAAATATCATTCTCTGGCACCGGGTTGCCTCTGGGTTGCTGGCAAAGGTGAGCCAGCAGGTAGCAGAGAGGGGTCTCAGTGCTGCTGGCTGCCGTGTCCTCCCAGCAAGGTTGAGTCAGTTGAGGATGCAGGGACAGAGGTGAGGTCTGCAGCCCATGCTGGGCCACATGCTGCTCTAATCCCCCCACTATCACTGTCTGGGCTAGATAGGTCAGCCCTAGCTCTGGCAAATCTACATAATGACATTAACGTCTTCACAAATACTTTTGCACTACAAGGGATCTTTCTGAATAGCAAAAATGACTGAGCCTTTTATGTTGTCTCTGGAAGGCTTCTTTCTCACACCTCAAAGCATAAGTAAGCAGTAAACTTCCTTACTTCTGTTTATACATCCCAGACATGCATCAGCTCTTGTTGCAACCAAATGTCCTGGGAGTTTCTGCTCAGCAATTCGCAATCCTCTTTGGGGCTGTGACTTTCCAGAAGACATTCCTCTGTTTGAAGTGCTCCTTGCATTCCTTCTCTCCTGACGATGGCCTTTCAGTTTGGCTGTACTTTAATCCTGTTTTGTTCTAACAAGGGGCTGTGGAATCCACACTGCTCTGATGGTTGCATCCTTGTGGGTACTTACTTATCTACCAGAAGTTGGCATCTGCTAGTACTGTCAGTACTACTTTAGATTTTAGGTCCTTGATGAGAATACAAAATAGTACTGACCCTGTCACTGCAGACATTTGTTGGAAACTCCCTCAATTAGTAGTGATTTTCCCCATTCATGAAAAGAGTTTTGAGATCCCTTTGCTGCTGTTTGCTCCTCAAGAGCTGACTTACTGAAATACTGTGTTCTACATGGGCAGAGTCAATCACAGTCCTATTTGTCTCGAGTGCTTGGATGCTAAGGAAGAAGAAGCCTTTTTGACTAGACTTCTTTCTACATGTTGACTGGCACTGGGCAACAGTTAAAGCCAGAGTATCCTTAAGATGAAACAGCTGAGAGCAAAACCTCTGTATTCTCCCTGGGCTTCTCAGACTAAGCAACCCATAGTTACTAGGGATAATCCTGCTATCACTCTCACTTAGACTCTGACTCTTTCAATCTCTTGGAATTTCCTCAGCATTACCAGACTTATAAAAAATTAGTATCAGCTGTTGAGAAACTTTATTGGACAGATCTCTGGGAACTCTTGGACCTGTTGATTTTTAGATTGTTTTTTGTCCTTTCCATTTACTAATATATGGGAAAGCACTTCAGCATTGCAGTGTGATGCAAGATGGGTGCTTTCCAGGGCTGTTTGTTAAAAACTTCTGTATGTCTCCATCATCACAGCACCAAGTCTGCCAGAGTTCAGGAAGATTTGGACAATACTCTCCAGCACATGGTGTGGCTCTTGGGGATGGTCCTGTGCAGGGCAGGGAGTTGGACTCGATGATGCTTGTGGGTCCCCTCCAACTCAGCATATTCTGTGATTCTGTGATTACTCAGAACCACAATGCTGCCATCCACATCTAGTAGTTGGATGCTGCAACTAGCACATGCCTTTGTACCCAGTGATTTTAGAAAACAGTGAACATAGACTCTTCTGTCTTTCCTGTCTCCCAACTTCTTTCTTACATGGGTTGTTTCCCCCATTTTTCCCCACTTCCACTCTTATTTCAGATTGACTGACAGTGCATCCCAGCTCAGAGGATCTCCACTTGCTTTCTGTGTGGTGTTTGAGGGAAGGACACTGAGGACGAGCAAACACCAGGAAAATGTCTCACATGAAGAGTTTAAAAAACCTGAGATTACTTTATTAGTGAAATGACAAACAGGGGGAGACATGGCAAAAGAGCAGAAAATAATGGATGAGACAGAGAAGGTGGATTTAACTCCTCTGTGCCTCTACCTCTGACCGCAAGAAAAAGGGATTTTCTGCTTCACAGTGATCAGACTGGTTTAAAAGCGTACGTTTCTGTGTAATGTGTGAGTAGATGGTGGAACTCCACAAGGCAGGAAATTATTGAAAACAAGGATGTGGCAAGATGCAAAAAGGTATTGGACATAATCCCAAATTAGGCATAATAAACATTGCAGAAGAAATACTGTTTCAGGGCTCTTGTCTGAGATTTTTACAAAAGGTGTGGCACTGTGGCTGCTGGGTGACAGACCACTGTATCCTTGTGGCTTCCTGAGGCCCTGAGCTCTATTCTGTGAACCTTGAAGACTTCTCAACTGTCCATCAGCCCAGCCTCACCCTTGAAGCCATTGGCTGAATTTGAGAGAGGGAGGGAACTGCAAGGAAGCCGCCTCACTATATACTTGGTGGCAAGAGGGAGAGGCTTCTTTGAGAAGCACTGCCCAAGATGAGAGCAGGAATACCTTTTTACTTGCTCCGTTTGGAGCTGCAAGCTGGTCAGGGAAAGTTTTGCTAGGGCCAGGCTGGGCTTTAGCACATGCCATGTTACCTCCTTTCTTTCAGGGCTCCAGAGGAGATGTAGGAAAGCCAATGTTACTGTGATGTGACAGGGGATACACATCTGTAGATATCCATGTGACTAATGTGCTTAGGGAACAACTCATTTGATTTCAGTTCCTAATTAAAGTTTTAGCTAGGGAAGAGCTTGTTATGAAGGCATGGAAGTGGTATTTACTTTTGTGAACATAATGAAATTCAGTATGCATTTTCAAGAATGGTGAGAATTTCTCAGGTGGTTGCAAACTCTGCAGGACTATTACTTCACCTGAGAAGGAGAGTGACTCCACTGCCCATGGTGGACTTGCAGGGGACAGCTCATCTTAAACTGAGCTTGGAGAGAATGTACAGTGAAGTCTGTAAGGATTCACACCTGCCTCCTTTCTGTGCACCTTTTGCTCATGGCAAAGGGCGGCTCTGAAGTATGGGAAAACAGCTGGGGGCTCATTCCCTCCATCCCCATGACAAGCAGTGGGTGTGGTTGCTGTAGGGTGTAGTTGCTTCTTTGAGAAGATTAAGAATTACCTCCATGGACCAGGCATTTCCTGGGAGATATCTGAAGTTGGGAGATGTTCTGGAGAGTGAGAAGCTGTGCAGCAGCCAAACTGGGGGAGGAGACAGGAACAGAACAGATGGGAGGGGGAGGCAAAAGGGGAGTGGGAAGCAATGCACATACATCAGTGACCAGAAGTGACATACTGCTCTTCGATTATTTAAAATGCACAAACCTTTTCCTGATACTGCTATTCTGCAAAGCTTCTGGCAGACTGAGGGCTCTGCTCCTTAATTAGTGAGGAATGGGGCTGCTAATTGGCAGAGCTAGAATGAGTCATGGGCTCAGCCGAGGCTGCAGCTCTGGAGCAGCAGGAGCCATGGCTGCAGTTTGTGCCCAGCTCTGTAAGCCCTGCTGGCTTGCAGGGGCTGCCTGAGCTCAATGAGCTGCTGTGTGGGAATCGTGGGACCAGACTGGGACAATCCACTCCCTTTTTGCTCTGCAGTGTGTCATCCTCGTGCCTTACAAGAAGTAGACTTTTGGTTCTGTTATCC
This sequence comes from Edolisoma coerulescens, assembly GCA_013397115.1. Taxonomy (NCBI): domain Eukaryota; kingdom Metazoa; phylum Chordata; class Aves; order Passeriformes; family Campephagidae; genus Edolisoma; species Edolisoma coerulescens. The sequence continues at coordinate 661,055 of VWZW01006398.1, read as the reverse complement.
CTACTGCTGTTGCAGGAATTGTCTCTCTTCCCAGCTACTACATGTTGGCTGTTGTCACTTCTGTCTCTCTTACCTATGACATCCTGGGTTGCCCTTCCCTTCCAGCAGCTGGTCCCAGTTTTGCTGATGAGATACAACCCATGGCTTCATTTCAGCCTGCCATCAGAAAAACAGCAAAGTTGCATTCCTTACCATATGGGTCTAGGCTGCCAGGGACTCCCCCTCCCCACCAATCTTACATCCATTAGCTAAGGCTCTTTATATTTGTCCTATCACTTATTCATGATCATCCAGATCAATCTGTTGCAAAGTGCATTTATTGAAACCTGATTCCGGCTTTGTCTGAGTTGCGAGGGCCTTTCTAGCCCAGTCTCTGCCTCGTGGTTTACAACCACAAAGCCCGCTGAGGCTGGGAAAAGAGCTGGCTCAGCACTGTGCTGCTAGGAGAGCCTTTTCTAAGCCTAGGAGCATATGGATCCGTCGCCAGGAGAAACACAAGGCTTGGGTGCCCAATACCCACTGAACAGCCTCAGTGCGCTAGGAGGACAAAGGTAAGTTACATATATAGTACTTGTAGTTGAAAACTTGTAGTAAAAAACCAGAGGTTTTTGTCTCAGACTCTCAGTGCAGGGGTGTACGTATTTGAGACATCCCTGCCCCTTGCAGAATGGCTGATTGGGTACAGTTACCTAAATCAAGGAAGGCAGTGCAAGAGCCTCTTGTAGTGTTGTGTTTGTAGGTGGATCTGGAGGCTGACGCAGCCAAGTTCATTCACAAAGAAAACATTAAAAACATCCTGTACTGGAAAAAGCAGACAATTGTGTGCTCGTTTCATAAACTGAAAGGTGTCTTCCAACCAAAACCACTTTTCCTCTCTGAATAACCCCTGGAAAATTGATGCAGCCATCCTGGTTGTAGCCCCTCTTGAGCATGTTACTCCTGGGAGTTGCATAGGTTTGTGCACAAAGAGGAATGGGATGTCCGAGTGCACTCAGAGAGAGGCAGCACTGCTGTGTCCTGAAGTTCAGCTGGGGCAGCTCATTGTTGCTTGTGCCTGGGAAGAAGCAGTTTCCAGAAGATAGAGGGCATCCTGGGAAAATGTGAAGGCTCAAGGGTAGTCCAGAACACGCAGGTAAGGAGAACAGAATATGAAGACTTGTTTCTGAAGAGTGGTACAGAGTGCTTTCTCATGTCAATCCCTGAATGTGTCTCCTGCTGGGCTAGGAGGCCCTGGAGAGGCCAAGGCACCTGCAGGTACAGAGTTTTGTGTCTTGGCCTCTGGAGCTTACCTTGCAGCCTTCAACAGCTGGGTAACTGATGAGGAGGGTGTGGCTGCTGGCTACACACTGATGCATGGATTAGTGTGTAGGGCTGGGTGCTGCCTGTCTGCCTCTCTGCCCGTTCCCTGGGTACAGCACACAAGATGTCCCTGATTCTTTCCCTGCTGACACACCATACTGCATCTGCTGAGATGAGATACAGGCATGTGAATGCAAGGAACTCCTGGTTTTGGTCACTGTAAAAAAAGTCTTAGAAGGCCAAAGAAATCTGTGGCTTCAATTGATATTTTGATATCATGAATAGCAGGAAATGTTATTTATTTCTGAGTCTAGGATCCCAAAGTGCCACGTGTTATTTGAACTGAGAAATGACATCTTAGAGTTTGCTGTCCACAGTGGAAGGCATCATGGTGTGACAGTGGGCCAGTACTGATGAAACACTGCTCTCTGTATGCAAGCAACTTTATTTTCTAAATTACAACCCCATGGTACGGGATCACTTTTCAGGATTGTGCTTTGCTGTGCACTTTGTGGCAAGGCAAATTCATGGACAGATTGTTACTGAGGCCATAGGAATGAGGATGTTGGTCTCAGAGTTTGTTTAACATCTGAGTGACCTACCCTTGATATAGGAGCTGGTACATTACTGTTATATTGTTCCTTTCAGTTCCTGCTGTTGTTCCCTTTAAAACCAAAGCAATAGACCAACCTAATAAACTCCTAGTAAAAGAGTAATTGGGAGGGGATGAGCTCATTATATAAGGGGCTTGAGTTAACTGTATGATCACTATTCAGCCAGCTTTATTTGATGGAAAGTGGTTACACAAAATCATCACTGCTGTTCCTCCTCTGTTTTTTAAGGTGTTCTCTTCAAATCCGCGATTGCTTGTTGCTTCATTTTGTTAAACTGTTTTGTCTCTGGGTGAGGGTGAGCCCTTCTATATCCCAGAATGAAAGTTGAAGGGTTTTTACTCTTGTCCTAGAAGAGCAGGGTTTTCCCATCATCTGTGGTGCCTGTGGGAGCTGGGCCCCCCCCAGAGCTGGCATGTCGGTGCTGGGCAGTGCTCAGTCCTTCTGGCCTTACTTCTCCTATGGAGGTTCAGCCTTGCTGCCTGGCAGTTTTGGGAAGTTTTCTGCTCAATTTAATCCTTTCAACTGATCAATGAGATGTGTGGCATTGGAGGAGAGGGGAGCAAAGTGAGGGCAGTCTCTTTGGTGTGGCCATCTGCTCCTGTATTTAGTCAAGGCTCCTTGGGGAATTTCATGTTTAGAAAAAAGGGCTGGTGGAAGGAGATACACTAAAACAAACTCTGCCTTTCAGGAAATGGGGGCTATGGCTATGCTGGGCAGAAGTTACAATAATTATTTGCTCTGTGGTTCCTTTTCTGGCTGTCTCAGCACAATATTCCTTTTGGAAGCAGCATAACTGGGTGCAGTTATTCTGCTGTGCAGAGGCAATTGCTGTTGTACAAACAGCTACAACATCAAAGTAAACTGGAGTAAGTCATTCTGGGCAGCTGAAATACCACAGTGCCTGGGAGTTTCAGCACGTTGCCTTCTACTCCTTAGCAGCACACAGAAGGACCTGCCATAAGTTTGTGTGGTGGTGTACAAAAGAACTGTGTCTCCTTGGAGGAGTATTTGTTAATACTTTTGCTCGTGGACTTCTGCTGGAAAAGGGGTCTGGATCAGTCTGGACTTTTAGATAATTTCTATGTGTTGAAGATAGCTGAGTGATCCCATTGCCTATCTCCCCTCTTTTCCCTTCTAAATGGTACCTGTTAAATAACTGTTCATGCCCATGGATTGTCTCTTCTGTGTTAGATTATCAGCTGCCTGTAGCTCCAAGTTAATTTCTGAGCTCAGGGAGTGGAAGTCTTTGTAACCTGGACCCCCCTGGTCTTTAGGGACAGACCATGTAGGGTGCTGTGGTCGTGGCACACTCCCATATGCAGGGTGTGCATGCCGTGGCGTGGGGCACAGTGTGCATGGCGGGATGCAGGCTTGTCTCCTGATTAAACTGCACTTGCCTCAGGCTCTGATCTCTGCCATCCTGGGTTACTGGTGTCTGAAGGCATTGAAATGCGCTGCTGGGGATGTTTACACTAAGTGTTTTATGAAAGGCTTTCTTTCACCCCACTGTTTGGAGACACAACCTTCCTGTTTTCTGACTCTTTGCTTTCTACCATGGTGGCAGTAGGAGTCTTTGGTGAAAGTAGCAAAAAAGTCTTTGAACACATGGTGCTGTTCATATGTTTATGCAGAATAGTCAGAATGTGATTTGGGAAACTGATGATTTCTCAACAGCAATGTCTTGCCCAGATGCCTCAGGATACTTTGTTTCAAGCATCAAGAGTTTCAGAAAACATAAGAGGATGTAACAAATCTTTTATATAGTTCCTCAAAATCTGTATGTGATGTATTGTTCATACCAGCTCTCTGGGATCTCTAATATGTAACACTGTATTTTTTTCTATTGCTATTGTTCACTGGCCATGAGGATGATCTTTGCAGACCATCCATGGGTTCAGGTGCTGATCAGATGCAATGGTGCTTTTCATTAACTTGGTGATGGGAGATTAATCTGCTTGATGTGGAGACTCTAGACCAGAGCACAGCAGTAAAGCTAAAATTATGTACACCTTTTTAATGTCATTAAACCCAGTTATTTTATTGGGAGGACTGGAGGTTGGCCAAGAGATGTATCTCCTATAGTAGGGAAAGTCGAGGGTACTAAAGTGTTTAAGGTGACTTAAGTAGTTTAAAAAAACCCCACCAAAACTAAAACCAAATCATTAAAAATAGAATTAGTGTTCCACATTTTGTATAATGTAATATAGAAACACTATTCCATTTCTTCAAACATATTAAGCCTACAAGCAAGGAGCTAATGGTGCTGATGGGATTAAGAGAGTAGGAATGGCTTAAAGCTCACGATCAATAACTTAGGGGCATAAAAAAATTAGGAAGAAAGTCAGTCTATGAATCGATGAAAGGCAGGATGGCCCTAATGTTACTCAACAGTTGAGCACTTTGGATTTTTCTCAATATTTATCTAAGCAGAGTTTATGTGATTTCTATGGGAAGACAGGGAAGTGATTAGTTTGCAATAACTGAAATGTGATGTGACTTCATGCCTAACTCCGTAATTGCAAGTCATGCTCACCCTGATCTGCCTTCATGCCCCTGCTCCTTCCCTTGTACCAGGTCCCACAGGCAGACAGGGCAGAAGAGGCCAATCCAGCAAACTTGGTTTCCCTACTATTTTGGTAGGCGAGCTATGAGATCTACCTGTCCTGCAGATCCCTGCATGTGTGTTACCAGAAATCTGGTTTTGTGCTCAGACTTGTCTTGAGAGACATGGAGCAGTTTGAGATGTTGTAATGTATGTGAAACATCATGTATATAAACATATATAAACACCAGTGCTACATACATCAGGGCCATCATGTATACAGCAGTGTATATATACATCAGAGAAACACTCAGGTCATGTCATTTACCAAAGGAAACTCTTGCCAGAGTTTGCAAACAAAGCTCTGTGAAACCCTCTTAGCTGTTTGCTGGTGATTTCCGGAAGCATTTTGACTTACAATGAGGCGTGGGTGTATGAAATTGTAAACATGCTTTATTTATATTTTCTATTATTATTACTATAGCATGACTTTTAATGACCGGCTATTCCAAGTTTTAAAATATTTAGACAGTCAAACCAACTATTCTGTGTGTTGGTATTATCTTTCCATGACACTTCCTATAAAAATTGTTGTTTCCTTACTTTGGTTTCCGCATGAAACTCATTAAAACTGCTTTCTCTTCCACTCATGTTACATTAAAAAAACCAAAACCAGTTTCTCTGAAAATTTAAGTAAGACTTACTTATTTTAAGCAGCTGTTGCTCGGAAGTAGCCTCCGAATACTGCAGCTTCCCCCAGCTTTCCTTGGGTGTTTGTACCCTTCTGCAGATCTTGCAGGCTCCAGTTCTTTCTAATGGGATGTCTTCTGGTTTTTGCAGGGTGCCAGGGTATGGCTGCGGGAGCAGGACCAGCTGCAGCCATGCACTGTTGGCTTGTGTGCCAATGGAAATGTTCTCTTCACCTCAGATTATGGCATGGTAAGTGAAGTTTGCATGAGTTTGTAGCCTATGCCAAGCTGTAAGATGGACTTCTTGGTTTTGCATGACCATCATGTTGAAATTTATCAATGGAAATGCTGCAGTTCTCTCTGGAAAGTGACCTGGCTGTTACAAACTATGCCAAAGGTCTAACAAATGTTAAAAAGAGAAGATTGTTCTTTTTGTTCATTTCTCTGCCTACCTCATTTTCTTGGTTTCCCTTGTGCCATCTTTGAAGCATTTGCATTAACAGCCTAGCAGAACCATTATACTGGCTAAATGCTCCTGGAAGGAGGCAGCTCCACCAACCAAGCAGCCCTTCCTGCCAGGATGGGCCACTGTAAGGGTGGTTGTGCTCACCACCAGCTGCTCCAGCGGCTTTTGCTGTTAGCCCTTTGGCCAGGGGCACGTGGCAGTGGGCTCCCTGTGCCAGTCAGTGTGTAAAGGCAGCAGCGATGCACAGGACAGCTCAGCAAGGCAGCCAAGCTCCCCCGAGAGCAGAGCTCTCCAACAGTGATAGGAACAAGCTTCTTTCCCTCTGGATTTCCAGCTCTGTGCTCCTTGTGGTCCCCTGGTGCAGCTACTGCAGTGCTCATGGAGTAATATTGGTAGGAGGGGACCTCTGGGGATCATCCAAGTCCTCAGTGAGTCAGCTCGCCTGGCTAACCCTGGGAAAACTATCCAGGGCCTTCACGGAGGTTCTTGGTGAGTCAGACTGGTGCCTGGGCTGGGAGGAGGATGGGGAAATGGGCAGGACTGTGCCCTCCAGCAGTGAGCAATTAGACCTGCTCAGCTGTTCTGGTGAATGGGCCCTGCAGGTGGCTGCTTTGTTACAGAAGTTTTTTTTTTGTACAGGTTTTTTTCTTCCTCTTACCTGACAAACAAAAGAGGGCACAGGGGGAAAGGGGATTTAGGACTTGTGGAGTCAGTGGTAGGACTGTCGTATTTTTCAGTCTTGCCTTGAAAGGCCTAGATTTCAAGTCATCATTCTTTTATAAAGAGCTTGATTTGTTTCTCAGAGATGTAAATTCCCCTAGCAAACACAGATTTTTCATCTGGTTGCTTTAGTCTCTCTATCACTTCTTGAGGAGTTGACTTGTTTTGGGAGTGCTGGATATCACTAACACATTTTAAGGGATCATGGGTAACGCAGCAGCCTCCAGAGGGACAGCAAATGGTGAGAATGCCCGTTCTGTCTCTTCTGACATGCTGCTGTGCCTTGTAAAATCTTTCAAACCCACCTGGCACCTCTGAAAGGACACTGGAAATCCCACTTTAGAGCCGTCTGTGTGGGTGCACCCACCTCCAGCCCGTGTCCTGTATGCTGGAAGATATGCTCAGGATAATGCTGGGTGGCTTACAGGGGTGAAAAAAAAGCTGGGTTTGGGTTTTTTTCTTCCATGAAACAAGAAACCACTAGGCTGGAGGAGCATGTGCTTTATGGCTTATGCAGTAAAAGCACATGGTGATCATTAAAGGGCTTTCTTTATTCAGTGCCACCCACAAGAGCTGTCCCAGGTGCTTCTCTCACCTGCCACATTCATTGCTCCTTACCTGTAAGAGGAACTGGCAGTCTTACCCCAGGTGAAAACTCTGATAAATGTCTTCACTTTGGGTTGGACGGGCCAGTTGATCCCTCTGATTTTTAGGATCCCCCAAATCTAGTGTCCTCATGTTTGCTGTGGCCCAGCATCCCTGCAGCTCTTGCAGCTCTGAGGTAAGAAGTCCAGTCATGCTTCAAAGCTTTTGTCATTTGTTTTCACTTCCTTAAAAACACCTCAAGCAATAAATCATCAGAAATGTGACTTCCTGGGAGGAAAGGAGGAGCTGATGCTTATGAAACACAAGATTGGAAATCACGATCCAGACAAAACAGCCAAATGCTTTATGGATAAATATAACTTGGATGCCAGGTGGGAGCTTTGCTTATGTGCTCAGGATGGCACTAATGGATGGAATTGAGTTTGAGAAGGAATCATTTCTCCCTTGCTGAGCCCGGTGAGCAGGGCTGGCAAGCCTCATCTTGGCTTGTTTGCTGGCCAGATTTTGCTTTATTCCTGACCGTTGCAGGGCCTTGGAGAGAGTCATGGTCGTTTTGGTCTCATTTTGGGTTAAATCTGAGGTAAATTTAGTATGTCACTGGTGAGCAAATAGAAATCTTTGGCTGTTTTGTGAGGTGCCTGTTAGACTGAAAGCTGGCAGTTTTCCTTCCCAAATAATAAAGATCTGCTTATTAACACCTGTAACTTCATGATTTGTGTATTAGCTTGTTAAAAAGGGGATATTCCAGGGGCAACTTTGCTGAGAGATCAGTTTGCCTGAGTTCTTACTTGCTTCAGGAAAAATCAGCTATCATATTCAGCTCAGAAGTGTTGAACATTAGCCTGGCATACCCTTCCTGGAACAGGATAATGGGGGAGGATCTTTGACATTGCTCTCCTGGCAGATTGCTGGAAGCGTCCAGGAGTGAGCAGTGGAGTAACAAAAGCTTCCTCGCTGGGACTCTGAGGGTGGAGCATCATCCTGTTTGTGTCTCAGATCTCTGAGCTCCTTGAAGAAAGTCCCTTTGACAGTCTTGGGACGTGGGTCTGTGTCCAGGAGCACGGATGATCCTTGCAGCCTGTTGGTGATACAGAGACTGGGAAAACTACCCTCTTCCCTGCAGGGCCGAGGACAAATTAAAAGTCAGCTTTCTTCCGGTGCCAGGGAAAACCTGAAAACTCTCCCACACATCACAAGTGCCTTCCAGAGGCACAGAGCCATCACCTCCCAAACCTCAGTGGGGCTGGAGGCCCCAGCCTCTGCCTGAGGGAGGGTGAGCTGCCTAGGCATGCACTGATGTGCGTTAGATGAACCTCCACAGCCTCAGGGACAGACAGGTGACAACTTGGCCTCGGCTGGGATGGCAGTGTGGCATCACACTGCTCCTCCAGGGCGTACATTTCACCTCTGCAGTGTTTCTGTCCAGAGGGTACCAGAACCACTACACCTTCGTTGCTGTCCTGCCAGAGCACATGCTTAACTCTTTATGCATTTTGGACCAGATTTTTTTTAGGGAAGGATGACTGAATAACGCCAATCAAGTGGCTCAAGACAGGTGTAACAGGTGATTATCTAAGCCCTACTAATCATTCAGTTGTGTATTTAGGACTTCTGTTCCTCTTCAGGGTTCCACTTTCTCCCATGTTGTCTACAGGAACAAGGAAACGAACTCTGACCCATCACTCTTCATGCAGAGCAGCCTCTTGGCACAGGTGCTGCCAGCTGCTTGATATCTTTTAGGACACTTGTCCACTCAGCTTTTTGTCTAAATGTTTTCTTAATGTTTCTCTTCTGGCCCAAATGGCTGCAAGTGCTGACAGAGCAGTAGCAAATGAGTAAGTACCAGGCAGATATAAGGAAAGATCATGTCATACTGTTTTTCACTTGTCCTCTTCCAAAATTTGTGTAAGTCAGCGGGCAAGAGAGAGCCAGGGTCGTTTTCTGCCTTCTGGTTTGAAAGTGCTGTACTGATTTTGTTCCTTACAGTCCAGTTCATGGTGTGCATCTGCAGCTTGTACTCTCTCCTGAATTTAGTTGTCCCATTCTCCCTTTCTGCCCCCTCAGTTCTCTTGTCAAAGTGCCTGAGGTCTCCGCTCTGAAGAAGAAAAAAAAGTTTTTTTTCTAGGGCCATCCTTGCAGAGTGGGGGTCCTGCTGCTGGCATTCACACCTCTCTGATACCCAGGAGCAGAACTGGTGTGGAGAGGCGTAGAGAGAGCCTGTTAGCTGGACTGGGCTTTGTTTTACACTGTTCATGAACTGTGTATTTTTGAAAGCCTCTTGGCTGGTGAAAAAATTGGGCTGTGATGGAGTCTGGCAGTGAAAGAGACTGAGTCCTTGCCACACAGGTGTGACTGGGCAGAACACACCTGAGGGACTGAGCCAGCTTCTCCTCCCCAGCTCCCTCCAGGAACAGTGCTGCTCTTGCGGTTGTGCATCCTGGTGATCTTGTAGGGGAGGCTGTGCTGGGTTCCTGCTGCCCTGCACTGGCGGGTGCAGGCTCAGAGCCCCGAAGGGGTGATCCCTGGGCACCTGCAGTGTGCTGCAGCTGAGAGCGCCCGGCAAGGGACTCCCTGCAAGGGACTGGAGGGGGCTGGGTGACCTCATTCTGTCTGCAGCCTGCAGCTGCAGGGATGGCCTCTCCCCAGCAGTGACGGCAGCCCGAGCACTCCAGGGGAGCGGGCAGGAGAAACCAGTTAGATCAACGCTATAGATTATAGTTTGTTCTCTGTGGAGCCCATCAGTTTCTTGCTGGCACCCAGGAGGGCTGACAAGCAAGGATGGAAATGAGGCAGAGACCAGAGCCCCAGGAGAGGAGAAAAAGCACAAGTTTCTTTGGAGGGGTTACCGTGGACCAGTTTCCTTCTCCAGGATGCCTATATGAAGGCTCCCATCTGTCTCTCTTGGGTCTTACCATCTAGTTCAGCTTTGGGTGCTGGGTGGGAGATGGCACATGGCTGAATCCAAGAGTGGGAAGCAACTGAAATAACTTTTGTGAAATGCCAGCATCGTGCTTGAGGAGGAGGAAAGGAGGGCTGGGATGTGCCTGTGGTGGAGGGGAACAGTCACATAATCTCAGCTGTGTTGAAAGGGGTGAAGGAGATGACCTGATAACTGAAGAGTGGGTTATTGAGGAGGAGGAAGCTCTAGCAGGAAGAAGGATGCAGCAACTGAGACGAGTGGAACTGCACAGAGAGATGAGTACTTCCCAGAGCAGTGATAGAAGTTAATAAGTGTCACTGTACAAATATTTTGAAAGCTGTATCATATACATACGTGTCATCACACAGAGAGAATGTCACTACTTTATTTGGCTTCTCATGTGCTTTGCTTTCCTTTGCTCTTGAGATGACAAACTCTTCCAGATGCTCTCTGGCTGTGTCTATGGAGGGTGCAGGGCCAAACTTGGAATGTGAATTAGCTTATTCTCTACTTCCCCACAGTCAGAGACATGATCTCACCTGTGTTTTTTGTGAAAGACTGTTCCTGGTCTCTTGGGAGCAGCTGCCATCATTATTCACAGTCATGAGTGCAGTGTGTAATACCTGTCTAGCATAGCAGCTGCAGGCTGGTACCCTGCTCCTGTTAAGGGGAAATTAAGTAACCTTGAGTTGATTTGTCCCCATCAGTAGTGAAGGTGAGAGATTGTAGCAAAGGAAGGGAGTACGCTGTCTGGTTTCTGGCCAGAGAGCTCAAATATGTAGGAACAGGAACGGAAGGATGACTATGAAAATAGGGAGCAGATCTGTGTCTTACTCATTTCCTTTTCCAGTGCCAAAGTATAAAGGTGCACATTCTGGTTGGAAATCAGACCATGTGCCCAGGTGTCATGAGCTTACTTGTCCTTCTCCCCATTCTTCCAGGTGTTCCAGTACCCCAAGGCCTCCCTTTCCAGAGAAAAGGTCTTACCCATGCACCAGACCAGCGTTGATGGGGTAGAAGACATGTCCATGCTGGGAGATCTGCATGAAGCTGCCATCCTGCTTAACCTTCACCAGCGCTACCAGCAGGGTAACATCTATGTAAGTGCTCTTCCCTTTTGGCCTAATGGGTTTTGGTTAGCTTCAGGGCTTCACTTTGCATGTGAAGTACTGATGTTATCCTTGTCTCTTGAGGATAGGAACTGGAGGGGGTTTTCTGCCTTGCCAGCTCCATCATCCCTATGAGATCCTACCCCTACCAGAGGGGCCACTTTGCCTCTATGGAAGAACTTCCAAAACATGAATGTTCACCCCTCAGCTTTGTGGTAACTGTGCAGCTCTGTATCCTCCATGAACATCCGTGTTTGATGAGCTGTCAGTCACATTCCCCAGGTTCCCCGTTATGGCTGTTCCATGGCTTACAAGGCCAAGCAGACTGGAAAGTGCAGCGTATGCTGAGTATCCCTCCTGATCCAGACAGACGAAGCTGCTGCCTAACAAAGCTAGGAATGCAAACCTGTTGCCTAACTCTTCTGCTTTTACATACAGTTGTGCCCTTTTTTTTTTTGTTTGTTTTGTTTTGATTGCTCTGCTCTCCTTGCACAGATGAATACTCACAGTATCTCCTGATTTCCCTCTCAGGCCCTCAGGAAGGAGACAAGTGTTAGGAAAGGGACTTGAGAGGAAAAGCACACCTGGGACAAGACATCCCTGAAGTGCTGGGATGGCAGTGCTCTGCTGAGACTTGGAGAGGACAAGGAAGATAGATTACAAAGACTGCCTTACCTTGCTTTGCTCTTGCCTTGCTTGTCCATGCTATGTGCACACAGAGTTTTTCAGAATATGACAGGAAAAATGTAAATCTCTGTGTTGCATAGCAACTGTTATCAAGGCAACCAAACCATATGCACCTGTATTCCAGTAAATTATCAGTAAAGTGACCCTGCTTCTGAACAATCTCCTGCACTGGATGCAGAGGAGACTGTAAATTCTTTTGGTTTTGCTGTAGACCCCCTTGCCTGTTGTCTATCAGCACAGCCTTGTGACCCTGTGACAGTACCCCACGTGCACACACTATTTTTAAGGCCCATATCCTTGGTGCTCTTCTCTTCCTGTGTTTGACACATGCTATGTGTCTGTGCAGCTTTTGGCCCATTTGGGTATATTCCTCCTGTTTCTTCTCCCTCACACCTTAAAATGCGATGCAGGATTCTCCTCCTTTTCAGTCTGTGCCTTGTACCAGAAATGCCACAACACCAGCAGTGTGACAGTGTCATAGCAGCCCTATCTCCTTAAGCCTTTCCTCTAGCTTTGATGTGTCATTCCTTCTCTTATTCAGCATTAGTTCTGTGCCTTCTCCATCCATGCATAAAGGTGTTAAGGTTTAACACCTTTACACCTCGTTTTTTGCCTTTGCATAGTGCATGAACGTCAGATGTGCACCGCGGGTCTGAAATTTTTGGAGATGTATGAAAGGGCCTGACCTCTGTAACATGCTCAGCACTGGGAAGGACCACTCAGTGTAGGATTATTAGCCCCACCCTGAACTCCTAAAGGGGATGCTTTCTGATCAGGGAGTGTAGGTAGCAGTATATCAAGACTGGTGTGGCACCCATAATTAATTTACTACAGCAATACTGACAAGCTCAACAGTACCTTTTGTTTTCCAGATAAATACTATTCGAGCTCTACCCAACTGTTGAAGAAATTATGTGAGCACAGCAACAGCCTGCATCTTCCCTCTTCATTCTTGCAATTCCTGTATTCCTTAATAAAAGTAGACCCAACCTAATGTGAGTGATGTATAAATGAGCCAGGGGCTGAACTGCCACATTTTTGCTGTCCTGAGCAATGCCATGCCTAACCACCCAAGTAGGATCTGTTGTCCTGAGAAGTAGACTTGCCACATATGACTTGTCCTGCTCTGGAGAGTTCTTTGGGGGCAATTGCTTTGCTGATAGAATAGCTGGTATGTTTGTGGTTTTACTGCTATTAAAAATTATGGATAGAAATTGTCTATAAGGGAATGCATGTGATGAGGAGACTGCAACTAGGAGGTGGAAAAGTTTCCTATAACACCTTTAAAGAGATGGCTGTACTGGAAGAAGTTCTGGAAAGGACTTTCCAGAAGTTCTCTGGAAAGGAGCTCTCTTCCTCGTGAGAGCTGAAACTACAATGGAAAATGCAAACTGAAACATCTGAGAGGAAAAGGTGCTGTGAAGGTCTGGGAGAAGAGTTAGAATGGACATCTCTGTCTTGTAGTCTCTGGACAATGCCTGTTCCTCAACTGCTTCTACAATGCTTTTTCCCCAATTCATGTTTTCTCACTCAATGCTTTCCTCTCTCTCTCCACCTCTCTGGCCAAAGATCATCTGCTTGCTTATTGCTTTCATTACCAATGAATTATATTTCTGCCTGCAAAGGTCCCTGTCAGAGGGTCCTCAGGACTTGATCCATGCTAGCCTGTTTACACTGATAATGCAGTTTGGCCCAGGTGATTTTTTTTTTTACCCCTGATGATCTCTTACTGCTGCTTTAATAAATGAGTTTTAAATATTTTGGTGACTACAGCATCTTATCAATCTGCCTTCTGGCTTCAGAGCTTGGCATTGCTATAGCCCCAGATCTCATTTGGCCTGATGAGTCTTCCTTGTCACCAAGTGTTTAATTTACAGCTTCTCCAATAGATCCATTCCAATGCTTTGATATCTGTTGGGTGACTTGTAGTTAGTTCATGGTTTGGAAATAATGCTAGATGTTGTCCCTGACCACAAAGCTTAGCATCTCTGCAGCAATCTAAGTGTTTACTCTGTTGTGTCTGCTGAGAATGGGTCTTCCTTGTGCAGAGCAGTCCAAGATGTCCCTGTGAGGGAGGCCACCACACCAGCAGCAGGATTTAAGCTGGATGTTGACTATATTACAAAGCCATCATTAGGAGAGAGGTGGCACCATTGCTCTGAACTGCAGCTCTGAGAATAACTGGATTTGAGCTGGTTGGCTGAACCGAAAAAGTCATGCCCCAAAAAGCAACATTAATTTCCTTTTGACTTCACAAAATAATATATTTGAAATTCAATATTGTGCTCTGGGTATTTTATTTTAAATCTTGCTACCTCTTTTTTTGAACTGTGAGATTTTCAAAATAAATATTTTCAAAATAAAATGTTTAGAAAATATAGAAATGTTTTGACTTGAAATCCAGACCTTCATCTTCAGCTGTCAATTTTGATTTCATTTCCCAAATGATTTAAGCTGCTACAAACAGCATTTTTCAGCAGAAGAAAAATTATATGCTGTAGTGCTTCTTTGCACATGTGTGTAGTGTGTGTGTGTGTGTTCCAACTCTTTATTCAGGAGATTCTTGAACCCTGCCAAGCCCCCTCTGCTTAGGTCTGTGGATAGGGGCATTGAAGGTATCTCCTGACACTCCTTCAGTCCTGGCTCTGCTATTCAGCTTCAAGCACAGTGCAAAGTAGCTGGGTATGAAGATGGCTTCATGTTTTCAAATTGAGTAACCTTAATTTAACAAACACACCAGGATAAGAATGTTATGTTGTAAAGCAGCAAAATTCAGAGTGCCCCATCCATACCCAGCTGTACAGCTCCTTCCCTGGGATTTGACATTCTCTGCCAAACTGTGGAGCTCTCTGCTGAAGCCCAGCATCCTTATTTAGGCTTTTTCCTTCACCATGACTTATTTCAGGGTCTGGGTTTGTTGTGATTTTTTTTTTTCCTCCAGGAGCTTCATTTCCTTTCTGTGTTTTGTTTTTTCCCCGTAGACAAACATTGGTTCCATCTTGGCATCAGTAAATCCCTACAAACCCATCCCTGGTCTGTACAGTGTGGATGCCATAGACCTGTACAGACAGCACCGGCTGGGTGAGCTGCCTCCCCACATCTTCGCCACCGCTAACGAGTGCTACTGCTGCTTGTGGAAGCGTCATGACAGCCAGTGTGTTCTGATAAGGTTAGAAATGGAGAACCGGCCACCCCGTGGCTGCACCACACGCCTTGCTCCTGCTGTTCCATTTGCATTGACATCTGCCTAAATACCCACAGCATCCTCCCTGCCTTTGCCTGATCCCTGCTTGTCACAGCGGAGATGTCACATGTTTGTTCCTACAGATCACTTCTGTGCTGCGGGTAGGGTGGTCATCAGCTCTGTCTGTCCTGGGTCTGTGAATGAAATGTATGGTTTTTTTCTTAACAGTGGAGAAAGTGGAGCTGGAAAGACTGAGAGCACCAAGTTGCTCCTGAAATTCCTGTCAGCCATGAGCCAGACCTCCCTCGGGGCCCCTGTGTCTGAGAAGAGCACTCATGTCGAAGAAGCCATCCTGGAAAGCAGGTACAGTCACCCTCATGGGCACCCGGAGTGCTGGGTCAGTGATCCTTTGGGGGGGCCCTGCCTTTGGGGTCCCTGCCTTCTGGGCAGCCGGGCCATGGATGGAGCCAGATCTGGGTAGAGAGGATCACAGAGCTGGATGGTGTCACATCAGGGAAATGCGAAGGTTGCGGTCTTGCACCCTGGCTGCTCTCCCAGCTGTCCATGGATGGATTAGGCTTCTTTCCAACAGCAATGTGGGATGTGTGTAGCACCTGGAGAATTACTGCTCTAGCTCTCGATTGTAGCTGTCCTCACGGTGAGTCTCTGTCATACTCTGACTCCTGGTTTCCTCCATTAGCCCCTGCTCTCCCCCAGCCTCCCTGTGTTTCAGGCTGCTGGTATGTCTTGCCCTCAGGAGTCCCATGGGCCACCTTGCAGCTCTTCTGCTGTCCTGGCAAGTGATTTCATGGAGAACCAGCCATGGGAGCTGGCACCAGGGAACAACCACCACCCACCTAAACCCTGATGAGGCATTAGGCAGGCAGGGAAGCGCATGGCGCCTGAATCAAATGTATTTGAGAGAGAAGCTGGCAGCAGTGAGGGAATGGAGACACACTGGGGAAATCCTTCATGCCAGAAGAAGTCTTGACACCCCTGAAGGACCATAACCCATGCCAGGGCATGCACCTGAGGGACCATGGGCCACAGGTGACCTATGATGGAACAGGGAGATGAAGGGGAAAAGTATCCAGAAAACCTGAAGAAGCAAAGTGTGGCTGAGGGAAAGCGGTAAGAGGCAAAGAGCAGCAGAGAAAATGAGGAAGCAGAGTGACATGGAGAAGCAGTCCTGTGAGTGTGACCCAAGGCTTCTGTGCTGCCCTGTTGGGGGAGGTTTTGAGGGAGTGGGTGTAACCTGAGGTAAAAATGAAAGCTGAGGCTAAGAAATGGAGGACAATCGGTGTTTGACTTTAGGTAGGCCTGGGGAAGAGACAGGAGAGATAAATCTGTTTTATTGTTTTTGTCCTTGTTTTCCTTAACACCTGAATTATATTTAATAAATTACATTAAAATTTCCCAGCACAAGACTGTCTTGCCTGTGACTGAAGGACCTTGCTGGGGGCCCTGCAGTTTGGTGCTGTCAAGGTTGAGGCTGCAGATTGGTTCCAGATGGAGCCTGTGATAGTTGCAGAAACCTCCAGAGGAGGCAGCTGTGAGAGCATTACGGGTTTTAGGTCCTTATAAGCAGAGCAGCCTTGAGCAGAAGGGCTGCTGCCCTTGGACCTGGTGTTCCAGAGACTGTTGTTGGATGATTTATCCTTTGCAGGTGTGCAGATCTTAGCAGGCATGGAGGCAAATTGGAAGAAGCTCTGAAGAGCAGTACAGTTATGACTCGAGATCTGCAAAATCTGCTTTAAGGCAAGCGGCTTAGAAGGCTCAAGCACTCTTAGCAGTTAAGTGATAACTTGACAGTGATCCAGAGAGCTTATGATGGTGGATAGGTGACTCCCGAGTCTGTTAGATGCCACAGCTGTGAGCTGGAGTGAAGTAAGAGATCACAACCTGCTCCGTGTACATCTCTAGTGCTACGTGAGCTACTGCAATATGAGTGCAAGAGAATCTGATTTGTCACCTTTTCTCTGAAGACGAGAAGCTGAAGGCCTGGCCCAGACCCAGAAGCTGCTGCCACTCCTATGGACCCTACCTCATGTGTTTGGAGTTCAGCTGCACTTGCTCTGATGGTGGCCCTCCTTGGGTTCACTTATGGTGGATTTTCTTCCTTGCAGCCCAGCACATACCAAGGAACAATGCTGGATTCTTTCTCAGTTTCAGACAGCATTGCAAACAAAGTGTTCATCAGCTTTCTGTCATTTGCTTGTGTTGGAACATTCGTGCTTTCTCATAAACCAGGCTCTGAAAACTCCTTTGGCCCTGTTGATTTTGTCTCTTTTCCTTCTTGAAAATACCCATCCAATCAAAATTCTGCTAACTTTCAGCTTTTTTTCTTGCTTGCTTCACTCTGAAGCTCCCTTCTCCATGTTTGGTGCCACTGCTGACAGCATAGCCACCTTTCCTGCTATTCACCCCCACAAGTCTTCAAATCTTTTTGTCTTCAACTGTGCATCTGAATCCTGAAGCTGCGTATGGTGCAGTATTTCTGAACTCCAGACTTTGCTTTCTGCTGCCCTGCTGGAACTGGTTCCCATTATTTTGAATCCTGGAGTGCATCCTGCCCACATCCAGCGAGTAGTCAGCATCACCTTCCTGATGCACTGCTCCACCTCGCAGTTCTCTGCTGCCCCAGGTGCCACACTGTGATGTGCTGCTGGCACAGCCCATTTGCTCAGCCCAGACCTCTGCCCTCGTGCCTGGCTGGACCAGCTCACCCCACCCTCTGCCTTGCAACTGCTGCCAGCCTCAGACACCCTCCTGCTCATTTCCTCCCCTATGCCTGAAATACTTCACACTCGTGTGCGAGCCCATTGCCAAACTAAACTTTAAAGACATTTCCTTGTGCTTCTCTTATATAATTAAACATGATTTAGAGCCACAAAGATAGGCTAGCTGGCTCCTGCACTCCCACTGCATCTGTGGTCCTCATATAACATATCCCTGTCCTCCCTTTTTCTGGCTGTCCCCATTTATTTTGTTGATTCATGGCATTGGTGTGGTCAGTGGGATATTTCTGTGCAATGTCCTTATTTACATACTTGTTTCAGAGGCGTGGGTCTTGGAGTTCAAATTCTCCAGGGCAAGGAACTTTCCTGATCTGTGCACCCAGATTTCTCTAACTGGCATTTCTATGGTTGTAGTGTGTTATAACAGAGGAATTTTAATTTCTATCCTTGTTACGTGAAAGCCATTGTTTCAAGAGATGTTAGGAAAATACTGCCTGGAAGATACTGTGGAAGAGTGTTTCCTTAGCCACAGCTCTCCCTTAGCTAACACTCGCAAGGCCTGAAGCTTCCTGCAAGCTCCAGGGGTGTCTGTAGTTGTGGTTGTTTTTTACGCTGTACTTATTAACTTGTGAATAATCCCACATCTGCCCCAGTCTCCAGTGGGACTGCACAATAGATCTGTGGAGATGTTTAAAAGCCAGTATTTCTCAGGGTAATAACAGCAATAATTTTTGTTTAAAACTATGTATGTTTTAAAATTAGACATGGCAACATACAGGCTGTTCTTGTAGCATCTCTGTGATTCCTTGCTTGTCAGCCCTTCAGATTATTTTAAAATTGGCTTAATTGCAGAAATGAATATTTTAATCCTGGATTCAGCATGTCAGTTTGAGTGGTTTAGGCTTTTCCCTTGCACTGTTCTATGAAGCAAGTACCAAGCATTTTAACTTTTTTTTTTTTCCCCTGAAGACGGGAAGGTGACCAGCAGGCAAAATTCTTCAATTTATGGCCTGTCTGAGGTTTTGGTGATAGATTTTTTTTGCAACTTTTTTTTTCCTGAAATGGATGATGTTGCTCTCTTAGAATGTAATTTTCAAATCTATAATGTGTATATAGTCCCTCTTCTTGGAAACCATGTGGCTTCTCTCAGCCTAAGCAAGATTTAGGTAACAAGGGCTTGTGTGTTCCAGCATGAAATTTAAGTACCAAACAAATTGTTTTGTTACTGTTTGTTAGTTTGAAGATGTTTGCCTGTAATTTTAAGTGATGGTTTATACTGGTCTTCTCTTTCAAAGGCAGAAGGAAAAAAGGTAGAATGAATATAGAAGTATGTGGTTTAAAGCTACAGAGTGTTTGCCCTATATATGTCTGATGCTTCTGAAAATCCTTGAAAAAATCCAGTTGCATTCATGGGATGTGCTGTGTTGAGGACACAACCTGCCTGGGTCTTGCCACCTTTCATTTCCTGAAGGCACACTGGTGGGGAATGCCCTTGACAGTGTGAGCACCAGCTGCCTATACAGACTGGGGACTGATTTAATTACTGCAATCCCAAAGGCTTAAAATTTATCTAGCAGCGTGTTAAATTGCTCTTGCCATCCTTCCTTTCCCTTGAGCTCTTCCTGCTTGTCCAGGCTGGTGCTGTAACAAATAAATCTCTCATGGCAGAACACGCTGTGCAAATGTCAAAAGACTGGGCACACGCTTTGTTTTAATGGTATCCCATCACTAATCATATCTTCATTGCCTTGTTTCTACAGCCCCATTCTGGAGGCCTTTGGAAATGCCAAGACAGTTTATAACAACAACTCCAGCCGCTTTGGCAAGTTCATCCAGCTGCACTTCTCTCAACATGGACACATCCAGGGAGGCCGAGTAACTGATTGTATCCTTTTCTTCAGTGGACCAGAAATGGATGGAGTGAGTGAAGATGAGGAGGAGCTCAGTGTGGGTCAGGAAATCCCTCATCACAGTTTTTCAAAGTCAATTTACAACTGAGGGCAAATTTGCAAGTTAAAGAGGGAAGAAGTGTTTGTTTTGTGGCTCTGCAGCACCTAACTCTGGAAACCTTTTGTCTCAGTACTGCATTAGATAGGGACATAGTTTGACTTTTCACTTGGTTAATCTCAGCACTTGATACTTAAAATCCTGGAATTTGCTACCTTGAAGATCCCCCAGGTTGATTTCATCCTGTTTGCTCCACATAAAATTGTTCCCTTATCTTAGCTCTGACAATGAATTCGTGATTGAGAAAGGGGAGATCAAACTAAGAATCAATATATTCTGCACAATATTTGGGTGCAGAAGAGAATTATAAACAAAGCCTGCCATCTTCAGTGGACCTTGGAACCCTAGTTATAGAATCACAGAATATCTCAAGTTGGGAAGGCCCCATAAGGATCACTGAGTCCAAGTGCCTGCTCCTCTCAAGACTACCTAAAATGAAATCATATGACTTACGAACATTGTCCAGATGCTCCTTGTACTCTGACAGGCTTGGTGACATGACCACTTCTGTGGGGAGCCTGTTCCAGTGACAACAAGGACAGTGAAGACTGGAAATAGTCAAACTGTGTTGTGCCGTGATGACTTTCTTTCCTGTATGCCCAGGTACCCCTCTCCCAAAGGCTTTGACATATCTTTTGTCTCCATGAGGCAGGTAAAGCTGTCCTGGCTACATTTCTTGATGTTGATGTTCAAAGCTGCTGCTGAGTGCAAACCACACCAGTTGCCACTGGAGTAGCCCCCAGATGAATTTACTGCTGTTGTAAATGACAGGCTTGGATTGTTCAGCCTCTGCTCTTTGTGCTGTTGGTAGATTTAAGATAGTGGTCTCTTGCAGGAGCAATGAGAATTGATGCAAGACTTGCTGTGTGCAATGCAGACTTTCAGATTAGAGCGGCCTCTAATCTTTCCAGGTGTCCCTAACATGGCTCATCCTTTGTTAGGTTACCTCTGCTCTATCTGGCCCTGCCCTTTTACATATCTCTTTGGCACATCATACCTCCTTGGGCAGTGAATAGAGAGGATGATCCGAGATGATGTTTAGAACCTTTTCTTTGCCTACTTTCCAAAGTGTCAGTTATTTAATGATTTGTTGCTTGTTGCAGGGTTCATCCCAATGTGTCTAGAAGATTTTTTGCCTATCATCAAGAAATCTGTGCTTCTGTCACTTGGATGTTTTTTCCTTAACATGCTGTTCAGATTTACTGGAAAAGGTAGGTATCACCTCTGCTGAGTGCTGGGTGAGCCCTCTCCTCATAGGAGGTGTGGCAGTGCCAGATCACCTCCTGGATGAGGCTGTCTCCATCGCAGCGTGTAGACATCAGCTCCTTAGGTGTTATTACTGCAACTGTCCCAGCTGAGGAAGAGGCAGAGGAGCAATGTTTGTTTTGTATCTATCAGAGCCTGTTCTCCCATCTTTGATCAACTCTGTGCATTACAGAGAGACTCCAAGAAAAAACTGTTTACCGAGGAGAAAGGGAGAGAGAAGTACCTGGAAACTCAGCTCCACAGAGAAGAATATGGGGTGCAACTCCAAATGCAGGCATCTCTGCTTGGAAGTAGTTTACTTTGGAGTCAGGAATTCACTGAGGTGCAGGGCCAGAACTCACAAGGTTCAGTTTGTCCACGTGTATGCTCAGTTGCACAGCCACAAAGATCTTGATGTAGAATTTATTTAGACAAAACCATCCTTAAACGGCAAGAAGCCCCTCTTGTGCACTGGCTGGAGGTTTACCTGTATCCTGGTCCTCTCTTTGCCTTTGCAACTACAAGTCTGATCTCTTTCTACTGGCTACTCTTATATTCTTTGTTTCAGAACAGGGTGGTACATCAGAACCCCGGAGAGCGGAATTACCACATCTTTTATGCTCTGCTAGCTGGTGTGAGCGGGGAGCAGAAAGGTAATTTCATTTTCTGGGATATGTCTCTTGTCCCGTTTCCAGTCCACCATGTGAAGCAGGTGTAAGTCAGTTAGAGCATGGATATTTCAGGTACTTGATATGTAGCTTCTTCTTGAAGACCATACGGTGATTTCGTGGGAAACAGAA
This sequence comes from Edolisoma coerulescens, assembly GCA_013397115.1. NCBI lineage: Eukaryota > Metazoa > Chordata > Aves > Passeriformes > Campephagidae > Edolisoma > Edolisoma coerulescens. The sequence continues at coordinate 639,429 of VWZW01006398.1, read as the reverse complement.
AGGAGAGCTGAGAGAAAGAGGCTGAGGATGACAGAAATGCCTTATGAGAAAAGACACTACAGGCATTCTGTGCTGAAGGAAAAAGTCTGTGCAAAGTGATGAGGTGATGGAGCTGGCTAGAGGCAGAGGAAGTGTAAAGAGTCTTGATTCAGTTGCTGGTGGGAGCTGTTCAAGGAGTTCAAAGGACTGATAGATACATTTTTAGAACAAACCTTCAGTATAGATAATAGAAGAATTACAAAGACCAGTGATGGAGTAGAAGGACTAGAGCCAAAACATGTCTTGTGTCTGAACAAAGGGTTTATAGCTCTGTGCTTGGGGAAGGGAGAGGTGGGTCTGGAAAAGGGCACACAGAGAAAGTGGCAGCTGCAGCCTGTGGACGAATCCTCTTTGTAGTGCAGCATCCCCCTAACAACATTTGTGTGTATCTGTCCCAGGCACTGCTGAGCACTGATGGTGTTTCTGGAGAGGTCAGATAGGCAGGCAGGAACATGTTACAGTTGTACTCTGGTTTTGAGGGCCTGGGGAATTTCTTTATGCTTTTGTTCTCTGTGTGTTAGGATAATCAGATGGAAGATTTGGGCCTGACAGAGTAGAAGGGAGTAGGGTTTCAGTTTTAGGGGGTACGTGCAGGAATGGCCACATAGGTCAATTCAGAGATCAGTCTAAAGCAAAGAAAAATAGTGGGTACCATGGTTATTAGCAATTGCTTAGGGAAAACATACAAAACAGATTCTTTTCTTCAGCAGGTCTCTGCTATTCCTCCCCCTCTACCTCTCCAAGCTGGTGTCCCAGGCTGCTTCATTTCCCCATCTGTAATGTGGTTTTGGCTCTTGATCATCCTTGTCTCCTTTCTCCATTGATCTTTTAGTTCTCCTATGTTCTTTTCAAAATGGGGGATCAAATCTGTAGATAGTGTTTAAGATGTGGTTGCACAACAGATGTACAGAGACCTAATTCTGGTTTTACATTTGGTTTTGTGAACTATGTTCAGTTTTTGACTACCGCTCAGCACTGAATGTCTTCAGAAATCTGACTGTGGCTCTTTGAACTCTGTCTCAGGTGATGATATTTAATTTAGAGGTCATTACCATATGTATATGGTTAAGACTATTTTTCTTTACACTTTTTGGGCTAGAATTTAATTTTTTTCCTTGAGTCAATTGAGTATTGAGATATTCTTCTGAGACTCTGCAGCTTGGGATTTGACTGTTCTAAATAATTTTGCATACCATCTGCAAGCTCTGTTACAGCACACCCTCCTCTTCCATGAACTAAAAGACTGGTTGTTAAATAAATTGTTGTCTTTCCCCTGCCTCTTTTTCTTCTGTTGCAGAGAGCCTCTCCCTCTGTGAGCCAGAGACTTATCGCTACTTGAACCAGTCTGGCTGTGTGACTGATGAGAACCTGAATGATGTAGAGATGTTCAGTAAGGTCATGGTGAGTCCAGTCCTAACTCCTCCTGAACTTTTGGGCACAGTCTCAAGGACTAAACATGCTGCATGGTTTAGATCTCACAGGCAAAATTGATTTGCCATAAGCCACAATTTGGTGTTTAACAAGCCCAAAACTCAGCTAAAACAAGGCTCAAAAAGTGGTTTTAGTGTACAGAAATGGGGGAATTTGGGAAACAGTCAGAATGAATAATAATTTATAATGATGGAGAATTTGGGGGAGCAGAAACTCACCCCATAATGGTTCCTGGGATAGTCTCCTAGATAGCCTGACTCAGGAAACCTCACACTGATCATTAGAAGGGGAACAGTTTGGTCTGAAGGTACTGTTCCTGAGAAATATTCTGGTAAAGTTAAATCACCAGTGCAAATCACCTATTCTGAAATACCACAGAGATTCAATAGACATCTGTAACTTTATCAGAGGTTAAGGGGGTTAGCAGGATGAATGTGCAAATTCATATTTTATTTGATAAATACTTGTTGGCTTCAGGGCTTTAATAATGTAGGTGAAACCAGATAGGCAAGACGAGTAGAGTCGGCTTAGGATTTCAGTAGCTCGTGGTTAAGTGTGATTTAAGGGAAGGAAACACTTGTACTGCAGGAGTTGCAATGGCAATGTGGCATTTATTCTTCAGCTGAAGAGATGCTGGAGGAAAGAAGGGAACTAGAACCCCGGACTGCCCCACGGACAGGGTGACTGCATGAGTACTAGTTTCCTACCTCTCAAAGCCAATTTATGTCCCAAGAACCCTGGCTCACATGCAGGCACTAAGAGGGAATGTGCCATACTTCCTTATTATCTGATAATCTCTTTCCAACCGTCTAGCAGTTAATGCTGAAAGCCTGGTTTTAAATCTTCCTGCATAAATCTACCATACTAAGATAGAATGAATTAAGGGGGTTATGTGGATCAGAGTAAATTAAGTATCTTAATTTAATCCGTCATTCAGGGAAGAAAATAAGGGAGAATGTGGAAGCCATCCAGTAACATCTGTAACCTCTGTGCTGCCAGTTTTCAGGGCAGGATTTCCTCACATAGGCACAAACATGTTCTTCCTGTAACAGACCATCAGTGGTGGCAGCAAATGCCCACCTGCCTTAGATGGCAATAAAGTAAATGTCAGAGAGAATGGGAGACAGTAAAGATCACTGACAAATGTATAGCTGAGAGAGGTGCTGTGCCATCCCATTTCATTTGGATTCATGGTGACTATAATTCTGAGTTTTACATCTTACACACACTGGACCTGAGCGTGGTGGTTGCATTGTACCTGGCTGTACATACAGCTAACAGTAGCTGTCTGGGTTTGCATAGACTGCCATGAAGGTGGTGGACTTCAGCACTGAAGAAATCAGAGACATCTTCAAACTTCTTTCTGGCACACTTCATTTGGGAAACGTTGAATTCATGACAGCTGGTGGGGCCCAGGTTACAACAAAAGCAGGTAAGTAGGACCCTAGCAGCTTGATAGACCATGCAGAGCCCCATAAGGCCTCCAACAAAGCCCTCTCTACTGTCCTTTCTCCCTCTCTTTTGCTGGTCTGCAGTGCCTTCACCAGCAGATTCCCCGTAGTTTAACCCTACAAAAGCATTGCCACAGGATGCATGGCTCTGGGGTACCAGCGGGATTTTGTTGGTCTGTGGCCCTGTGATCCATTTGTGCTCCTGGATATTCTCAGACTAAGTCCACAGCCTCACAGTTTCTCTTTTGCATTGAAAGAGATGGAAGCAATAGGATCAGGAAGGAGTCTGAGATAAAAGTGATCTGTTAGAGACTTTCCCCCATCTTCATTTGAAGCAGTTGCTAGTGTGCACTCTGTTACAGTTATCCAATCTGAGCTGGTCTGCAAAGTGAGTCCCTAAACAGACAGAAGCAATAAATATGTATTACAAGTGCTTCAAGTCTTAAGTTAATTGCCTCTCTTCTTCACATCCAAGTTTAGCAATCCCATGCTCAGACTGCAGTATTTTGCTTTTACAAAAACATATCTTATGCAGTGTTTTGCTGGTGCAGAGCTTTACCCAGGGTTTTGCTCTTCCTGTTGTCAGCAGAAAGGCTGACTTACATGAGTATCTGACTGTGGTCCGTAACAGGTATGTCAGCTTACAGCTTTGGGGATGCCCAAGAGAATTCAGTAAAGGGGAGTGTGTTTTGTGCTGGGGTTTAGTCACCTACCTTGTAGGAGTCTCTGGGATTTCCTCACCGAGCTGCAAAAGTATCCCTATGAGTGATGGGGATCCATGCAGGAGAAAAAAGTGTGTCTTCCTTTGTTATTAGTGCTGAATGTTGCCAGTGACCTCCTGGGCTTAGACGCCTTTCAGCTTTCTGAAGTACTGACACAGAGGTCCATGATTCTGCGTGGGGAAGAGATCAGCTCCCCTCTCACTGTGGAGCAGGTAAGTGTCTAGTGTGTGCTTCTCCTTCTGCCACTTCTGCATTTCCAGGCCCTGAGTCTTCCTCTTGTGTCACCCATTCCAGCCTAGGGCCTCCTGTTTCCTCAGGTATTTTGCCCTTATTGGTAGCTCAGGTCCCAGTGTTGATGCTGCTTCACAGGGGAGTTCACTTGCAAATGCCAATGCACAATACTGGTTTTAAGTCACCTTCCCTCACCAGGAACTGGTCATACTTGTGTCATGCAGAAGGTGCATCAGATGCTTTGTGGTAATTGCATGTGTGTATGCTTTAACCTTGCAGAACTCCCAGGTTATGCTGCATTTACTGGAAAGTAAAAGCTGGCACACAGCTCCCACAAAACATCCGGCAGATGTTAGTCTGTTACCCCGCAGCAGCTTCTTTCCGTATCCACACAACCACAAAGGAGGACTGAGTAAACTGATGTGTAGCTCTTGTGGTGTTGCTGATCACTTGAGGGCACTCTTGGTGTTTTGGGTCCATGCACAGATAACTGGAGAAAATCCTCTGTCATTAATAAAATGCGAGACACTGGAAGACAAGGAGTAATATTACTAGGATGGAAGATGCATCACGTTATAGCAAAATGAACATCTGTAATGGAAATCATGTGCTGGCACAGACTGCAGAGGGTTATCAATCCAACGCCTACATTGGCAGAGAAGCCAGAGTTACTAGACTCTCTCTGACGGATGTCTGTCTAACTTTCCTTCAGATTTCCCATGGAAGGAATTTCACAGCATCTTTAAGTATCCTGCTTTAGCTGCAGTGGAGTCTGGAGTTGAAAAGATTTTCCTCATATTTAGATTACCTTTGACATCCCAGCTGTCCACCTTACAAGCTTTGGCTTCTGTGAAGTTTTTCATGTGGTGTTCTCTTTTCTAAGCTAAACAATCCAGTTCCTTCAGTGCTTCCTTGTAAGTAATTTTCTAAATCTCTTTGTCTTCTGTCTCTGTTTTCCCACATCTTTTAAGAAGTGGAGTGCCCCTAACTGGGCACTGTATTCAAGCTGAAGTCTCAGCAGTGCTCATTATGGTAGAGTAGTTGCTTCTTTTCTTGCTGTGAATGCACATGCTAATATGTCACAAACTAAGCTTTGCCTTTAAGAAGTGGTCTCTTTTTTTTGCATAGTCTGTGACCTTCCTTTGCAGTGAAATTGTGTGAAAATTATTTTTCAGCCTGTAGTCTGTGGTAGATACCCTCAGTATCCAATATCACGGTTTTTCTTCCCAGCTGTCTGTCCTCAATAAGCCGCGTCTTTCTCTAGCAGTGCCTAAGGCTGGATAACAGATAATACCAGAGGCACTTCATGCAGTCCACAATGGTGTGCAGTTGTAGGATTTACAAGAGTCTCCCTGAGCAGAGCTTTCCCTGATGGTATAGCTATTCCTGACGTGTGTGTGTTGGACCCCACACTTACTGCTTGCAGCCCAATGAAGTACCAAGGCCACAAGAAAATTGTGATGGCAAGTGGATGCTGCCATTTAGCCATCTCCATTAGGAGAACCTGTTGCACTCAACACTGGGCCTGTAAAAAGTGTTCCTGCCTAAGCCCTAAGTGCTGCACCCACCTATTCCCACTTGTTGTGGGGATAGAGTTGCTGGGGATTTCTCATTATGTAATGGGCTCATTACCCATCTGAGCTTTGACATTTCAGTGGGCTGAATGGATGAACTGGCCTAAAGGCAGGCAAAGCTGGGAGGATGAAAGGCGCCTTTGAGAACCTCATTTGAGCCATATTGTGGGGAAAGGGACTTTGCTTACAGCTGGATGGGGAGGTCCTGTTCCTGGAAAATGTGTCCAACTTAATGTGCAGCCAGACATGCTACAGAGGCATGGCCTTGAGGACATTCTTAGTCCCAACTAATAAGACAGATCATCTGACGGAGAGAAGAAATACCCAGAAAAGGCGTGTGTGCCCATGCTTTGAAATGTTCTCTTCTGTGGAGAAGGGAGGTTATTCTGTGTCAACTTTGAGCTGCTGAAGAGGAAATAGTACCTAGGAAAAAAAAAGGAGGAGAAAACCAGTGTGGTTGGGTGAAAAGGAGGGTCTGGCAGGCTGGGCCTCAGAAGTTTGTGAGAGTCTGGAGGGGATCTGAGGCAGTTGGCCTGTGCCATTTGCAAAGAGCTCATGTTATTTAGGGTTGTAAAACTGAAGGGGGTGAGGGTGCATTTAGAAGATCTGTCATTGCTGGTCTGGCCTACTGAAGGAGTTGCACTGCTGGTGTCACAGGCGAGACAGGGGAAACAACCTGTAATCTAGTTACTGCGGTTTATTTATGAAATGACAGGATTGCAGCTTTCACCCTACTTGACTATTTCATGTATTGGCTCGCTCAGCCCTCAGAATTACATTCTCTAGATGTCAACTTCTTTTCCCAATTGGGAGTTTCCAGCTTGTCCAGGAGGGTTGGGCAAAAACTTGTCTGGCTTTATACTGTGCAGTTGCAGTTATCAGTCTCAGGTACTACCAGCCAAGGTCCTCAGGCATGCCCTGACATTTATCTCCATGTCTCCAATCTCCAGGATCTTTTCCCATTTCCGGCATCTTTCTTCCAGTCATGATCTTTGCCATCTTTTCTCCTGGCCCCTTTTTCTATGCTCTGCGATCATGTCTTCTTCTTGGGGACCCTTATTTTTGGCCTTCTCTTCTTTCCAGAACCCTAAACTCTGGTTTCCCATTCTAAATAGTGTATGTGCAGAAGGACAGCACATGATCAGACTCTTAATTTGTGGTTCTGTCTCACGTCTCTTTATTAATTGGAGGATTTGAGGTGTGCCACTTTTGTTTGTCCAAGTGTTATCAAAATATGCAACAAGCCCATTCCTTGTGCAGCTATCAGGTAGCAGGCTCTTGCTTGAGATACCAAAAGTTTGATTTTAGATGTTCATCCACACGCTTACATCCACCCAATTATCTACTGCCTGTTAGCGATTGCAATTTAGGTTATTTTTTCCACCTCTGACACTTGGTTATGATCACTGCATGGGATGTTGGGTCAACTGCAGGGAAGTCTTTCAACCCGTGAACTTCTGGGGCATGTGTCCTGGCTGTTCGCCAGCCGAACTGGATTCCAGTAGGATAATGCTGTTTGCAGGAATGTTTTGGAAAGGGAATTTTTGAGGGTAACTTGGTGGCAGAATATTCTATTAAATCCTGCCCTACCAGTTTTTTGAAAACTGAGCAGACACCCATTTGACAGTTCTGCTAGGAGTACTGAACCGAGATACCTTGCCTGTCACTGCAAATGTTGGCTCAGGTGATACAAATTACTGCTGTGGGCTTAGTTGTGAGGTATTTTGTCACCTTCCCTGCCCCAGCACTTGTTCCAAAAAATGTCACTGATTTTGTTACTTCCTTCACCCTCTCAAGTTCAGTTACCCAAAAAATATGGCTTGTCTATGTGTGGCCTGGCTATTTGAAAACTTGCTATGTATAAATACTGCACCATACACAGCCAATTCAGAGGCTGAGACACCTGAAGAGGAGTGGAGGAACCTGAAGTCCCATAGAGATTCGTGTGGCCCTTATGCCTTCTGTTCTCTTTGTGACTAATTTTTTCTCTCTGTATTTACAGGCAGCTGACTCCAGGGACTCCCTCTCTATGGCACTCTATTCCCAGTGTTTCTCGTGGCTCATTAGCAAGATTAATACAAAGATCAAAGGCAAGGAAAACTTTAAGTCTGTGGGCATCCTGGATATCTTTGGCTTCGAGAACTTTCAGGTCAGGATTTTGTTTTTTGTGGGGTGGGTTGGAGATGTTGGTGCATATAGGAAGAAATTTTGGTGGGTTTGCATCCTATTAAGGATAGCATAGGGCATTCTGGGGTCTCTCCACTGCCACTTTCCCTTGAAAGTAGTATCTTTATATAATATTTAGTTGCCCATTTCTGCCAGCCATATTCATATAGGCTGATGTTCAAGGTCTGGTTTGTGACACAGACCCTAAGCAGATCTGCTGTGCTAGCTAATATTGGATTTTTGATTTGGATGCGAACCAGATATCCAAATCCTACATGTACATTGTTTGTTTACATCTGTTTTGCATTGTGTGGAGAATCCTGCGTGTAGTGCTTCTAATTACAGCTGATGTGGGATGTATGTGGAACAGTCATATAGTGACTGCTCAGATATTTCACAGAAGAGAAAGCCCGGTGACCTAACAGTTAGGGAATTTATTTCTTTCTTCCAAGAAGAGAAACATGATTGTCTTTAGCATGCTTTACTATGATTTAGGTTTACTGAATTAACCTTGCATGGGCTGTTCTCCTAGTGGTCCTCTCCATACTGTCCTCCTCATGTCCATCTGACACACCACTGTGTTCTCTGGCTTTACTCCAGGCCTGGCACCTTCCCTGTTGCTTCTATAGATTCTTTTAGAGCTCAGGAAGAAGAATGTAAAGTTTTATAATTATTTCTTCTTGCAGGTGAATCGTTTTGAGCAGTTTAACATTAACTATGCAAATGAGAAACTCCAGGAATATTTCAACAAACACATCTTCTCCTTGGAGCAGCTGGAGTACAACAGGTGACAAACAGTGGGAGCGGGGCCCCACTGCTTTCATGGGTAGTAGAAGGGAGGACATCATTCCTCCTGTGCTGCTCAGTCCCTACCACCGAAGCAGGAGAGACAGCTGGGCCTTGGTACAACCCTGACCGTGGATGTGTCTCGTTAAGCATTGTCCATGTGCTTTGCCAGCATAAGCTACTTGTCTCCAGGAAAAAGCATTCTCCACTGTAGTATTCAGAAACTCCAGATTTCCTTCTGTCTCTCAGCGAAACGGAAAGTTCCTGGGCTTTAACCCATCAGAGTACATGGTCACTGGGTGTATTACTGACTTTGGTAATGATTTACCTATGGCAGTGGTGGTGTAATGCAGATGGAATCTTGGTGTGCAAAAAGTAAATTCCCTAAAGATAGAAAATTAGAGTTATCTGGCAGCTCTATCTGTCCTAGAGATTCCTATACTGTGAAAAGGGCTCTTTTCCTCAGCAAGGTTTACATCAGGCTGTTTCCTGAGCTTGGGGCCTTCTGCACAGCTTTTCCTCTTCTGTAGGCTTCATATTGGATTGTATTTTGTGAAGTACCTGCAATGTTCTAGAGTATTTCTGCTTCTAGAGAAAGCTGCTAGACAAATACTTCAGTTGTTGCTCTGAAACAGAAGCCTTTATGTTTGTGAATGAAGGGATTGAATAGGGTCAGTGAGGGCAAATGAGAGCAGCCTTGTAAAGGGAGACAGTTGAATAGGCAATTCATTAAATTCTAAAGATTACAAAATTGCAAGGCTATTTATGCGCTCACTTCTCAGGCCAGTTCCACCATTGCAGGAATCTTGTATTAAGAATGGTACCATCATGGCAAATGACTCTTTCCTGATGGTTGCATAGAAGTTTAAGTTCTGTGGCTGAACTTCAGAAGGAATGAGAGTATTTTTTTATTGACTACATATCAAATTATTCTAGGGCGATGTACTTAAAGCTCATCTTTTACTGTATAAGCTCTGCTTCCTCAGGTTTAGTAAACAGCTTCATGTATCTCATCTTGATGCTTTGAACCTTAAAGTATGAAGTCTGGGCTGAAGCATTCAGAGACAACAGCTCCACTATATTCAAAATGTTAGTCTCCACCTGAAAGGTGTCTGTATCAGAATGGCAGCAAGTAGTTTCACAAATAGCCTCTAGTCTTCCTTGTTTCTTAAGAGTTATTCTAGGCTTCTCCGAATTCTTAAAACAGAAATATCCCTTACTATGGGAGTATAAGAAGATGGTAAGGGGGAAAAACACATTCAGCAGATTTACAGAATGTCATGGGTGATTTTCAAAGCACATTATCGCACTACTGTACCTACATCAGCTCCTATTCTGAAAGAGGCAGGGCCACCCTGTAGGCTCCCTGCATGTCAGGCCAAAGCTTATCTGTGTAATCCTCTTCAAAACTCTCCCTGAAAACTCCCTCCTGTCTCTTCTCCTGGTGAACCTGTGAACTGCGGTTCAGTCTTCTGGCAGACGTGCTTCAGGCCTGCTTTCCAGATTGGTGGGTCAGCAGTCGACTCTTGAAGCTGTCTGGCAAACTGTCCATCATCACCACTGCGTGGGCTGATGCTCATCACTCCAGAAAGAGCACAGTCTTAAAATACATGTGAAATTTGCTAAATGACTATAAGAAAAGGATCAGTCTAAATCACTGGTATGGATAAGAAAGGCCGTCTCTTATTTCCATCTCCGTGTGTTAGCAGTGCATTGTGTCCCCTATTCTTTTTCCTCAGCCATGGCAAAGCCTAATTTCTGCAAAACATCTTGAGTCCTGGGACAGCTGCCATGCTCAGTTACTTCTACTCTCCTACACCCCAGGACATCGGATCTTGCATTTCACAACTTTGTTCTGTTTGTTCTTGACTATCAGGGAAGGGATAAACTGGGAAGCCATTGACTGGATGGATAATGCAGAGTGCCTGGACCTTATTGAGAAGGTAAGCAGTTACCTGTGACAGTTTCTAGGGATCACAGTGGGGATTGCTGATTGTGTTGAGATCTTCCCTGGCATTTCCTGGTTTTAAAAGTGGATAGTTGCTTCGATCCTCTTCCCATAGTGACCTGGCAAAAGTATGAGCTGTTCTACCCATAGTCCCAGCTCAAGAAAGCAGATCTCGGCTTATTGTTGGGAGTAAGCTTAGGAAGGGTGTCACAGTTTTAGGTGGGGATTAGCATTTAAGTAAACCTTAATGTGAATTTTTTATAAATAATCTCCACTTATGTTCTGCTTGCTGAATGCATTAACTGTCCAGAATTCTGCTTTCAGTTTGAGCCTTGCTGGGTATAACTCAAGGGTTATTGCTCAGTGGTCTGTTCAGATCTCCAGTTCTTGGCTTGGTGCTGTGTAGTTAAAGCTTTTGCTGACTGTAAAAGCCTGTCTCTTGTTTGGCTGTAGAAACTAGGTCTACTGGCTTTGGTAAATGAAGAGAGTCGATTCCCCAAAGGCACAGACAACACCCTTCTGGAAAAACTTCACAGCCAGCATATGGTAAGTAAGAAAATAACCTGGCAGGCAAATGATCAGTATGTTAGCCCCATCAGCATTTCAAAACCTAAAGTGAAGGTTTTGTTGATGTAAAATATGTGCTTTGTGCAGGAAATTTAAAATGCCTTAGGCCCGAACCTGCGAATGTTTAATAAGGCTGCACTGAACAACAGCAATATGTAAAGCAACCTGAGAATGGTCTCCTGTGCACATAGAGAAGAGGGAGTGTGCATTCCACAGGCTGCGGGCAGAGGAGGTTTGAATTTGCAGCATGGGATGGAGGTCAGGTTCTGCTGGTCTGCGACAGGACACGAGGCAGCACCCCAGGCACAGGATGTGGCTGCACAGTGTGTGTGGGTTTCTCCTGCCAGCTGACTCACAGCAGTCTGCTCCAGAGCATGTCAAATCTGTCTCCTGGGGCTGGGGACGGCTTTTGCCTCATGACTTTTAATGAAAGCTCTCTTATTGTTCCTAATTAATTAAATTCTTTCATCCTCTTTCTTGTGTTCTGGACACAGTAGTGGAACAACTTTTTCATGCAGGTCAGAAAGCTATCCTGGGGACACAGAAACCCCAGTGAGATCACTGCAGCAATCCCTTACCATGTCCCTGCTACAGCCAACACTTTGTTCTAAATAGTAAATAGACTGAAAACAAAGCTAATTAAGGCCTGTAGCATGGACTTATGGAATAATTAACTACTTAAGTAAGAACAATGCCAGCAAATATGTTTCCTAGTATTCTAATTCAGACTTCATCCAAGCCTAAAAAAATACAAATTTGTATCCTTTATCTGATTTTTTTAATTGGCATAGATGCAGATGTTCTCATTTTTCATATTTGCATTCTAACTTGGCTAGTTATACTCATGACTTGAAATTGGAAACAATAGCAATGACTTTTGGTTGGCTACTTACACACAGCTTTGAGGAAATATTTCCTTTCTTTAGGCTTAAATCAAGGCCTTCAATTTAGTCCACTGAGGCTTTGCCTTGTGTTATAGGTCAAGAAATGTGAGAATGCCTGATTTACCTTTTTTTTTTCCTAAATTGTTGTTGGTATTTCTTAAATAGAGCTAACAAATATTTTTAATGCATCACTTGTTATGAATTTTCTTTCTGAACTGTCCCAAACTCTTCAGTTTGTCTCCAAATGGAGGCATTTCAAAGCTCCTCTTTCTTTCTGCTGTTTGTTTCTGAATTTGTCTACATATTTTTTTCTCTATTCTTTTCTGAGATAAATAATCAGACCAGAATGCAGTTCCCTTGGTAAGAAGGTACCCGTGGTTTATTGTACAGCAGCATGAGACTGCCAGTATTATTTTGCATTCCTTTACGCCCCACTACATTTTGGTTGCTATTTTTGGTGATTTCTGTGCATTGAGTAGCCTTTTCATTAAGCTGTTCATAGTGTCACCTCTGTCTGCTTTGAGGCAATAGCAGTTAACGTGGAACCCTAGGGAGCTTGCAAGAGACAGAAGAGGCTGAGCAGTAAGTGCAGGGAGGAACAGTGAAGTGGAGAGTGCTCCAGGATTTGCATTTGCTGAAGGTGAAAGCATTTTTTATACCAGTTAAAGTCCCTAGTGCTGGCTGGAAGGGCACTGGAAGACATCCAGCCAGCATTGCTGGGAAGCCTGAAGAGAACAAGCCCTCTTCTCTGTATTTTCTGTGGAATGCTGTAGTCTTAAGGGGGAAAAGCATAAAGCTGGGATTTAAGAGAATGTGACCTCTGATACAACTGGAGAGAGGAGCAATAGGGAAGATAGGAGAAGGAACCAAAAGTGTTGTAAGCATGGGTGAAATATAAGGGCTTTGTAGAGAGGGAGAGGAGAACAGGATGCCACTCCACATGAGAGATCCAGTAGCAGTCATGTTTGGAGTGGAAGATAGGGAAGTTTATGGCTGGAAAAAGATGACTGTGTGGAGGGAAGGGAAGAGAAATGAAATGGGGTCAAAGTGAAAAGAAAAAAAACATGAAAAAAATTTCAGTAGCACTAACAAGTTATCAGCATCAGAAGCTGTCCACCTGCTAAATACTGCTAAAAGAACTTGAAGATGAAAGAGCTGAATTACAAACAGCATTGTGCAACATGTTACTTAAAATTTTCTTAGCACTTTTGTCTGAGAAGGTGGGGAATTATTTTAATTTTTAGAAAGTATTGTAGGAAACTATAGGCTTATAGTTCTTATTTCACAGCTGGGTAAATTCACAGAATGTAAATGGTCAGTTACCTCCAGGAAGGGAGGTCTGTAAGACACTGTCTCCTGTAAGCACTGAGGTTTTCTGCTGACTCACAGGGCAAAGCTGGACTGAGAGGGGCCTCATGAGTTGTAAAGTGAAAATGAAAATGAAAAGCAGTGTAGATAAATGTAAAATGCTGCGCCTGAAGGAAAACAGTCCCAATTTCACCTTTGAAATGATGGCCCCTGAACTGACTGCTGCTCTTCAGGAGTGAGATCCAGACAGAGGCTGTGATGGATAGTTCCATGGAAATATCAGCACAGGGCTCAGCAGTAATAAAAATCCCCAAACGAAGTAGTAAAAGCTCCTAGGAAACTAATAGAGTAAAAGTAGAAAACATTGTTATGGCATTGTATAATTTATAGATCACCTGCACTTTGACCCCTGTACACCACTGGGCCCCTCCACTCAAGAAGGGCTTCTGTCAGAACTGGTAAACAGCAGGTCTGGGACAGCTTCAGTGCTACAGAAAACTACATTGAAGGGACCCTGCAGTGTGGAGAGAAGATGACTTGGGGGGCTATGATGGGTTTAAAAGTCACACATGGCCTGTGGAAAATAAATGGCACTAATGGAAGCCAGGCTTAAATCCAAGCAGCTCTAGTTCCCTATGTAGTTGGTTGAGAGCTCCCTGTGAAAGGACGTTCTGGATGCAAGAAGTCTGCATGGGTTCACTTGTGGAATGAGCAAGAATTTCAAAGAGAAATCCACTTGGGATTACTAGTTAGGCAGGCCTCATAGAAATAATTAGAGTTTGAGGGAATATTACGATGAAAGCATGATTTACTTGCTTTGTTCATACTCTACATAGCCAGTGCGAGAGGCAGAATACTCAGCTGGATAGATCGTTGATCTACAGCAGCATGGCTGCTCTAAAATAGTAAAATGGCTTTCACAGAACAGAGAAAGAAGGGGGGAAATGAGAGAGAAAAAAGATAAAGGAAAATTGAATACTGAATATAGGGGAAGAGGGGTGCAAAGAAAGATAAAATATAGAGGAAGACAGGAAATTGGTATGTTATTTCCTTTGATGAAGAAAAGGTGTGTAGGTGTTACGCAAAGCTGCCATCTTCCCTGCATCCTGATCCTGTGTCCTGCACCACATGGTTTGTGTGGAGCTCGGTCTCCTCAGGTGTCAGACACACAAGAATTAACATTTCATCCATGGCATGCCTCCACAGCCTTGATTCTGCAAGCCCTTGCTCACATGAGGAATGCCTTGAAGGGCTGGATATTTCCATCTTAAATTTGAGTAATGTATTTGTAATGTAGCTGCAGATAGCTGCAGCAGATGTGGTCGGGCTCTGCAAGAGCAAAGGTCCTTGCCCATCCCAGCCTTGTCATAGTCATGGCGAATTCCTGACTGACTCTACTTATTCTTATACCAGCATTATAAGACAACTTCTTTTTCTTTCTTTTCAGAGCAACCCCTACTATGTGAAGCCTCGGGTGACAGACCATCAGTTTGGCATAAGACATTATGCAGGGGAGGTAGGTGTTCTTGATGTGTTTGTGAGATGCTTGGTCTATGCTGGACTCGAGGTCTTCAGTTTTAGATTCCAAAAACCAAGAATGTCTCTGAGCTGTGTGTTTCCACACAGTTAATGTCCCATACCAGAGCACAACGAGTGCGATGGGATTAAAATAGCATGTCATTCTCCAGTACTGTATTCTCCAACTTGGATGTTTGAGTTTCTCAGGTAACTTGTCGTTTGGAGGATAAACTCCTCCTTCCTTCTGTTATTCATGTTGTCTTTTCTTGGGCATTCACAAACAAACAAAACTCAAAGGAAATGTCACAAGGAAAATTTGACTTTTGAGGAGGAGGAGAAAAGGTTCAATACCTATTGCAAAAAGGAAAAGGTTCCAGAACCTTCAAGGTTAAACGTTGCTCTTTGTTGTGGAGAGATATGAAGCAGATGAAGGTGTGTCAAGGGAGGACACCTGCGCATTAAAGAAGGGCTAACCTCCTCCCAGAATAATATCTGCTGAGCACTTGTGGTTGGGAAGTTGGGGCACTGGGTGGCCGTTCTCTTCACTCTCCTGAAGTGAATGGGGTACCCCACACCTTGCAGAGGATTTCCCCACACACCCATTCCTGCCAGGCAAATCTCTGCAGCTGTTTCACTTGGCTCTCGTTTTTGAGGGGTTTTTTGTGTTTTTTAATTGATGGTTAAAAGCCACTTTCTTGCCAGTAACTGCAGAACTCTGTAGCTCTTTGACCCCAGAAATTCAGATCTTGGCACATGCCTGCAGCGTTACTGTGTAGCTCTGCTGGAGGCCTTGTACACTGGCATGGAAATGTAGAAGGGCTTAATGATCTGTAGGGCACTGCTCTAGTGGCTCTGTCTGTGTTGCAGGTGCTGTATGATGTGAGAGGCTTTCTGGAGAAGAACAGAGACACCTTTCGTGATGACATTTTAAACATGCTGAAAGACAGCAGGTATGCTTGTGAGGAGGCCACCTCTGCTGGGCTGGACTAAGCCACGTTCATGTAATAAACAGACCCAGGAAAGCAGCTGCTTTTGCCAGAGCATCAGGCATCTTTCTTAATCATTCTTCTCTTTGTGTTGAAGTGTCCTGATAGAAGAAGGGAGAGCTGGAGAAGTCAGATGAGGCACAGATTTAATCAGGACTCATGTTGTCCCAGTTTTAAAAAGAGCTTTAACAGCATGACAGAGGTCCCTTCAGGCAATTTGGTTTTTTCCATCTTCCTTTCCCTTCCCCTTCCCCTTCCCCTTCCCTTTCCCCTTTCCTTTTCCTTCTTCCTCTTACCTCCCTATACCAACAATGGCAAAGTTGCCCCTGAATGAGTCAATGCTCTTTGCCGTGCTGTCAAATGCCAGCCTTTGTACAGAGGCTGCTTGTTTTCCAGCCTGCTTGTTAGTGGCAATCATCTGTCCTTACCCTGAGCCAGACTGAGCTGTTGCTGTGGGACTGGGCATGGCCCCTAATATTATATCCCAGAGCTGCAACAAGACCTTAGAGAAATGAGCTGATTTTGATCTTGAGCAAGGTCTGGAAAACAGAAGTGGGGCCTGGTAGGAGGGAGGCAGTTAATAACACGGAACATCCTACAAGTCTTTGAGTAGCAACTCTACCATGTGCCTCTTACCACAGCCCATGTATTGCCTTTGGGCTCCAGCCTGATAAGACTGTTTCAGAACTGCATCTTCTCTGAAGCTGCTGCAGAGTGTGCACTGTGAGAAGCTTTCAAACAACCACCTGAGGGAGCTGAGACTATGAGCTGCTCATAGTTGTCTCACTTGGACAGTGGCATCTGGGGAACATTCTACATGAGGCTTGAGGCCAGAATTGTGGTTGTTACTGTCCAGCATAATAGAAGGACTCAGGCCTTTTCAACATGCCAGAAGGGAAATTGGGCCAGAAGCAGCCATAACAATAAACTGGCACAAGCAGCGCTGGAGAACTTCGTGCAACTTCGTAAGAACCAGCACCAATGTCTCAGAAGTGGCAAAATGGTGGAAGATTCCCCAGAAATTACCTGCACTGAGGGTAGCTCTAGAACTCCTCTGGCCACAGAAGAGCTGGGCTTCCAATTTTGTGAGCATGTCATGGGGGCTAATCATAAGAGCCAGTCTGGGAGGCATGACAGCACCAGTCCAGCTGGCATACCTTCAAGGTAGTTTTGCCTGGGGGCATATAGCTCAAGGGAGGCGTCCTAGCAAGTGCAGAATATAGATTTTCCTTTGTGTAATATCCTGCTTGAGAGTGTGAGATGGGGCTTCTGGCTTTGCAGCTGAGTGTGGCATACAGGGCAGCCTGTGGGATCTGGACAGCCACATGGGAAGTATTAATTTCCTCACTGAAGTGCCCAGCTGAACTGCTTCCTGCAGCCACTCTGGCACAGCAGGTATAAAAATGAGGGGTTTCACAGTGGGACAGGGCAGTAGCTGACAATGAGAACCATCTTCTCACAGGTGGTAGGTGTCTTGCATCTTCTTTAATTCTTTTCTTCTCCCTTAGGCTGGACTTCATCTATGACCTTTTTGAAAGAGTCTGCAGTCATTGTAGTGAAGAGACACTGAAGATGGGCACCCAGAGGCGCAGACCGACTGTCAGTTCCCAGTTCAGGGTATGATGTTTTCCAAGAGAGCAGCAGGCTTCTGGGGAGGAGCAGATGGGTAAAGCAAGGCCTGCAGCCAAGAGGAGTCACTCATCCTTGTTTTGTGTCCAGCACTGAAAATGTGCAGGAATGTTGCAGTGCTAAAAAAAGAGAGTGCCACTGCCCCAAGGATTTCTGTCTGGTATAAAATGTGAGATGATAAGACTGAGCAGGGTGGCAGAGGAAAAGAGTACTTTGCTAAGTGTATGAAGTTCTTGAGGTTCTTTATCTTTCATATTGGTTTGGTGTTTCAGCTAAGTGTATGTGTCCTTTTAGGCCACATTTTTACAGGTATTGTGACAATTCCAATAAAACCTTATTGGGAGGACCTTGCAGGTATGAATCTCACCCACTTAGATTGTCTGCAGACCTTCTGTTCATTTCACTGTTTTGTTTTCCTGTATTTAAAGTTTGAGAGACTTGTAAAATTAACTCACAAGAGCTATACAGCTCCAAGAACAAGGATGGCCATGTAAACAGTCTTAAAAGCAAACTGTGTGGGTATGTTTTGGACAGGGAGGAATCTCTTGGGTTACTGAAATTTTAGTAGGCAGAGTCAAAGGACATTAGGAATGGGAGGGCTGCATGAAGACCTTATTGCATGAAATGCAGCCCCTTTCCCTTCTGCAGTGACTGATCCTTTGAGTTTCTCTTGCTGCTCTTTAGGATTCTCTCCATTCTCTGATGGCCACGCTTAGTACTTCCAACCCATTTTTCATCCGCTGCATCAAACCAAATACGGAAAAGGTGAGTCTGTTTCCCAGCCACATGTGTGCATGTGACACAGGCCTGCATGAGCTTGCCCTTGCACAATTGCCTAGCAGGTGCCTCAAACTGAGGGTAAGAGCAGTTCCTCCCCACTTTCCTGTTTTCGTTCTAGTTATTTTACAGTTGAGAAAAAACACACCCTCTTCCCAGTAATCAGATGGAAAGACTGCATACTGAATATGAGATTATATAGCCATTCCCACCTCTTTCAGTGCTTATGAAGCCTGGAGGATTAACCAGGCTTGTACAGAGTCCAGAGCTGTGGTAGAAGAAGCAATCACTCCTGTTTATAGTGCCTTTTTTTACGTTTATAGTTTATAGAAATTTGTTATGGAATGAAGGGCTTGTGCAGTAGGCAATGTCTCTTGCAGATCCCTGGCTCTGAGGCAGAGGAGGTGGACACATCATGAGCAAGTCACAGTGTTTAGGGACAGGCTGGCTCTTGCTTGTATTGTGAGCTGTGGCAGGAGGATGTGCTGCTAACTAGATTGGGTGGGGAGCTCTGAACTGATCCTTTCCTTTGTGTGTTTTGAAACCATGTGTGATATGGCAGAGGACAGGCTGCTTAGGGGATTTATGCCAGAAAAGAATTCTGTAGTTTGTCTCCAGTTTAACTGAAAAGAGAGACTGCAAAGAGAACTGAGTCAGGGTTCTGCACTGACTGTGTTAAGACATTGTATCTTTGCTTTCCTACCAGAGTCCAACTGCGAGTGCAGTCTGCAAACTATTTCTTTTCTTCCAGAATCAGCCCAACACCCTTTTGTCCCTTATTCTGCACTATGCAGTGTTGTGAGGTTGCTTTCCTCTTGACCCAAACTTCCCCCTTTTTACCTGGCATGTCCAAATACGCAGGGTTGACTTTCTGCAGCGAAACAGATACACAGCCTGTGACTGTCACGCTTACTTGGTTTTGATTCTGGATCATTATTTAGGCGCCGAACCTCTTTAATCCAGATGTGGTGCTAAATCAGCTCCGGTACTCAGGGATGCTGGAGACAGTGAAAGTTCGAAGAGCAGGCTTCCCTGTACGGCGCCTTTTCCAGGACTTTCTCAGCAGGTAATTGCTGTCATTGTACCACATGCTGGAACAGCCCCAAAGTGTAGAATTCTATATGACTGTTCCCTCTTTAACTGCTTCTTCTGGTATGGATCATCTGTGGGATGTTTTTCTAACCATGGCCTTAATGCCCATATCATAGACTGATCTGGGAGGCCTTTTGGAGACTTGCCTTTAGGCTAAAAGTCAGAATGGAAAAATAGCCAGATGGTCTTTGCTCTTTTTTTCTTTTTCTTTTTTTTTTTCTTGGTAGCTTTGCCACAGATTTGCTAGTGTGATGCTGTGAAACCCAGCTGGTCATAATATGTAAAAGGAAAATGCCATGCTTAAAACCTTTAGGCAGCTGAAGAAAATTCTAATGGACAGTATAGTTGGTGATTAATATCGGAAAGAGTGATTATTTCTTTTAATGAGCCACATCAAAAGGATTTTTTGAAGTTTAAGGCTAGAAGGGACACTGAACATTGCTTCCTTTGTCTCTTGGAGCATTAAATGCCACCCCTATACTGAACAAAATAACTTGTGTCTGATGAAAGCACATGTTTCAGAAAGACAGTTGTTCTCTACCGAAAAATTTTGTTGAGTTTGTATTCTTTTACTGGGATTGCAACAATAATTGCCAGTGTGGTAGGAACAGATAAAGGTTGGGGGATGGAAATTTCCAAATTGGAAGGCAAACATGAAGAAGGAAGGTCCCAGAGGAAGAAGGACTAATGGGAGGAGGATAATTAGAGTTAAAAGACTGGGGAGAGAGAGGGAGGGGGGCTGTTACTGTCACCCGTAATCTGATGAGATTCTGTTTTGTCCTTAGGTACAAGATGCTTGTGAAGGGGCCAAGCCTCCCTGACAACAGTAAAGCTGTATGTGCAGGTTTTCTTCAGACCTATGACAGCAGCAAGAAAGAATGGCAGTTGGGTAAAACCAAGGTACTTCATCAGTGTGGGGAAGGGTACGGCTTCATTCCAGCTGCAAGGGGACGTGATTGCATCTGGTCAGATTGCAAGGCAGTGCAGTCATGATCCTTTAAATACACTGGCCTATGCCACTGATCTGTAGCACCTCAAATATTTCCCATATTATGTACCTAGAGACATAGCAGGTTTTTGGATTTTATCTAAATTCCTTCTCACTGACCAAGCCAGATTGATTTTGTTGTGTCTGATCCAATTTAAAGATTCAAGGGGAACAAGCATGGGTCTCATTTTATGTAATTGTAATGTGTGCCATTAACTCTTGCCTCTTGTGCCAGGTATTTCACTCTGCTTGACTAACTGAAATTCTTGCCCGAGGCAGTGAGCTGAAGCTGGGTGTATATCTAAGCTGTGAATAGCTACATCACCAGATGTATGACAGTTTTCTGTTGGGGAAGCTCAGATGATGCTTTTGCAGCTAGCCCAGATGCTAACATACATTTTCTATGAAAAGGTATCCAAATACTTCTGCCCACTTGCGTAATTCAGATCTTGCTTCTGTTTTAGTGAATGTTTAACACTTCTCTCTTGCCTGGAATAGTCTGGATTTTCATGCAGAAATAGATGTGAGCATTTTGAGGTATATTGCTATAGAAATCTGGGAGTGTGAAGCTGTCTCTATCACAGCTTTCCACATACTCCAGTAAATTCTTCAAATATTCCAAGATGGATGGTGTCCAATGCAGACAGCATTTCTCAATAGTGGACATGCAGTCCATATCTAGAGCAGATGGTAGTACATCAAAGCAACTTCTTGCATTTTTTTGCCCTTAAGCCTTCAGAAAAGTACTTCAGAATATTTCCAGTGCCACAATGAAACCAGAAGTCATTCTAGTGAACATGCACATTTAATTTGTCCAGGAGATCATATAATGACATTTGTTGCTTTGGGCAATTATTTCTCAATAAGTGGATAGACTATAATAGTTATTAGAGCAAGATCTCTCTCTCCTCTTCCCAGAGGATTGGTGGTAGTCCAGTTGATAATCTGGGCTACGAACTCTGTGTGACAATCAAGGAAACCACTGGCTATTTTTGTGGGAAGGACATGTCTTACTCTGGAATTTGGTTGGGTTTTTTTCCCCCATGCCTCCACTGATGTTCCAGAAAGAAGATTTTATCACTTAGCTGTATTTCTGCTCTGTGATTAAAGTGTTCCCCATCTTTGATTTTGGAATCTGGAGTCTCCTCACTGGTGCCTGCAAACCAGGAACCATTTTGGTCATTCCTGTCCCTGGATAATCCACATTGCTTGGGCGACTGCCAGTCTCCCAGCATTTTAGTGTTAAAGCCTATGTGGAGACCGTGTGTGTTGCAGAGCTGTCTGGAAAGCTCCAGAAATTGGTGGTTAGAGCTGGTAAACACAGAGTTTGAACTTTCTTCCTAGTGTGACAAGAGATGGAAGATTGCTGTGCTACAGCAAGGGCAGCGAGATGGAGGACCAAACTCACACGCACGTACTCACCTTTTAGAGTTCAAAAGGTTATAAGCTATATAGCTGGAGTCCAGGGCCTACAGGAGACAAGCAGGAAATCCAGGCTGCTTGGAGCCCCTGGGAGTTATACCTCCCTTTTCTCTTCAGTCCCCATTGCACATCATGAAGGACTGAGTCCATCTGCCTGTCTTCCCTCACTCCTTGACCTGCACAAATTATTTGGAAAAAACCAATATGGGTGGTAATTGTGGCAAAGAAAATGTGCTTGTGTTTTGTCAAAACTCTGGATGTACTCTAATGTATTTATTTTTTAATGACTGTGTCCTGTAAACTAAAACTTGACTGAAGAGCTATATGTGGCATGTTGGTAAACTGAAATCTCTGTGCTTGGGCCCTGGTTGCTGTGAGTTTCAATATTGTGGAAAGAATGAAATTATTAAGAAAGACAGTCTTTGTATTCTGTATGCCTGAGAAGGAAAATTCACTGGAGCTGGGAAGCAGTTGAGACATCTTGTTTGGTTATAGAAGTAACTTTCTATTGGGCATGGTTTGTATTAGAGATGTGTGTCCTGGTAGAGGGGAGCAGTTCTATTTATTGAAAGAATGGATCACTCCAAGGCTGTCCTGGCATGTTCCACACTTGCTGCCATGCTGAATGGCTGGTCAGCCCCTGGCTGCTCCAAGATGCTGTCATTCCAAGGTATATTATCCTGCCATTTCATTCTTCAGATGAGTTGCCTGGCATTCTTTCCCATGGAAGGCCATTTCATTCCTCCCTTGGAGACCACTTTGCAACTCAGATTTGTGACAGTGCCTCCAGAAAGCCTGTCCCTAGGAAAGCAGATGCCAAGGTGAGGCTGTGCAGAGCAGTGGTGCTTCCCGGTAGTACCTTCCCTGCTGCCTGTATCCAGCTGTTGTGCCTTGGTTTTGGATTACAGACTGCTTTGTCTGCATTCATGTTTCAGCTGGTGCTAGGTAACATAGGCCTGGCATACTGGGGGCTGATGGAGAAAAGAGCCTTAATTTTTCCAGAGGCTTTCAGGTGAGGGTGAAGTGAAGCTACCAGCTAAGGGGAACAGAGCACAGGTCATTGTCCTGAAAAGGAAGTCCCCTGCATGGCCTTACTGCCACTTTTGCTGCAACAGGTGCAGCTCTGGGTACTCAGGTTGGGATTCCCAGAACTAATCTTGGCTTACGGAGTCAGGAGTAGCTACTGCAAAAAGTGTGACAAGCCCATGGGGATGTAACCTAGGAAGAAGTATAAGGGCTGGGTGAAGAGCAAGGCTTATAGAAGGGGGAATACTTCCTGCAAAATGAATGGAAGGATAATTATATCCCTAGCAATTGTTTGAAGGAGGAAGGAAAAGACTCTGTGAATTAGTGCAGGGGATTGTGAAGCTTGGGAAAGGAAACGGAGGAGGAAGGGCAGGATGATCTTTGTGTTTTTCATTAAGAATAGAGCAGCTGCTGTGCTGGCAATTGTCAAATTAATGTTTATAAGAGGTATTAATGTATGCAACACAGGTTTTACCTGGTGGTATGGCAGAGTTGAGGGCTTGGATGCAAACAAGCAGTGTGATGATGAAAGAGATTGTGCTCAGGTGCCCTTGCCTTCACTGGGGATGTGCTGGGATGGAGCACCAGCTTCCATGACCCTTTCTTCAGTGCACCTGGGCCTTCTGCCACACTTGCCCATACCCACAACACAGATTTCCTACACAGTAACCCTTGCTATTTGAAGGCATTAATTTCCACATTTCAACCTACTGGTTTGCAGGGCCTATTTGAAGGAGGAGGTTGCTATACACTGTTTGGCATCCAGGTCACAGTGACCCACTTCCTGCTTTCCCAGTGTTGTCCCCAAGAATCATATGATCCCACTTACGTACACGTGGGTGCCCAAGCAGTTACATTTGTGTCTGCTGATCTCTGTGAAACCTTAAGGTGTTCACTGTCACACTGATGGGGCATGCAGGCACTGAGGTTGTGTGAGGAACACTGTGGTGATGCACTGTGGTTTAAAATCTGGCCAGTGTCTAGTATGAGCAGAATATGATACAAGTAACCTTGTATGTTTTGTTCAATCATTCCTTCTTCAGATGAAAGCTATCTCATGTTTTCAGAAAATTACTATGAATTATGACAAAGAAATAGCCTCTTTCCAGTTTATTTCCACAAGGCATCAAAAATACTTCTGGACTTGAAATGCTTGTTACTCTTCCTTGTCATCTACAGGAGTCTAAAAAAACTCCAAACCTTCAAAATGTCAACAGTTTATAACTAGATATTGTTATGTTTTTTGAGATTAACCCCTCACTCTCAAGCATATATAGATCCTATAATCCTGTAAGATTAGGGTTGGGTCTCATGGAACTCTGCATGCCCTGTAGCTTTTCCTCCCCCCCTTAACTGGCCTGGCTCAGCAAAGACTGTGCTTGCTAGGGAAATACTGGTGGCCTGAGAGTATTTTTGCAATTTGATGAAGATAATGGACCGAGACAGTGTTTGGCTGGTTGCATTCTTGAAATGGGTGACTGCTGCTTGGTTCTGGAATGTAATGGAAAGAGCAATCCCTGCCTGAAAGAAATCTTTAAAAGATTGTTGAGTTGACGGAGTGGATGTACAACTCGCAGGGAAGGATGCCAGCTTCATGGTTGGCAGTACCTTGATAATGAAGCTTCTTTTCAGGCTACCCATGGTTACTTAGTCATTACAAAACAGCTCATTTTTTAATGGAAACTGTTCCCCAGGAGAAATTAAAGTCCAGGAAAGCTACTGGCTATGGGTACTAACTCAGGGAGAGGTGTCAGCACACAGTGGTCATTGCAAGGGGAAGGAAGAGCCTTAAGGGATGAGGCTGAAAGCAGTGATGGAGGGGAAGGTATAGAGAGACATAAAGGGGAGATAAGTGGGAAAGAGGAGAGTTTGTGCAGAACACTGGACTAAGTAACTCTTCAAATCTCTGTCCTCTCAGCACAACCACATGGATCCAGCATATTTTTAAGGAGTTTTTACTGATTAATGTGGTTCTGAGTTCTGCAGATCGAGGAATATCAGCTCACAGCCTGTGTACATGGCAGTGTTTTAACAAGTGGGACTGCACTTCTGTAGCATAGCCTGTTCTGCTGCTGGCCCTGGCAGGGATTTATCCAATGCCAGGCAGCAGGTCACACGAGCATGGCCATATGGCACTTGCTGCTGTGACTGCAGCTTGTATGGACATATCTTACCAGCTTGTTCTAGTCTGGGTACCGCCAGCAATGTACCCACAGTGCCGTGGAGCTCCATGCAGGCTGCAGTCCATCTCAAAAAGCAGTGCATTTATTTCAGGAATTTGTGCTGAACCCTGCGCTAACCTAATGCAAGCCAGCTGATTTAACATTGCTTAGATATGTCAGCACAATTCCTGTAAACATGCTCTTATCTTGCTTGTATCTCAGTTCCTTTGTCTTTGACATAGCACCTTCATTCTTCACAAGCATTTAGCACCGGGCAGAGGTTGTAAATACAGGTGGTGAAAGATGCTTGGGAATTAAAATATTGGACACTGAAGTGCAACCAGTAATACTTGGAGAGTTCTGTCCTCAGCGTTTAGTTGTCCCTAGTGCATGCTGCACTGTTGAACCTCTTCAGCACGGAAGCATCTCCACCCCGGAGTTTCTGGAGGTCGCTGGAGGGCTTCAGCAGCGGTGGGCTGAGAGTGCGCGCAGCTTTGTGCCTCGACTGGGCTTTTGGCTTTCCGCCTGCCTTCCATTGTTAAGATTGCTGTTAAGGTTACTTCCTGGAGTCTAGAAATCTATAAGTTCCTCCCTTTCCTTGAAACGCGGAGGAGTTTCTTTGCAAAACATTTAATCACCCCCTTAGGTCCCGGTGCCTGCTGCAGGGAGGTACCGGACTGTGCCGGGAAAGCTGTCAGCTGGGAAAGAGTTAATCACAGGCGCAAGCTCGGGCTCTCCTCCTCCCTCCTCTTTCCCTCCTTCCTCTGCTCCCTCCCTCTCTCTTTTAAGTCTTGACCACAGAGCGAGGGAGGCGGGGGTTGGGCACGGAGTTTGGCTCACGCCGCTGCAAAACTTTTCGCGGCGCGCCGAGTGCGGGCNGGGCAGGCGCGGGGGCGGCGGCAGCGCAGCCGCCCGGGCACGGAGCGCTCTCCGCGCCGCTCACCCGGGGATGAAACCGCCCGGCTCTCCCGGGGACTGACTTCTTTCCTCTCTTTGTGTTTACTGAAACTCCTCCCCGTGGCGTCAGGTTTTCCTGAAGGAAGCTCTTGAGCAGAAGCTGGAGAAGGATCGGGAAGAGGAGTTGAGGAAAGCAGCTATAGTCATCCGGGCCCACGTCTTGGGCTACATGGCAAGGTCAGTGCTGGGGGCTGCCCCACCATCCCTGTGCTTGCGTGCCTGGGTTGCCCTGACCCCCTGCTTTGCTCTCTAGTCCCCTAGCATCCGTCCCATCTTCCCCTCCTGTATTCTAAGGGAGAGTTGCAGAATCTGCCCTCCCTGCCAGCATCAGCTCTGCTGAAACCTTCCTGCACCTTTGGCACCTCCTTTTCAGTTATGTGCACGTTTGCACCCTGCCTCAACGCTGCTCAGCAGGCTTCCCGTGGACTTCTGTACCCATTGCTTGCCTCTGATGACACCTTTTCCTTGCCTTCAGGGCTCTCCTGGCTGGGCCCCACCTACGCTTTGGGTCCCCTCCTTTTCCTTGTGCCTGTCAACTCTGTTTTCTGCTCCCCCTGCCAATTGCTTCTTCCTCACTTGCAGTTCTGCCTTTGCTCACCCTCTTTCCTCACCCTGCCTGTTTGCCTCGTGACCTTCCTCTCCTGTTAATTAACTCCTCAGAATTGGTTTTTGGCCAACTCTGCAACAGTAATCTCCTCTTGCCTCTCCCTTTTGCACCTGACCAGAGAAGGTTTGGGAGAACCAACTGCAGACAAACCCGCCCCTCCTCTGCCCCTCGAAGTCAGTGCAACAGCTGACTCCTTAATGGCTGTGGTATGCACACTTAATCCCAGTAAGATGCTCTTTCCTGGCTGGTCTCTGCTCCAGACACCTGTCAGTCAGGGTTGTGAGGAGGTGAAGTCCCTGGCCAGCAGAGCTGTTTCAGCAGGCACTCTTCTTAGAGCTCCAGTTACACCAGGTAGCTCATTTTGCATTGGGAAATGTGTGCAAGGGTTGTACCCTGCCTTGCCAGTGTGGAATATCAGCAAAATACACATTTGGTCTCTGGGGCTTTTATTCATTTATTTATTTCCCTCTAGGAAGACAAATGAGCTCGCTCTGTTGTTTGTACATGAGAGTGCAAGTTCTTTGTGTCAGGGCCTCTGCTCTCTTTTACTTTGTGTCTAGCATTTGGAGAGAGGGGTAGGGATTAGCACAGGAAAATTGATTTTCTGGGAAGCATCACTGCAGGCATACTGGATTACTGCTTTTCTGAGTTCTGGTAAGGAAGCTGCTGCCCTGCCAGGCTGTGATGGAGACAGTGTGGCAGCAGTGTTCCACTTGGTTAGAAATCTTGTGGTCCTTCAGCCTCCACACTTCTGAATTCCTCAGCCCACATGTTGCTGTTACGCATCTCATCCTTCAGGACAAGCTGTGCTTCTGCAGCCAGAGTGCACAAATCTTCACAAGCAGCTGGAGGTAACTGGACTTCACAGGGGAGGAGAGCAGGGAGTAAAGAAGAGCTGGAGAGGGGGTCTGGAAAACTTTCTGTGAAGAGTTTCCAGTTGCACTGCACCTGTGTTGAAAAAAGTCCAGCAGGCAGGAGTTCATCGGGGCAAGTGCTGAATGCTCAGTGCAGAGCTGGGCAGGAGTACCAGTATGTGCTGCCTTAAGCTTGATACCATTTCTGTTAGTTTTGCATGTGTAAGTGTATTTAAATTCATTTGGTCTCATGCAAAGTAGACTGGCAAAGGAAGGATTTTACTGGTTTCTCCCCCTTTGTGAACTTGTTCTGTGAGCCTGGAGAACCAGATTTTCTTTGCTCTCATTCCCTGCAGCCTATGCAGCCTAGTATCTCTGATCACTAAAACGTGAGACAAGAAAATCAAGCCCATTGAAATGGCCCCATTCTTATGTAGCTAATCTGTGGAGCTCTGAGATGCAGGTAACAGCTTCACCAGCTAAAACCACATAGTGCAGGACCCATGTACAAATTTGGCTGTGTCCCTGGTTTCTGCAGGACTGTATTGCTCACAGGAAGAAGACAGTAGCAAGTAGCTCCGTAACCCTGTGTTCTGTAGTCCTTGGAGGCATACAGCTCATTGACAGAATAATTAACTAAATTTCAAATACAGCATTGGAGCCTTGCAGCCAGCCTGCCATCTCTGGTGTGATACATGGTCAGGATGTCTCCCCACCCCTTCACTTGGTCTGCGGGCTGAACTTCTTTGGCCAGTGCAGAAGGGTGAGTGGAAGTTTGAACAAGGGGAATGAAGTTCGCAGCCTGTGAGCAGCAATTCCAGCTGAAGGGCATCTGCAGGCTTGGCTGTGGTCATGAGGGATGAGGAGGCTCTTCAGCCTGGCTGATTAGCAGGCAGAGCTGGCCTGTAGCAGGGCAGGGCTTGGCACATGTTGCACTGGAGAGAGTTTCTGGCAGATGCATTTTGTAAAAGTCAGAGTACCCTTTTTGATGCACTTATGTCTGCCTTGGCAGAGAGTGCATGTGCAGCTGTTCACACCCCATGTGCAGGACACAGGGCAGACAGAAGGACTGGGGATGAGGGTACTGCAGCCCAGGAATAATTAACCTAAAACCTCCTACTTCTTATCACCTCTTGCTTTTCCTCTTTTCTCTGTGCTTCCTCCCTTTGACTTAATACTTATGGAAAAGAACATGACCTCTGCACACTACTGCTATTAGCATCCCTCTCCTGATTTTCTTGACTGGGCTGATGTATCTGGTGTGCAGGGAAGTGGCAAGCTGTCAGCATGGGTCCCTGGTGCTGTTTGAAGGGAATTTCATTGCCAGGACAGGGATTTTAAGGTGTGTCTTTTCCTCAGGGTGTTGCAGAAAGTCTGTGGGAAGTATATGTGAGAATACCATGCTATTTCCAGGTGCTTTCTAGGACTGTAAGACCTCAAGGATTACTGTAGCCTGCTGGCCCAAGATTCTGTGTAACAGCCCTGTAGAATTTCTTTCTGCAAATTCTGGTTTGGATTAAAGACGGTTTTGATTTGACTGGTACCAGTGGTTGTTTCCCTACAGCAAGAGATTAAGGTGTCTAAATATATTAAATTACTTTAAGATATGTCTGCTTATTTTCAGCCTTAATAGATGTCGGTTTCAGGTTGGTTAAATCTTATGGCCCCTGTTGGAAAAATAGAAATGTGGATATTTTAACTGGGGTCAAGCCTTTCCTTAGCCTTTTCTATTTCTTAAGGTCCTGCATGCAGCAATTGCTCTCATTCTGTAAGCCTGAATTTCTGCTTCCTCAGAAATCACTTGAGAGTCTAACATTGTTCTTGAAATGGGGGTGCTAACACAGAACACAGGATAAAAACAGTATTCTATGCAACAATATTTCTGCTTACAAGTATAAGAATCCTAGTAGTATTTTTTTCTATCACTTTGTGGTGGGAGTTTGCCTTTGTGTGATGATCTGGGGCCCAGAAATCCATTTTTGACTTGCTGCTTCCCAACATAGTCCCACATCAGGTGTGTTTGGCCTTTGATTCTTCAATACAAGACCTTATGATTGGCTCTTTTGGATTGTTTAATGTTTGCTTGAATCTAGCTTACAAATTGATCCAGATTACTGTGTAATAGTAACTCTTGTTATTTGCCCAGTTTGTGTATCATGTACGAACTTCTACCAGAAACTTTTTTTCATGTCCTTGATAAAAATAGTCTGCAATGCAGAGGCAAAACCTGAGTTTTCTACAACTTTACTAGACTACAGAAATACTGAACGATGCTTCTTGTGTTTGGGGGCCCTATCATGTTCTTAAAGTGCTGCATAGTTGTTTTTGATATCACTGGTGATCCTCATGGATACCTTGCAACTCCAGATATTCTATGATTCTTGTTTAAGCAAAACATAGTGCAATAGAAGTATTTGTTTATGTGAACCTGTTACAATGTTTGATTCAGCCGTCAATATTGTAGTATCAGTGTGTTTCCTCCCAGACAATATGAAATTAATGTGACCAAATATATTTTTCCATTGTTTTTGCTTTTCCTGGAGTAATTTGTCTTTGACCACTTAAGAGATGGAGCAATATTTGTTCTTGTATAGTAAGGCCATTTGTATGTTTCTGTTATAATAAATCCATACTGAATGATTACGCTCACTGCACAGTGAGTGTGTTTATGTGCAATGCAAGGAGACTTTGGGCCAGAGGATCTCCCCTTTCTATGTGCCAGATATCTCTCCCTCATCCTCTGAGAGTCTTCACAAAAGTAGGTGCCCATTGAAATAAACTAGTGGTAGATTTAGGAGGGAGAACAGTGAGGTGAATATGATTTAGAGGTAGTGGCAGGAGAGGAACAGAAATGTTACTTCTGAACTATGTTTTTCCTAAAGGACTTTTCTGTGGATGTGGTCAGTATGCGAGGGCATGGGAAATGCAGAGCGTGTATGACTTCGTGGCGCATTAAGTGTCCGGTTCTGTTTCTAGGAAGAAGTATCAGAAGGTGCTATCCAGTGTTGTTATAATCCAAAAGAACTACCGAGCATACTTCTGGAAGAAGAGCCTGCTGCGCCTGAAGGCCTCTGCGGTGACCCTGCAGAAGCACTGGCGTGGCCGCCTGGCTCGCAGCCTCTACCAGCACCTGCTGCAGCAGGAACTCCGGCGGAAGCAGGAAGCGGAGGAGAGAAGGAGGCAGGAGGAGGAAGAACAGATCAGAAGAGAGGAAGAGGAAAGACAATGGCAAGAAGAGGAGGAGCGTAGGAGGAAACAGGAAGAGGAAGAGGTGAAGGAAAGGTACAAGATGGTATCTTGCACTCTCTCTTGGTTTAAGACAATTTAAAGTGTGACATTCTAAAATGAGTTCTCCCCTTTTGTTTTAACCAATCCCTTTCCACCGATAAGGAATGAATATGAGTAGCTGTAAGTGAAAAAAATAAGTCTACTAACAAGTGAAACTGCAACAGGCAAAAACCAACAGTAAATAGTCACTAGATACAAAACTTCTAAATCTCACAAACTCCCTGAGAACAAAGAGAAACCCAGAATGGTGGAAATACCCCTTTCCAAGATGGCACCCGCCACGGGCGATGGCGCGTAGGGAGTCAGAGGGAAAATGGTGTCAGACCCTCCCCCCCATGATGGCCGCCTTTGCAGGCTACCACGGTCAGGAGACAAAGGGGAGGGATGGCAGGAAACCCTGGCGGGAATGAAGGAGCTCACCCAGCAGTTCTTGGGGCATACGAGAAGTGCCGGTGTGTGTGGGGTCAGCGCTGCCACTCGCTGCACACGCTGGACTCTGCTGGGTTTGTTATTATATAAATGTCAACATATAATTACGTGATGTTTTGGTAGCTGGTTACGTTTTTTCTGGGCTTTGTTAACATACTTTCCCAAAGGGGGATCCCATCAAACTGTGTGGCAAGCATCAGAAAATTCTGAGGTTATAAGCACTCACCTTGAGTCCTGTGTGCGGTTTTGGGCACCACAATATAAAAAACACATTAAGCTATTAGTGTCCAAAGGAGAGCAGTGAGGATGGTGAAAAGTCTGGAGGGGAAGCCATACGAGAGTGGCTGAGGTCACTTGATCTGTTCAGCCTGGAGAAGAGGAGACTGAGGGAAGACCTCATGGTGGTCTTCAACATCCTCACGAGGGGAAGAGGAGGAGTAGGCTCTGATCTCTTCACTCTCGTGCCCAGTGGCAGGACTTGAGGAAATGGCAGGAAGCTGAGTCAGGAGAGGTTTAGGTTGGATATCAGGAACAGGTTTTTTGCTCAGAGTATTATCAGCATTGCAACAGACTCCCCAAAGAAGTAGTCACAGCACCAAGCCTGACAGAGTTCAGGAAGCATTTGGACAGTACTTTTGGGCACATGGCGTGACTCTTGGGGTGTCCTGCACAGGGCCAGGAGTTGGACTCGATGATCCTGATGGGTCCCTTCCAACTCACCATTTGATTCTATAATAAAAGGAAGGACCTGTCTAGTTTGTTGGTTATAGAATGTTTTTGCCCTTTGGTTCCCAGACCATGAGAGATGTGTTCAACCCAGCATCATCACAGAGAAGTGTCAGTATTTCTAGGAATCAGGCAAGCTCATTTTATTTTCATTTTCTAATTGATGTTAAATGGCATCTGAGTGAGTAGCCAGAACAGTACTAGCAAACCAACTTGGCTAACTTCTGAACATCCATTTGACCTAAAAAATGAGGTGGAAGTCCATAGAAATTGCAAATCAGCTAATCTACTGAGAGCAAGCAAAAAAGACCCAACACAAGTGTAGAGACAGAATCAGATGGACCTAGGTGGAATTTGAGCTGTAATGAACTAAAAGTTGGCATGCAGTTACTGTGCATCTGCTGTTAGCAGAGAGGAGACATGGAACTATTTGGTCTAACATTCAACAGGAAGAAAAATAGTAATGTTGAGAAAACTGAGGTATTTGATGCTATTTTTATCTTCCCCAAAAGCTTAACTGTTGGACACTAAATATGATTAGGAAGGATGTACAAGTGTTCAGAACATGTCATGGAAATGCTAGGTTAGAAAATGCTCAGATAGATCAAATTACAAATTGTAAAGAAGGTACTGGGACTTGGTGAAAATAATATTTGGGTACTTCAAGAACTAGCTAAAGTAGTTTAAAACATTTTGAAGCTATTTTCTTTCTTCTCCTTTGTGGATAGTAATGGAGTTTCCATAAAAATGGAAAATACTGAACAATAATGACCCCCTTTTAAAATGGGAAAAGGAGGAATGAGGGAGTTGTGGACCAGTCAGCCTAACCTCAGTTTCAAGAAGATACTGAAACAAGTAATCAAACAGTTGTAAATGCTTGATAAAGAAATCAAGCCAATGTAGATTTTTGAAGAACAAACAGCATTAAAGTTGCGTGTTTCCTTCTGTGGTAGCTTCTCGCATGTCATGTGGACAGGGAGAACCCATGGAGGATAGGTAACTTGACTTTGGGTAGGTAAAAGGTAGGTAAGGGCTTTGATATGTTATGACAATACTCTAAGATGCTAAAAGAAATTTGCTTTGGGAAAAAGTACGTGAAGCAAGATTAGGATTTGTGGTTTTACTGCATTTTAATTAATTAACAGTAGTAGCTTTTTGTTAAATAGAAGAGAACTCTTGAATGGGATTCTTCCATGCTTTGTGCTGGATACAGTACTTGTGCAATGTTTTCATGAGAATTTGGATGAGAAAATATGAATATCCTTACTAAATTTGCAGATAAAACCATCTGCTGAGGGGCTGTAGGCATATAGCCTAGGATTACAGTTCAGATAATTTTGGCAAGTTAAAGAAAGGATCTGAAAAACAGGGTAGCTTTTGGTACAGACATACACAGATTTACAGTTAGGAATAATCGAATGCACAGGGAGCAGAGGAGGAATGCTTTACTTCAACAGCAGGAGGAAGGTCTGGAGGCTAAGTTGAGTATGTCACCAGTGTCATGCTGTGTGAGAGCAGAAAGCAAATGCTCCCTGTAAACAAAATTGTTCTGTAAGATGGGGTGATACTTCTGTACCAGTTGGCACTGGTAAGACTTCATTTGGAGTACTGTCCCTGGTTTTGGGTATCACGTCTCAGGAAGAGTGTAGATCAGTTGATGATGACCAGAAAGCAGCAAGAAATACCAAAGGTTTAAAAACTGTGAGGAACAGTTGCAGGAATTAGTATGTAGATTATAGGTGGTATTCCTAATTTGTTTTAAAATGGTTGTGCTTTTGAGCCCTCTTATCATTTAAGGCAGTTGTTTAACTCAAGATGACTGCTAGGGATCTTTCAGTAGAGTTGGAACCATCTGGATCTCACTTTTGTCAGCTTTCATTTACAAATATTTCCTGGATTTTTTTAAGAGAGCGAGCACAAGAGTGAGAGCTTCAAGGACTCTGTGACTTGCAGCTGCAGTTTAGAATTTGGCTGGGAAAATCTGCAAGGCCTGGGGAATTAATATCTTTGCCCTCCTGTTCTCCCTGGGGTTGAGTTATAGATTTGAAAGTTACCACTGGTGGTGGTAACTTTATTCCACCCAGCAGCATCGTATTCCTGTTCCTGCTCCCTAAGCATGACCCTGGCATTTGTTTGTCTGCTGGTTCAGTTGCTTGTAGCATACTCACTCTGAAGAAACTGGCCACAGTGACAGCTTTCTTTCCAGTACAACCTTTTTGATCTGGGTGGAGATGCAACACTGTGGGATACTTTTTTTCCTCTGCTCATGTTTACTAACAAATGCTGACTCTTACAGCCTTCACTAATAAACTGGGTTTTGCATGCCACTGAGAAGTTATGCGAGTCAGGGCTTTAATACAGTCAAAGTGAAACAAAACACAAATCCAGTGCTGGTATTGCAATAATTCTGTTCTAAAAAACAAACACAGTTTCCTGATATCTGTCAGTTACGCACGTACGGCCTCAATATTCACAGACTTACAGTACTTCAGAAGATTCTGTTTACATTTATCCTGAGTCTGATTTGTCTTTCTGTCACTGTTTCCAATGTCCTTCCTGGTGTGTTCCAATTAATCCAATTTCCTAATTGATCTGGAAGTTAAGTGCATGGGGAAAATCTGTTATATCCACAAAGGTCATGCCAACCACAGAGAATTGGATTTTTACTAAATTGCAAAAGCTTTTAAATCAGTCTTACAGCAAGTACCTCATTTTAACCTTATCCATGGAGGGATGATGTGTCCATGTAATTCTGAAAAACTCACGTGAAAGAACTAGGTCTGTCTCTGACTGTCATGTCTTGTTTTTTGACAGAGAAAAAGAGCAACTGAATGCGCTACTGCGGGTGGCCCAGGTAAGTTTAACTGTTATTTTTTTCACATGTTTTCTTGTAAATATCTGTGAAGAGTCCTTCATTGCCTCCACTTTGCCTGGATACTGATACTGTTATTGTGGCAACACTGTTTAGAAAATGG
The DNA here is from genome assembly GCA_013397115.1 of Edolisoma coerulescens. Classification (NCBI taxonomy): domain Eukaryota; kingdom Metazoa; phylum Chordata; class Aves; order Passeriformes; family Campephagidae; genus Edolisoma; species Edolisoma coerulescens. Next base: position 604,886 of record VWZW01006398.1, on the reverse strand, counting down.
GTGTTGTTCAGTCAAAACCTGCAGGCATTTGGCTTTGGGAGAGGTGCGTAGAGTTAACAAGGTAGGGCTTTTTTCAGGGCTCTTGTATGAGCTTGCATAGGTTCTATTTGAAAATTTCCATATTGAATGTGCAGCATCCTTTTTTTATCTGTACTGCTTGAGCTTGTTAGATAACCTTGTGATGTGCTACACTGCGACACAGTCTGTTTTGCTGGATTGTTGCCTGTAACAGCCAAAATAAGAGTGCAGCCAACTGCTGCCATGGCTAAAATAAACCCCTTGCAACTGATCTAATTGTTGGTACTTGACATACCAAAGAGCAGACCACCTACCCTGAGGTGTGTGAAAATAGCTGTGTATGTCATCGCTTTTCTTCCCATACCACTTGTTCCCCAGTTTCAGACCATCTTTGCTCAGGAGAGATGACAGATTAAAGCATAGAAATGCATTCATCCACAAGTAAGAGTCAAGTGGAGAACAAGCAACAAGGTTACTAAAGAAAACAAGGATTAAGGCTTAAACAGGCCAATATATTGACTGCATTGTCATAAGTCCTATCAGGAAGTACATGAAATCCTACTGGAATTTCTTTTTGCTTTTTCTCATGTGTGTATCTTTTCTCTTGTGTATGTTTTCAACATTCTCTGTGGAGGGGAGAGGGTGGCTTTATCTTACAGTTAAACATCAGTGAAAGTTACCAGTATCTTCCATCTTCCAATTGTCATGTATCTGCTAGAAATTTCCAGATACTTCAGTGTGGAGAATAGGCTAAGACAGAGTCTTCAGCAATCAACCATCTAGTGATGCTAAAGAATGCCAAGAAATTCTGGGTGGAGTTTTGTTGGGCTGTGGTTGGAGTGGATACAGTCCTGCTTCATGCATATATCCCTTCCAGCCCCAGATTCAGATGGTCAGATCCTCATTTCAGGAAACAGGGAAATTTTCAGAGCTCTTAATGAATTTCTGGGAAATCTTCAGCTCTTAAGTAGTCTATGCATATATGTTTTCATATTTAGTTGCTTTCTCCTATATGTGTGTGAGTTCAAAAAGAGAGAATGGACTTTAAGGCTGCTTTTATCCAAATTGCAGTGTACAGTGACCAATAGATAGGGTCTTCTAAAAATTCACTGAACCCAGTGAGCTTCTTTGTGTGATTCATAGAGGGGGTAGATTGCTGGGAAAAAGGACGTACCTGAAGATCCAGTAGTTGTACCTTTAGCTTTTACACCATGAATGATTGCAGGATGCTTGGAGTCATCTTTCTGCAGATGGTAAGTACAAGGCAAGCACAGGAGACAGGAAGAATGAAAGGTCCAGGCAAGGAGCACATACAGGTTGAAGAAAGTGCTTTAACACTGTTATAAATTCTTAGGTGGGAACAGTAAACACTGAGGAGGTGGATATTCCCCTGCAAGAAGAAGAGAGACGTCAGATGGAGGAGATCTTAAGACTGGAGAAGGAGATTGAAAAGTTGCAGCAACAGAAGGAGGATCACATGTCTGTCATCTCTGAAGACACCAGGAATGAAATCAATCGGCAGCGAGAAGAAGAGATACAGAGGTTGGAAAAAGAGGCATCAAGGGTTGCCCAGGAATTCTTGGAGCTGCTGGATTTTGGCAATCTGGATGAAAGTGTGCAGAACTTAGAGCGCTCACTTTCTAGTGAGGGGACACTCAACATTGACTGCAGCCTGGTGGCACCACTGGCTGAAGAAGAAGTCGATGAGGGTTTTCATGCCGATGATGATGGACGGCCGACTTCCAGTTTGGCGGTCTCGAATCAGCTTGGCACCAGAAACAGCAGCAGCTACTCGAAGGAAGTTATGAACACAAGCCTTTTGCATCTCCAGAGGGAAGTGGGAGAGGCTGTCCCTGCTCCAGGAGTGCCTGTGGAAAGAACCACTAGCCCCAAGGAGCAGAGAGCCCTATCTGACCCAGCAGAAAGCGTTTACAGCACTGTTTCCGATAGGCAGAGGAGTAACAGTGGGGAGGCAGAAGAGCCCATTTACACTTCCCCCCCAGATGTGGAGTCTGACTATGACCATGAGGAGTTTGATGGCTATGGAGATGCAGGTAACGCCTCAGCTGAGCCTCTGAATGGTGAGGAGGGTCTGAGACACTCCCATGGTACCAGCCTGGACTCCAACCGTGGCAGCCTGGACTCGGTGAGAATCCCTCCCTTCACCTTTCTGGATATTAGTGTGACTTTGTTGATGTTTATAACATCTTTGCTTTCTAACTGTATGCTTGCTCACTCTGGGTATAGTTACTAATATATAACTCTCTCTTTTATCAAGAGATATATTACATCAGCTTGAAAAAAGGAAGAGTCATAGATAGGCTGAAGGCCAGAGGGCTTGTGATGGCCTGGTGTCTGCTGGCACACAAGCTAGTACATGTGTACCTATCTTGGATTGTTTCCCTCACCATATGTTAATATAACACCCTTTAGGAGGAAGGAGAGCAGACAACTGGTATTTTGTAGGTATATGTTCTACCTCAGAGAGATTTCACAGAAGGGGCCTAAGGTTGCAGTGTGCAGTGACAAGAAGAAATGGAAAAGGCTGGGGTTTGATTTGTCTCCATCACTAAAACTTCGCTTGTTCTAGTTCTGTTCAGAGTTGAGGGTTTATTTTCAGCTGCTGTGTACAAGTTAAGCTGTTCTAAAGCTGGAAGAAATTATTGTGCTGATTGGGCTGGGTCCCAGTGCACACAACCAAGATCAGTGAACCATTTTTATTCCTGCTGCAGGGACAATGACAGGGTGGTAAAGCTGGGCTATTGGCCTTGCGCTCGAAGCTTCTCAGCTTAGATCCTACACTGGCTCTGGACTTGTTGAGTGCCCTCGGGCGTGAGTGCCCTCAAGCTGCTTAATAATGCAATGATAAATCCCCTTACAGAACAGGATGTCAAAGCCCATGTAAGATTGTGAGGAGTTCAGGTGTGAAGCCAATGACAGCCACAAAAATACTTCCAGTAAATGACATCCTGAGAAGAGACACTTGAAATACAAAATACGTTTTAGAAAACTATTGAATTTTTATTTTATATTTAGGAATTCAGTTTACTTCCTTCAGTATGCTTTTCCAGTGACAGATTGTGACTTAAAAAGTTGCATGATTTTCTTGTTTGCATTTCCCTAATGTCAGCTGCCAGCCATCAGAATTTTTTATGATCTGATCTGCTTGAGTAAACGTACCTTTTCTGTGGGCAGAAAATCACTGTCAGGTAATCTTCAAATCATGAATCATTCTGTCACAGCTTAGGCCAGTTTCTGCCATTCTTCTTAAAAAGCAAATAGAAGTGGAGGGTTTTAGTGGGCTCATCAGTGAGTAAGACTAATGAAAAAGCCAGCTGATACTTTGTCATAGTGTGAGCCACAGGAAGAGATAACCACAGCTGAGGCAAGATCCCATCAGCAGCTGCTGTTCCAAGACTACCTGGTTTTTGAAACTTAATGCCAAGGGAGAGAATGAATGAGTGGACCAGGGATGAGACAAAAGAGGAGCACAAAGGGGTCACAGAATGAAGAGAGAAGGGAAAATGCAAAGAAGCAATATGCGTTTGAGGAAGGAAAACATGTAAGGAACTGCCTTCATTAGTATTAAATTAATAAAGCAAATCCAAGGAAATTGTATTTAAGGTAAAGGAAGTTACTTTGTGTGTGAAGTACTTTCTTATGGCTGAGGGCCTTTAGTTGGAGAACAGAGATGAGTAAATTGAGTGCTATTATTTCAGTAATTCAGACTGATGTTTTTAGGGTTCATTTACTCTGGACTGTGCTTTTTTTCCTAATCAACCCAAAGCCAGTATTTTCTTTGCTGGGGTTAAATTCACTATTCCATCTCATCTGGCATTGTGGCCTTTCTGCCAGAAAAATCAGAAAACTTCTCCAAAATGAAAAATTCTCTCTTAATCCCATCATATTAGATTTTGCAAGGTGGGCTCTGCCTTGAATCAGGAAGTTTTGTTACTGCAGGGAACCGGCGCTTTCTAGCCATGTCCACTGCTCTCCTTTCAGGTATGAAAATTCCGTGCTCTTGCTTTAGGCATTAATGGATAAGCTGTCAACCCTCTACTTTTACCGTAGTGCCTTTTTAGCAAAGGGCCTATGTATAGTTTTGCACCTTCTGCTCATGTGACTTCTCTAACACTGTTAATTGCTCCAGTCCTCCTGTGACCAGGAGAACCCAAGTATCCTATATCTCGTGTTTTTTCTTTAGTTTCTGGACAGTGAAGAAGAAGTGGATGTTTACATTGATACAGATGAGGAGTTTTGTAATGGACGAGTCCCTATCTTCAATGGCTCAGGGCCGCCCTATTTTCACAGTTATCTCTACATGAAAGGTAGGTGGGTTTTGCCAAAACCATGGACAGATGGGATCCAGGAAACCTGCTTTCCTCTTCTGTTTGTCCAGAATCATCATCTTTATTTGCTCTTAGTTCTCAGTTTATTCTCCTTTTTTTCTTCTTCATATTTAAAACAACAAATAAAGAGATAGGAGCTGGGTGTCAGGGATATGTTTGCCACTGAGACCTAATTGTTCCTGCTTGGTATGGGCTTAAATGATTCATTCTCAGCTACGAAACTGAAGTCAGAACAAAAATACTTGAGTAGTGCGTATATATCCATATTTTGCTTTTGTCTCACTAGTTTTGTTCTGTTTTTTCTATGTCTGAAATTAAGCACAACTTTGTCTCCTTCAGTTCCTTTGTTTCATGTAGGAACTGAAGTGGCGACTCCTCCTGCCCGGGAGCAGGATCAGAATGGAAGCATGGCCCCTGTTGCACGTCTGCTGAAATTTTGCTCCCTCGCTTTGCAGGAGGTCTCATGAACCCGTGGCGGCGGCGCTGGTGTGTCCTGAAGAACGAGGCCTTCATGTGGTTCCGCACCAAGCAGGAGGCCCTCAAGTCAGGCTGGCTCTACAAAAAAGGCGGAGGAATGTCAACGCTTTCGCGCCGCAACTGGAAGCGCCGCTGGTTTGTGCTTCGAGAATCCAAGCTGATGTACTTTGAGAATGATAGTGAGGAAAAGCTGAAGGGGACTATTGATATCAGAAGGGCAAAGTGAGTGCAAAAATAAATCCTTTTGATCCCTTTGAGTATTCGCTCTCCAAGTCAGTAATGAAGGGTCCAGTGCTGCTGTTCATTGGCCTGTGTATCTCCCATGGTGCTTGGAGAATCAGAAGCAAAGGAAGGAAAAGACAATTACAGCATCTAGTTTTACTCTGGAGGGAGTCTGCAATTACTTGATAGTTCTTTTCCCAGTCTTACATTTCATAATCCAACAGAAGCTCTTTCCAAGCCATGGATGGAGCCAGACCAGGAGGGGCTAATTAAGTACATACCCCATGCATTCTCTCCTACCCAGGCTCCATCTGTTTTCTGGCTTCTCCAGGCATTTCACAGAGGTATTATGAAGCTCACAGCGGGACTTGAATTTGGCAGCATGTACTGTGCCTTTTCCTGAGTCCTGAATGCTCTTTCTGCTGCCATAGTCAATTCCTCAGCTCCTGCTGTAAGAAAGGACAGACTGGTCATCTATTAGCATTATGTGGACCTGCAAAGTGCCAAAAAGAATGGCACACATGCCTTTGTAAACAGATCTCTATATCAACCTCCCTGTTATCTCTTCTTCCATTTAGTCTGCTGGTGTCTTGAAAATCCATGTAATGCCTTAAGTTTTGCTTTTTAACTGTACAAATCTTTCTAAACATCTTGATGTATATTGGCTGAATTTTGTATTTCTGTCAGAGTTACAGGCCATCTGAACGAGTGATTTCCCTTCTGTGTGGTGAAGGGCATGATGTGAAAGAATCGACCAGATGGAATTCAGGCCTGTGAAAGGTTTTTAGCTTTGGCTTTTGTGCTTTCTTGTGTTCCAGAGAGATTGTGGATATTCATGAAAAGGAGAATGCCTTGGACATTGTGACAGAAGACCGAGTTTACCACATTGTTGCAGAGTCACCAGAAGATGCCAGGTACAACAGGGAGTTTCTTTAGGGTTGTTCATTCAGTGCAGGGTGTGACCCAGGTACTCATGGGAGAGTTTGAGAAACATAATCAATTCCCTTTTGCTGGAGAAAAGGGGGGATTTGTTCCAGAGTGTCATTTTGTGCTTCCTGGGACATACCACACCTACTTTGGGGACTTGATGTTACAGCTGCCAAGGTTGTGGTTCAGCCTGCCAGTCACAGGACTGCCAGCTTCTCATGTGGCTGCGAGCATGCTGAATTCAAGGGTTACTTCAGCAGACACGCAAACCTTAATATAAACTGGAACATCTAATAGCTGATTTATTTATTTAATGGAATCTTGAATCAAACAAAAAGTCTATTCATGTTGTCTGTAAATGATTGCGAGAGCAGCTGGGTTTTGTCCAGGAGACAGAAAAAAGGCTGCAGCTTATCAGAGTCTGTAGTGTCATCTGATAAAATCTTCCCAGTGCAAAGCAAACAAGTGACTCATGTCCTTCCTTCTTGGCATCGTGGCCAGACAGTGGGAATCAGTTGTTTAAGGGCAGGTTGGACAACCTGTCCTGGCTATGCAAAGCCAAGTTAAGAGGTTACTGTCCCCAGCCATGCATGTCTTCCCTCTTTTACCACTTTTACCAAGGTTTCTGCTGTCTCAGCCCTGACAGTGTAACTGTTTCTCTGATCTACTGATTCTGTGAAGTTATTTAGGGAATATTATTACTTTGTTTGGTGTACGGAGAGAAAGGGGGAAGAATTGCAATTTAACAGAAATAGACTGAAGAACAGCCACATGGACAAGAAACAGGCAAATTCAGGGGAGCAGTAGAGGAAGGAACAATAACTTCTTAACCCAGAACTTCCACAACTGCAGTAGGCATGCCCTAAGATAACACTGCAGAATTGTTGGGACAAGTGTAAACCAAATGTGGCCTCTGTCTATGCCCTATCAGTCTCTGTTCTGAGGGAGAAGAATGTACCAACACTTGCAGTAGCAAAGGGCAGATAAGCAGATGTCATAGAGTATCCAGTCTGAGAATCCTCCATGAAGTATAGATGCTTGCTGATCTCACTGGAAGCTGCAGATAAGAATCTGCTTTTTCTGCAACAGCGATTAGCCTCCAGATATGTCTGTGAGAGAAGCCCTTTCACAGACAAAAAACTTAGCTCCAAATTCACTTATAAACAAACCCATGATTAATTGCCAGCCATATGACTTTCAAGTTTATTAGCAGATCAGAGAGAGACTAATCAAGGAGGCTCCCAGGCGTCTCTAAGGCTCTAGTCCAGGAAGAATCCCAACTAACCATTTTTCTGAGTGCAGTATGCTCTTCTCAGTCTGCTGACATGGGCTCCCTGTAAAGTCACTGCCTACTTAGACTTCCTTGAATAACAAGTAGAAAACTGGATTTTGCAGGAGCAGCTGTGAGTGGGTTGAAGAACGTGCACAGAATTTTCATGGATAAATAGGGAGGAAGGAAGACATTAGAATCTGCTATGATCAGCCCAAGAGATATTTTGTGGCATAGTACTCAGGAAATTGTGAATGAAGAAATTTTCCCAGTGGCATCTTTCCAGGTTCCTTGACCATGTTCTTGAGCCAGTTTCACTACCAAAAGTTTAATTCTGATTCTGTTTTGATTGGCAGCGGTTGGTTTAATGTCCTGAGCCGAGTACACAGTGCTACAGCACAGCAGCTGAGGGAAATGCAGGATGAACAGGCCAATCCAAAGAATGCTGTGGTGAGTTACTGTGCAACCAGCCTGTGGGCATGCTTGGAGCCCTCTGTGTTTAACTATTTGTGCATGTTTTTCCAGCACATGCAGTGCTGTACTTCACGAGCAGTATGAGAAAGTTGGACAGTAATTAGAAAGAAACAGCAAAGCTGATAGCAAAGAGGGTGAGCAGTGGGGAACATGGTGCTTGTGGTGGGTTGCTCCGCTTGATCACAGAGAGCTCTTTTTGGTTGGAGGAGAAGAGGGAGGCTGCCTCATGCAGATAAAATGTCTTTGGATGGGACTAGTCTGGGTCACAGTTACTCCAGACAGAAGATAGCAGTTGAGAAGAACAGTGTATTTATGTATTTTGCCAGTACAGAGATAACAGCTAAGGTTATTTCAGACCTTCATAATACTCTCTGGAAACTTGTAACTTTTTCCTCCAGTCCTGTGGAGCCCTTGCCCATCTTATACTGTTGAGGGAGCAAAGATGACTCACTTGTGCCTTTTTCCTATGTTCGTTTCTACTCAAGCTATTGGAATTCAGAGGAATGGTTTCAATTCCAATCCTGTTCACAAAGGAGGATGCCTGTAATCTAAAATGCAGTCTGTGTCTTCTTCACTCTACAGGGAACCCTGGATGTTGGGCTTATTGACTCTGTCTGTGCCTCAGACAATCCTGATAGGTACGTACAGCAATCTGACCGTCTCTTAAATCAGAAACTCCCTACAGTATTTTTGTGGGTAGGTCCAGGTTTCCTTTGGCGTTTGTATTTGTTTAAACTCATAGATCTTTTTCTCCAAACACATAAACATAGCTGAAATCTTTAGCTTGTTTCAAGCAATGTCACTTCATAGCCATGAAATCCGTATATATATATTGTCTTGGAGTCGAAGTTTCTCCTTCAGCTCCTAAAAGTGAAAACAGCATAATCTCAGTGCTAAAAAATGATAGTATTACCTGTTATCAGCACTGATCAAATATGTCCGGCAAAAGCAACACTTCCATTTTTTCAACAGAGTAATTTTGAGTTAATCTTGTAAATCTAGGGGAAAGAAACAGCATTGTGGAAGAATAATGGATGAATTTAGAAATCTGTATTCTTGATATCTTTGCCATGCACAGACCTTTAGTTAGTTTGTTTCAGAGAAGAGATGATGGGACATTTCATATCATTTTATGTTAACATTTAGTTATTTCCCACATATTAACAGGTTCAGCCAGGGCAAAGATACTTACCACAGTGCTGAAGTAAAATATTAGCTATTAAGTTACTTACCTCTGTGGTCTGGGGTTTTTTTTTTCCTCACACAGGTTGCTAGGACTTTGTAGTTACTAGTTTAGAAAATGTATTTCAGAAGTGAACTAAGATTTCATTGATCACATCATTTTAGGGAGTTCTCAGCCTGTACTCCTCATCATTAATCTGTGTACCAGGGAAAACTGGGAACAAATAGTAAGCTAACAGTCAGAATTTGTTTATGTATGTGCTGAGGTATGCTTTTCTGGAATATCAGTGTTTGAAGCAATGTTAAACAAATTCTGAGGAGAATGCTTATTCTCAACCAACATTTTTATGCAGCTTATTTTTATCTTGCATAGGTTTATGCATTTTTCTAACAGAGCTTGATAGCACCTTTAGCTTCATACTTGCATTCTGCTTTTCAAATTCTCTGTTTACGGGAAGGTAAAATGACTTTGGGTGTGCTGCGAGTTATTTGCATGGTTATGACTAATTTTAATGCTTTTGTTTTCTGGCAGACCGAATTCTTTTGTCATCATCACAGCCAATCGCGTGATTCACTGCAACAGCGACACTCCTGAGGAGATGCATCACTGGATCTCCCTGCTGCAGAAACCAAAAGGCGAATCCAAGGTCGATGGCCAGGAATTCCTTGTGAGAGGTGAAAGGAAATACGTGCCATTACGTGTGAAACTCATCTTCTGCTTATAATCTGACAAGGGGATTTGATTGTTGCTAACTCGACCTAGGGTTTAGCTGCTCCCCAAAAACTGTCGCCCCCCTGCACCTTCCTGCTGCTGCTTGCCATGTCACGTGTGTGCTAGCCCTGGCTCTTACGTAAATTCCCTGCCAGGTGGAAAAAAATAAGTGCTTCATGTGTTTCATTTTCTGGTGTTAGTTCTAGCCTAGTTAAACATGTCCAGCCAATGCCGTCAGGGAATAGGAAGGAGCGTGGCTGCTGATGAGGAGCAGCTGGCTTAGATGGACTATAACATGACACTGTGGTTTTTGTTGTCAGCTCGGTTCCTTCTGACACCTGTCATGCAGAGAGGGAGGGAGAGAAATCTTTGTGGGATTGCTGCTGTCCTCAGCTAAACTAATTAACCTTATTATGGTAGACATAGTGAGGTGAGAAAAATTTCCTGGGGTTGAGCAAAAAGTTTAAATTACGTCTTTGGTCAGAGCTTAGCTGAAGATGGCAGAGCATGAGTAGGGATCACATAGATATTGCAAAATATTCCCCCATTTATCTTAAATATTTTTAAGTTTCCTCTATACTTTGAGCTCATCACGTGGTCCTAAATCTATGAAGACACTCATGATCCAGTCTGTGGAAAGCAAGTGCATGAGCAAATTGCCTTTCATCTTCCAGAAATGTCTGTGGAGGAGTAAAGGTCTGAGAGTGGTCATGGCAAGGCAGAAGGACAGGAAGAAAAGGGTCACCAAAATGTGGCAAAAGCCTTCAACCCTAGTTGTAAAAATTTCAAGGAGATTGAATGATACAAAGGAGACTGTCAGACAACAATTTGAGTACCTTGACTTCAAAATACCTAATTGCAAGGCAACAGTTCCTTTTATCTGGTGTTGTTCATTAGTTAAAAAGGAATGATCCTTTGCAAAGTCAGTGTATGCTTTGCTCTTCATAATAAGATTGCTGTGTGACAGCAGTGTAGCCACAAAGGCATATATTCAGGAAGGTCTTGTCTCTGTCTTCTCTTTATATGGAGCCTCTTGGTTCAGTCCTACATTTTTTGAACATTTTGCCTTGTGGGTGGACATTGCTTTTTACACCTCTGAGTAGAAAACTATCTTTTTGACAGCTTTAGCAATGCAGGCTGTAATTTTTTCTGTTAAAGCATTGAATTTTCTTATTCTTTATTTTTCTTTATTTTGCGACAAATCTAAAATGACAGTGAAATTACTTGTCCTGACCATGGGAGCAGGAGATGCACGTAATGACACGTTTGCGTTTCTGTGCTAGGCTGGCTTCATAAGGAGGTTCAGAGCAGCAACAAGGTGTCCTCTCTGAAGATGAAGAAGCGCTGGTTTGTTCTGACAAACACTGCCCTTGACTACTACAAGTCATCCGAGCGCACGGCTGCCAAGCTCGGGACGCTCGTGCTCAACAGCCTCTGCTCTGTAGTGCAGCCTGACGAGAGGGTCTTCAAAGACACAGGTGAGGGGGAGAAAGTGGTAAAGAGCAGGCTCCAGGTGTGCAGTTCCTGCAGAGGGGTGGTGCAGGACTGTAGTGGTGTGTCGTGTTGAGAAGGCAGTTATCTCGGTGCCATCTGAGGCTTTGTGCCTGGCTGTAAACACCTCTGCACGTGGAAACTGAGAGAGATTTGCAAAGAGCCAGAGAACAGTGTGCAAGTGACTGTAAGTGCCTCACACCTGATGGAGATACGCAGTGCTGGTGTTTCTTGCTGAGTAGAGTCACTGCTTGCTTATCTCAGAGTTCCCCAAGCAGGGTAACAGGTGTGAGTTCCTGTAGTTGACACTGATTATTTGTACATCTCCAGAACTGTCACCTTGTAGCATGACCTACATTTGTCTCTGGGGTCAATGTTAAGCTCTTAAATAGCAGCCATCCCATACACTGTAAGGCTGTGCTATAGCATCACTCAGCTTGATAGAAACAAAAGATGACAAAGGCCTGTGTTTGCTTTCTGTGCAACATGACACAGTTCTGGGAACGCAGGATCCGGCGTGATCCTCCACTGCCTGCCTTAGGAGTTTGGGAGGGAACCCAGATTATGGGGTAAAGGGTGAATCCCCCTTGCAAAGATTGTGAACTTTAGAAAAAGACTTGAATATACTGGACATTTGAGTACTGGAGTTGCTTGGGATACCTTTTAAGGGGGCTAGAAGCTGGAAGTATTTAGTGAAGTGAGATGAGAGGAAATTTATTCTGCTCATTCACAGGAAATTGTCCACATTTTTGGTATCAACAGATGTCTAGGGCTGCCTTTAGCAGATAGAGTTGCCATCACCTTGACGTGTTCTCTCAGGTTGTCAAACACATATTTTTTAAAGTTCTGAGAGTTGATTTGGCAATCTGACTGGGTGCTGTGTGTAGAGTGGTCATTTTCCAAGTGATTAACAGGACAGTGTAGCCCAAATGCTGTCTGTGAAAGTGAGCTGCCTGGTTGGCAGGCAAGTAGTCAGGTTGCACTGCAAAAGACTTGCATCTTGAAAAGCTGTCTTTGTAGCAATCTGGATGGGGACTTTCCTATTGATAAATATGTTTTGGGAGTGAGGATGTTAATGTCTACCTAGTGGATTTTAACCAGACACGCCGTATGTTGTTAACAAAGCAGCAAGGGGGTTCATCAGCCACAAGCTACAGGCAAAAAGAGAATCAGTGATCTCTTACTAATCAAGTCCAACCATTAGCCTGACATTGTCAAGTCCACCACTAAACCATGTCCCTAAGTGCCACATCTACACATTTTTTAAATGCCTCCAGGGATGGTGATTCAAGCACTTTCCTGGACAGTCTGTTGACAACCCTTTTGTGTTGTCCTATCACTTGTTACTTGGGAGAAGGGACAGACCCCCACCTGGCTACAGCCTCATTTCAGGTAGTTGTAGATAGTAATAAGGTCCCCCCTAAGCCTTATTTTCTCCAAGCTGAACACCCCCAGCTCCCTCAGCTGCTCCTCACAGGACGTATGCTCCAGACCCTTCCCCAGCTCCATTGCTCTCCTTTGACACCCAAGATGAACGGCTCCGTAACCTTCCCTGGTATCGAGCCCAGGCTGACAGACCTGTAGTTCCCCAGATTCTCCTTCTGGCCCTTCTTGTAGGTGGATGTCACATTTGCTAACCTCTAGTCAATTACATAATATGGAAGCCAGTTTCACCTTCCAGCTTTGTTTCCACCTTCGTTTCTCCACAGGCTACTGGAACATCATAGTGCACGGGCGAAAGCACTCGTACAGACTGTACACGAAGCTGCTGAATGAAGCCATGCGCTGGGCCTCTGCCATTCAGGGTGTCATTGACAGCAAAGTTCCCATAGAAACACCTACACAGCAACTCATTCGTGACATCAGGGTAGGTGGTATCCTGCTAATTCCCACATGAGTTGGGAGCAGCCAGACCACCACTGGCCTTACCCAGTCACTGCTGAGAATGTGGCAAAAAATGGGGTTTCTCTCTTAAGGGGAAAATGAAGAAGAGTAAAGAAATAAACTTATACAACTGTGCAACAAAAAAATCAAATATTACATGAATTAGACTTTGTTAACTGATCTGCATAAGTCTAGACTACGACTCTGTGCAATTAAAAATTGCATGCAGAATTACACCATCAAGTATTTGCAAACCTCTGCTCCATTCTTTCTGCTCCTAAGCATCCTCTAGACACAAATACAAAAAAATCCATTCCTACCAGCCATCTGACTTTGATGTACCCTGAAGTTCTCGTCATACCTTAGGCTTGTGTGGTTAAATATCAGAGTAAAGGGTGGAAAGACAATATCCTTCAAAATAGCAGAAATTGTACCACAGGAGTAATTTTTGAGAAGAAACTTGCCAGAAACTTCGGCAGATAAACCTAGAATCATTTAAGAAGACACACCAAAGCATATTGCAGAAGAAATGTGTTCATGATGACCTCTAAACTAGATGCAATTAGTTAGTTTGTATTTAGGAAGAAACAGCTGGGAATGATTGTAGAGAATCTTGGAAAACTTCAGCTCAGGTTTAAAGGACAAATGGAACATTATGTATTTTTAGGGAAGGAATATAGGACAAAATGCAGAAGAATGTGATCCAGTATGGTAGTGACAGGCCCACATTTTGAACACCATGGAACATTTTGGTTGTTCATTCTGTAAACACATGTAGTACAACCCAACAGGTTGAGAACAGGTTCATTATTAAATACTGAAAATGGTTGATCTGTGGTCAGAAAGTCCATTAACCCTGTCCTATTAAAAGCTTGAAGGATACAGGAGAGAGGGATCATGCCATGTGTATTATGCAAGCCACACTTGAAGGCAGGATTCTGTGCTTGGTGACCTGTGGGATGATGTAGCACGGCTATTCTTGTGTTTAATTTTCAGAAATAATGTACAGGGTAATTTTTAGGTACAGATTATGCTTTGATCACTTAGTCCCCCTAGGCACCTCCAGAAATTTAGACAAACGTGGTTGAGCTTGACCCTAAATGTATAAGGCATCCTGCAAAGGACTGTGCCTATTTGAGGATAATTATTTTTTCTTTCTTTTCCAGGAAAACAGCACAAACTTTGAAGTAGTGGAACAGACGTATAGGAGGAACCCAATCTTGCGATACACCCAGCACCCCTTGCATTCCCCACTGCTCCCACTACCCTATGGAGATGTTAGTGTCAACTGTAAGTATTTTACCAGGGTGACAGAATCCACTCATATTTGGAGGGTCAGTGAGGAGCCTGAGCACCACAGAATGGGCCTGTAAGCTCTCTCTGTGCAGGAGAAGTCTCTTCGGGGCAGTGTAGCCCACAGCATTCAGGGAGGGAGCAGTCCTTCTCTCCCCCTTTCTTCTCTGGAGTGTGTTCCACGCTCTTATCATGGGAACACAAATCTTAAAGTAAAGGGAGGCAGATAGTTTATCATCCATCCAGGGGACATGCAGCCTGTCATCCTTTAGCCACAACTGGGTTGCAAGTGGCTCCAGTGGAAATATTACAAGAGGATTACATCTTGCAGCTGGCAGTGGGGTAGCATTTCTACAGAAGCTGCCGTAAAACCAGACTAAATGAATCCTTTTTTCAAATGCGTCAGAAACGTGAAAGAGCTAGAGTGATGGGCACCAGAAAACCAAAGTGGTTTGCTGATGTTTACAGACTGTTTCACATATTAAAACTGAAAACTGGTGAAGAACTACAAAAGAATGTCTCACGTGGAGTGACTGAGCCACAGAATCTTTTAAGAAATTAATTTCAATCAAAGCAATGTATATGGGAAAAACAGTCTGCCACATAGGTAGTGATCTAGCTGTGCTTAGGAAAGTGAACATCAATTTACATAGCTTTATGAAAATGTCATCTCTAGTGATGAGTACAGAAACAAAACAGCTGATGGAAGGTTTTGAAAGCTTAGAAAAGGAAAAACAAAATCTTTGTGCAGCGGTATGGATATATCATGCACCTGCATTTTGAGTACAGGATACAGTTTTGCCTTCTACATCTCATCAAAGATATAGGAGATGTAAAAACCTACCCAAAGATGATCAAAGGCACAGAAGAGCTTGCCTACAATTAAGTGACTAAATTGAGAGCAGGATTCTTCAGCCTCAAAATGAAGTTTTTAGGGCCAGAATATTGTCAAGGAGAAAGTGAAAGGTTATTAGCTGCTTGCTGTCTGTCACAAGGATCGAATTACATGGGAGATTAAAAGCACAGAAAAAATAAATTCTGAAATACAGAAAAATTATGGAGCCCTTACACTGTGGAACTTACTGTACAGAGCTGTGTCTTTGTGTTGTACAGTTAATACACGGCCACTGGGGAAGCAATGGCTGTACAGGAGATTCAGAAGGACCTAAAGCTCCAGAGATGTGCAAAGGAGAATGCAAGCCTGCATCTGAATGGTATCACACGTGTCTGAGCAGTTCAAAAAGCAGACATTTAGGTGCTCAGAAAACTCAAGTTTTGGTCTAAGCATTTTAAATCTAAACAATAGGTATAAGTTGCATTTTTGGTACAGCAATTTGCCTAAGTTTTATATTGGCCCAGGGGTCAAAGCTAATAGAGGCACAACACAGAATTTTAGAATTGCACAAGTCAGGCTTCAGTGGCTGCATTCAGGTACCTTGGATGCAGACACTGAAGCCTGAACTAGATTTCAGTGCTTATTTCCCTTAAAAACATGACTCTGCTTTTCTGCACAGTATATCCAGAAATGGATTGGCAGTGGTGCCAAATCACATGTTAGCAAACACTAATTAAAACTGGATTTGACTATTTAGAGAGGAAGCATTAATGAACTTCAAGTATAAATACAAGTTCAGGATATGAGCTAATGCTCAGGTTGCTGTTCTTCTGTGACAGATTAGTATAGTTGATTGTAGTGCTGCTGGGCCAGTAGAAAATGAAGGAGATGCTCACCTCTTGTCACCTTTGTGATTGTTCCCCAGTGCAACAAGAGAAGGGTTACAGCAGCTTACAGGATGAAGCAGTGAAGATCTTTAACTCCCTTCAGGAAATTGAGACAGTGTCTGACCCCATACCCATTATCCAAGGCATCCTGCAGACCTGCCATGATTTAAAGCCCCTTCGTGATGAGGTGTACTGTCAGCTCATCAAGCAAACCAACCACATGCCACATCCCAACAGTACTGGGAACCTGCACCACTGGCAGCTGATGACCTGTATGAGCTGCACTTTCCTGCCCAGCAGAGGGATCCTGCGCTACCTCAAGTTCCACCTTCGAAGGTAAATGTCCCGTTCATTTGCAGCCTGTTCCTTTCACTCTGCTGATCTTCTGCCTGTTGTAGTTACCTGTCTCACCCTCTTGCTGTGCAAACATCTTCCCGTGGTGTTCCAGCCTCCTGCCTTTGCACAGTTCTTGCCACCAGCTGTTCTGTCTATTCAGACTCCCCCCGTTAACACCATCTGTTGTGTCAGAAGGATGTGGAATGCAGGTTACCCAAACAGAATACCATGAGACTGTGTTGCAGTGGGTTTACAGCTGATGACCTGCTGCTTACTAATGTCCATATAAACATTATCAACCTGCAGGAAAGGTGAGGACTGTACTTTAATACTCATGGAAATAAGTACTACCTTGCAGCTGGCACAGGCAAAAAGCATTCTATGGAGTAGGAGAGATACTGTAAATCCAGTTTATAATTTTTCAGGATTTGTTTAACTAAGCACATAATGCTTGCAATTTTAATTTTTAATCTGTTTTAACCTCCCATTTTCATCAACTAAATCAGTTACATTTCTTCCCAAGTCATCTTCAGCATCTAATGCAGCTTTACAAAGCAGTCTGCACTGGGATTGAGCTGCAGCCATGTAGTCTCACTCCATTCTTAATGATGAAAAAGATCAATAAAATCTATTTGATTTCTTCCAAGCTAGGAAGGAGTGAGATGAGATTTGTGTCAATACACCAAATATCTACATCCAGGGCCTGGGTCTAAGAGATGCTGAAGAATACTCCATGTAGCTATTTCATTGTTTTATCACTGGAGTTGCAGATAATGTTGTTATACTTAGACCTGCTGGCCTTGGAGGGAAGAGAACCATGCACAGGCATCTGCTTTCTATCTTCTTAATTCCCAGACATACTGTAAAACTGGCTCAAACACAGCCAGTAAATCAAAAAACCCAAAACCATTAAGAATAAATGAAAAAGGTTTACATTTGATTTCATAGTTTTTATTCTCAGTTTTGTAAATTGAGATAGTCAATCCTGCTATCTTCTGCTGTCACTAAACTCCTGAAAATTTGAACTGCTGATTTCATGCATTGCTGAGAAATGCCACTGAAGTTACTTCAAAATGACCAGTAAAAGCAGATTGTATGGTTTAGGAAATAAGCTTGGGTTTTGTGTGGTTGCACTAGACATCAGCATCTCTACCAAACTCTACTTGCAGTAGTCTAATTTTTAGGGTAAAGTGTTTTTTACTGTGTAATGAGGGTTTTTTGCTTCTCTTTACAATTAGGGTAAAAGACCTCTTTCCAGACTCAGAAATAGACAGGTATGCACAGTTCATAAGCGATTCCCTGAAGAGAACAAAAACGAGGGAGTTTGTGCCCTCCCAGGAGGAAATACAGGCTCTTCTCACCCGTGAGGAAATGACCACGACAGTGTATTGCCATGGTGGGGGCTCCTGCAAAATAACCATCAACTCCCACACCAGCGCCGGGGAGGTAATGCATGAGTAGCATTAACCAGATGCGAGCACATCTGTGTCTGGAGAGTGGATCTGTTGAAGGGACACCCTTTTCCCCTTCATTTCCAATTTCTCTTTTTTTTTTTTAATTACAACTTTTTGCTGTATCTTTGGGGAAAGTTCAGCTTATTCTACAAGGCCAGTGCCCAGGTTGTAGAATATCACCTGACAACTGTGCTGCAAAATCTAAACACTTCTGGTGTTCTGCCCTTTGTCTGAAGACTTGCTAAACACAGTTTTCTGGACAAGGAGACATTCCAGTTCGTAATGGAATCCTTCTGAGAGGGATATTCTACCAGTAACTTAATCATTAGCAGGTCAGAAGCAGGATTCCAGGTTGCAGTAGTCATGTCTGTGAAAACATTAGTGCTAAACAGTAGAAAAAGTGGAATTGTTACTAGAGGAACTGAGAATGTCATCATGACATCTGAATCCAGTATGTGCCTATATCTCGTGCAGAATTCTAATTCCCCCGTCCTTGAAAGGGTAGTGAAGATTGAAAAGATTCAGAGAAGAAAAGCGAGGACGATCAAATACAAGTAACGGAATGATCTTTTAGGGTTAGAATTCTTTAATCTGAAAACATGGTAATAAAGGGAGAAATGTGATGGAGATGTATGAAATGATAGGTGTCCTGAAGAGGTACTGATTCTTCATTGTGAAAGGGGGAGTGATGCCTACTGTCTGATTTTGCAGGTGGTTGAAAAGCTGATCCGAGGGTTGGCAATGGAGGACAGCCGGAACATGTTTGCACTCTTTGAACATACTCAGCAGGTTGACCGTGCTGTGGAGAGTCGGGTGATTGTGGCTGATATCTTGGCCAAGTTTGAGAGGTAAAAGAATGTTTCATAAAACCTTTAATTCCTAGTTGGATGTAACACTGGATTACAGAATCCGGGATTACCTTCAGATTGTAGTTGCACTGTGGACGTTACAGTACCATTGTACTGCTCCTTACTGGTTTTTTTCCCCTTCTCATTTTCTTTTGTATCTTACAGACTTGCTGGCTCTGAAGAAGAAGAGGAGGAAGGACAGTGGCAACTGTATTTTAAGCTTTATTGCTTCTTGGATATTGAGAATGTTCCCAAAGATGGGGTGGAATTTGCCTTCATGTTTGAGCAGGTAAGCTAACTCTGGGAGAATGATTTGGTTTCCAGGGTGGCAAAAGCACGCAAGAGGATACAAAAAACTGGTTTACCTTTCATTAGAAGTGGGAATGCTGGTTGTAAGAGAAGAATTTAGTGTGTTGGATTTTTGCCTGGAATCTACTTAGCAGATAGCCCATGAAGTTTTCTAGGGAAGATGAGTATTAGAACAAAAGCAAGAAAAATTAGCAAAGGCTTAAAAAAATGGAAGATTAATGATAATTTATTTTTTTAAAACTTGGTCTTTAATTTTAGAAGGCAAAGAAATTTGGGTAATGATTCAAGAGAATCACTAAAAGTAGCTGCTTGCAGAACATAAATGTCAAGAAAACTGGAAAATCTATCTATCTGGAAATCAGCTTGCAAGAACAGCACATCCTATGGGTGTTACCAGAACTAACTATGAAACCTATCTTTTGGGCAATTTCTTTTGATTAACAGAGAGGCACTAGAAGAGTACTGCAGACAAAGGAAAAGAGAATGTAGTTGACAATATCTGTCTGCTAAGTAGTCTATTATTTTTTTAAGTCACTGTACTCCATAGCACAATGATGCTGGCTAGATCAGAGATCACACTGGTATGAAAGAGCCTTGCAGCTGGGATGCAAAACTAAACTGGCTGGAGCATCCAGCTCTGTGATTTGTCCAGTCTGTGTTAATGGCAGTCAGTCATGAAGACTGAAACTCACTGATAGTCAAATGGATGGCACGTCCATCACTCAGACCACGGTTCCTTTCTTGAAATGAACATCAAGTATTGCTAGCTAGAGAATGTCTAGAAGACAGTCAGGAGCAACGTCATGGTGCTCTGTGGAACCTCAGTTGCACCAGACTCCCTGTTGACACGGCTTTCAGTCTACGCAGCTTTGACTGGCAAAGAGAAGTAACAGTAGGAGAGTAGGTGTCACCCAGACATTAGATGGATGTGCAAAAAACCCCATTAATAGATTTCCCAGAAAAACGGGCAAAGGGAAGCAAGAAGATTGGTGGAGACATCAGGTGAAGGAGGAAGAGGTGGGAGGTGCTTTTGTGTAATGAAACTGAGGTTGAGAGTCTTGAATTTATTATGTATGACTCTGGTATAAGCTTCACACAGGAGCTGTAGCTGGTACAGCACAAAACCAAATTGCCTCAATTCTGGTCTCTCCCATCTGTTCCAGACCTAAAAGGTCTTCATTGTAGGACTTTTTGTACAGGATAAGAGCCCCTCAGATATTTCTGTCCTGTTCAGGCTTGCAGAAAGGGGTGTTCCCTCCATATCAACCAGTTGCAGACTTCAACATACTTATTACAGTTTCTGCTCTGATCTCCTGAATTATGTCTATCCTGCTGGGATCAGCAGATGCCACAGGAATGTGTATATGGACCCAGATTTGAATAAAGTGTGCTTTTGCTTTCTAATGAGTTTGGGGGACTTTCTGTTTGTAGGCTCACGAAAGCCTTATAGATGGTCATTTTCCTGGGCCAGAGGACACTCTGCAGCGTCTGGCAGCTCTGCGGCTGCAGTATCTTCATGGAGATTATTCCAAAATAAGCTGGACCCTTGATGGAATCTACCCAGTTAACAGACTGAAATCCAAAATACTGCACTCAACAAAGAGCAGCAGCAGTACCAGTCACACTCTGGAGAGGAGACGAACAAGCTTCCTTGAAGGGACATTGAAGCGTAGCTTCAAGACGGGGTCTGTAAAGAAGCAGAAGGTGGAAGAGGAGCAGATGATGGAGATGTGGGTAAAAGAAGAGCTTTCAGCTGCTCGAGCAAGCATAGCACAGAAATGGACCAAGCTGCAGGGCCTCTCTCAGCATCAGGCCATGGTGAAATACATGTCCATCGTAAAGGAGTGGCCAGGTTATGGGTCAACCCTCTTTGATGTTGAGGTGAGCGATTAATAAACTCCTGTAACCACAGCTGAGGAGAGGTGTCAGTCTGGAGAACAGATAGAGCTGTGTGTAATACATTGCTCAGCAGCAGAAGGGAAATTTGGGAACTGGATGCATTTTGCCTTAGTAATCTCAGGGAAAGCCTGCAGTACCACAATACCCAAGAGTTACGACACAGAGAGCACATAGCAGGCAAGGTGGGGCATCCTGCTAAAGGAAGGGAGACAATGGATTCCCACTTTGTTGGAATGGGGGAGGAGAGAGGGGCTTAAGAAAGTGGTGGATGGTGAAAGCAAAAGTAAAACAAAGCTCTGTTCTTGCCTGCAAAAGGTGCAATCCTGTTCTGCAGCAGAGAAACTGCACAGACGGCATATACAGCACTGTGCTCAGCCTGCTAGAGTTGGAATCCACAGTTCAGTTCTATCAGTTCTGTTGCTGCCTAGGTGAATCCCCATGGGAAGTTGCCTGCACTCACTGTATTATCTGTAAAATAAGAAGTGGAATATTGACTTGCTGCATCACTTTAAAATCTGATGAGATCTGTTAGCTATTACAATTATTTATTACTCAACTAGTATTTGACTCACAGCCGTGTCACTTCTGAATCTTTGCAGCAGAAGTGCCTCCAGCGTACCTTTTGCAGGTACCCTGGTTTGTATATTGAATTGAAATGTCCTATAAGAGCTAGAAACAGAGGGCTTTTCCTTGAATGAAAAATTGTTTGATCCTCCACTGCATTTTTGCAAAAGGTCATGTTTCTCTTTCTGCAGTGCAAAGAGGGTGGATTCCCCAATGATCTCTGGCTTGGCGTCAGCACAGAGAATGTGTCTGTATACAAACGAGGGGATCCTAAACCACTAGAAACTTTCCAGTATGAGCACATTGTTTTCTTTGGAGCACCACAGCCCAACACCTTCAAAATTACAGTGGATGAGAGAGAAATGTTCTTTGAAACCTCCCAGGTACGTGAAAGCACACAGCCACTTCAATTAAGCTTCAAGGAATAGACAGGATTCTGTGCAAGAACTCTTGACTAATGGACTACACAGCCAAGGGAAAAGATGAAGGGAGCTTAAGTCCAAAGGGCTCGGTACCTCTTCTTGCATACAGGGATGAACAAAAAAAATAGGCTGGTTAGAAAGTGAAGGAGGTTGAATGGTGTTCCAGCGCATCAAGAATTTCCAGTTTTGGGCACTTTTCAGTTTGCCTGGTTTTTTTCATTCCTTTCCAGTAGATGAATGGGGAGTTTCACAAACCTTAAAAAAATAAACAAGATTTAGCAGCACTGAAGTTGCTTTTCTTTGAGCTAAAAATATTTTTAAGTGTTGCTACAACTGAGCACAAACTTGTCAAGCCTTTCTGTTCTTACTGTCATGTTCACATTTAGTATTAACATGCAAAATTTATTGTGTCAGGACTTTGGACAAGGGGAATCTTTCTCAGCAAAATGTCCTGTGTGCCTCAGTGCAGTGAGGTTTTCAAAGTGCTCATGCTGTGTTACTGTGTTCTCTCCCCAGGTGGGTGAGATAATAAAGATCATGAAAGCATACATCAACATGATCGTGAAGAAACGCTGCAGTGTCAAATCGGCCACCAGTGTGGACAGTCATGCAAGCATCTGGACTAGGTGATGCGGATGAACTGGCACTAGTTTAGTCATGGGTATTTGCAACTTGCCAGCACAAGTGTAGCAAAGATGTTTTTTAAGAATTCAACTGACTACTGGATTTAAAACCTGAAGTGACATCTACAGTACCATAGGATTTGCACCTCTGCCCAAAGATATTAAACAGTAACAACTGTTGTTAAATACTAATGACCCAAAACTTGTTTTCCCCTTGCTTGTTTGATGAACAGTGTACCTTAAAGAAGCAAAGTCAGAAGCATCCTCCTCCTTCTCCATGTCCTCTGCTGCTTTCAGTATCACCTGTCATACTGGCAGAAAAATTTACAAGAATCATTTCTGCAGGACAGGAGACAGACTTAAGCTTCCTTAAGAATTTTGAACATGTAGACATCTGGGATCATGTGATCACAGCACGGTCTGCTAAAATAATATTTGTTTTATTTATTTTGCAAACAAATCTAAAATATAAATCACTGTGGGCTTGTTTTTTTTTCTTCAGAATATACTAACGATCTGATCTGGTCTGAAAAAGAAAAAGCCTTTGTATAATTGAAGCCACGTGGTCCAACAGAGAGGTCAAACCCTACATGAGAGAGCATTAAACAAAGAAACAAAAACACCTAAGGTGGTTGTTTACCTTCCACTAAAAGTTCACAGGCACACAACTGTAAAAAGTGGCACTTTCAGTTAAAATACTAAATACTCCAGTCTAGGAGAAAATTTCTGGAAATAGCTCCACTGAAATAGACCATAAGGTGCTATTCTGGGCACATTGCAAGCAGCACCTATTGCCTAAAAAATAAAGACCGCTGTTCCCCTGTACAGCCCAGGAGGGGAGATTGTTTTAGTAGCATTTCCAGAAGAGCTGCTCTTCAGAAACTCCAGGTATGAGATGGAGGGTGGAGGTTTATGGTGAGCAGCTTGCTTGCACTAAGATCCTTCTTTCTTTAGGGGGGATTTTAGGATGACTGGGGTCCCTGAATTTTAAAGTGAACTGTTTCCTACCGAGTGAATAGGTGCCTAGATAAATTGTTACAGGCAAGGTTTTTACTTCCTCTCTACTACAGGAAACAGATGCCAAATCCTTCATTCACCCCAACTTTTAACAAGAACTGCTCATATCACTGAATCCCTAGATCCCTATCCAGTCTCCTCTAGGTCCCTAGTCCTCAGCAGAACTTGAAAACAATGCTATGTTGCCAAAACAACTGCTTCTTGGAGGTTTTTATAGCTACCTGCAATTTGAAGAAGCAGAATTTTTTTTCTTGTCCGTGAAAGATGACAGCCATCTTCAGTCTCTTGACTTCAGAAAGTTGATTTCATTGTTTAAAATATTCAGTATTAGCCCCATCATAAATTAGTTGCATTAGCAAACAAGAAACCTGGTGTTGAGCCATTTTCTATCACTCTTGTCTAATCTTGGGATCCCAGAATGCAAAGGCCCATTCTGTTTCTTACTGAAACTGCAGCGCTGTATGGAATATGGGCCTTGTTCCACATTTAAAATTGGCTGTCTCCATTTCTGAAGTAGCAGCAGCTAAGGCCTGTTAGCTATGAAACATAAATTGCATAGAAAAGTAGGAGTTGGTATGCAACAGGTTCCATTCCAATTCATCACCAAATTGTCCTGTATCACTGATACTGTGTTGCAGAACACTAGTTTTGAGGGTGACGGTACAAGAAGAAACACTGTACATAACCCCTGCTCCTCTCTCGTTTCCACTACACTGCAGCATGTGCAAACACTCTGTGCACTTGCTACACGATCAGCCTAAGAGGGTGGTCACTGCTGTGCATCATCCCTTCAACTGGAGTTTTGCCTTAAATAGCGTCACTGATGGATCCTACAAACACCGCCTTGTTGTCACAAGGAATAAAGAGATGACCAGGTCACAGGTGAGAGAGAACCGGAATGCAGAGGCAACCTGAGAAGCAACACTTTGTATACACTGCATACACTGGCTCGATCTCTAATGTATCAGACTAGGCTTGATTATCCCTGTCCTAACTCTGCACTAGCTCTGTGTACTGGCTCTTGGGTTGCTGCAGGCAGCTTGAACCCACTTAAAACATAATTCCCACTACTATTTGTTGTAATTTTTCTCATTTCTATTACAGAATTCCTTCTTCTGTCTTTTTTAATTTGTAACTGGCTTTACAAGATGAAAGTTTAATAAATTATTGGATTGCACAGGCTGTATTCACTTACAGGCATTGTGTGCTCATGTTAAGGTGTTTACTCAGAGCTCAACACTTGGAATGTGTAAGCGAAAAGGGGGCGTCATCGGCATGAGGATGCAGCAGCCCTTCCTCCCAGAAGCAAATTTTGGGGTGAATAGAAAACAGTTTGCTGCTACAGTGGGGAAGGTTTGTGTCTTTTTCTGCTTTTCTCTCTGGGGCTGAGTCACACCTTTGCCTAGTGGGAGATGTCCCACTGGTTCTGAGACGGCTGTTGTGACCAAAGCAGAGCAAGGAATTAATCATCTCCCAAGGCCCTGTCTGTGGGATCAGCTCCATCCCTTCTCTTCAGCACCTCCAAAGTCACTAATAACAGAAAATCACTTCAGGCTTAAATAAGCTGCCAATCTGCACTTCCCACACAAGTGCATGGCCTGGCCACGGTGCTCACCTAAGAGTTTGTGTCACTGAAGTGGTAAATTGGGACTGGGAACAGCTGAGCTGTCAGCAACACAGACAGACCACCCCACTAGCAGACAAAAGTTCCCTCAATCCATACACAGGTATGGAATCCAAGCAGTGATGCATACTCCCCAGCATTATGCTCCCCCATATCCCTTGGTCAGATGCTCTGAGAGCCTTGGGACCCTGGAGATGGGTCTATGCAATATAACCTCCAACTGCTCACAGATTCTTTTTTCTCCATCTTTATCCCCTTGCATAGACTTCCCAGGTCTTTATTCGAGGCTGCAACTGCCTCTGCTTACTGCAAGCTAGCCAGTCTCCTTTCTGTGCAGCTGTTGCATTTCAAACTGCACTTGTTTCATTAAAACATCTCTATCAAGACAACAAACATGCACTGCTGCAGGTCCAGCATGACTACACCACACCCAGCTGCATTTATTGAATGGTAGCCATGAATAACCATCCGAAAGGGCAGCCAACTAAAAGCCTTCTCTGACTCCCTTTTTATATGTTTGATCATGCTGTGACACGCAGTCCCTCTGGGACCCCACCCAGCTATTTCTGTAATAATTCAAGTTTGAATGCTCTAGTATTTATTTTACATTAACTAGTTTCATGACAATTTATAATCAGTACCTACACCACAAACACAAAATGACATACACAAAGACACTGCCTCAGGTAGGTTGTATCACAAGGTCATGTGTCTTTCTAGTTATTATTGGCTGTAAACTTAAATTATTTATTTAAGCTTATTTTAAAACATACAGCCCTATGTAGGCTGTGTGTTCTATCATTACCCTGTGCATTTGCTTCAAAGTACCATGCTCCCCTTAGGCCTTTAAGCAAATCTCACACATGAATTTTAGCCCCCACTGTAAAATATGAACTCCTAAATCAGTGGGATGCAAATTTGCCAGGCTCTTGGCTACTTTTTATACCAGAGATGCCTAATGCACAGCTGGATATACACCTTGGCCTCATTCCACAGTCAACACCGAGGCGAAGGCTGGTAGCCAGATTGCCAGTGACAGTCACTTAGCCCATGTGCCAGTTCAGTGCTGCTCCAGCAGAGCTGTGACACCCAGCTGGGAGGAATCCATCCCATGGAGCACTCGGTCTGTTTAGGTCTGAAGACAACCCAGAGCAATCACAGTCAGGTGGCTGATTCCTGGTTCCTGCCATTTGCTACCCAGCGCTGGCTTGAGCTGCTCAGCCAGGTACAGAACAGAGCTCTGGTATTCCAGAGCCCAGCTCCACCTGCCCACGCTGCACCCAGGGCCAGGTCTGGGGCCCCTCACAGCCCTCAGGCACTGGCCCCCAGGCCTTCCCCAAAATGCTATGAGGGCTCGGGATTACCAATAACAAACGTTCTTCCTGTAAAAGCAAACACTTACAAATCCTGAGTGGCTATCATAGTGACAGCCTAAGATAAACTCAAGTCGGCTCTATACTGGGTTAGACACTGGGCATAATCTTTGGAGGGCCGCTAATGAGGCACACAAATTAATAGGAGCAACTTACCTGTCTTGTTCCTTTCTCCTGTTGCAGTGTGAGGCTGAAGGCAACTCAGCTGCTTCTTGTTTGTGCCTTGTCAGGGTGTGCCCATGGGCACAGTAGTATTTAAAACAGGAGCCAGCTCTTCCTAGCTCCTCTGCAACGGCTGAATCTTGGTAAGTCACCCTCTTTGAGCAAAGCAATCCAGCAGAAGTCTTGTGATAAAGTACTCAGAAACAGAGAGGGTTCTGCAAGATGAGACTGGTGTGGGATACAAAGGCACTGAATCTGCATGGTAGGAGATAACCTGGTTGAGAAAGGTGTGGAGGGAGTCCCTTGGTGCTGGAAGAGAGGAGAAGTGGCTGTTGTCCACAGCAAACTCCCCCTTGTTGTGTCATGAGTACTTGGGCCAGGGTCAAGAACGCTGCTCTCTCCCTGGCTGCTCTCTGCGTCCTTGCTTGCAGAGGAGGGGAACAGACCCACCCTGCCAAGGTTGTGATGTCCTGCTGCTACAGGCTGTTCCAGCTGTCCACAGTGGTCGTTGAAGCCCTTTCCCTGCAGCCCATGGCAGTGCTGTGGGGCTATTGGCAGTGCTCATCCCACGTGTTTCAGCCTTGTGGCTGCTGCTCCATAGAGGAAGCGGTGCTTTCTGGTCTCCTTTCCTGGCAGCTTGTGCTGGTGTAAGGTTGCGTGGTTGGATCTTGTGTCTGTGGTGGTGTTCTCCATTTGGTGGCTTAATAGTCAGTGCTGCAAAGCAGGGATGAGAGAGAAGAGGTACAAAGAAGAACAGTGCCCGCAGGAGACAACAAAAGATGGAATTTCAGAAACCCAGTCTTCTTCCTCAAAGCAGCTCACGATGCAAGCCCTGGGCAAATGTGACTTCTCATTATCCACGCACATCTACAATTCACACTCTCACTTAACACAAGATGCTCTTCAAATACTCAGATCATGTTTATGAAAAAAGACATTTCAATGAAAGTTCAGTTGCTAATGGTGATGACATTAAAGCATGCATTTTTGTAAAACCATCTCAACCCATTACTTTTTAAGTTTAATTTGAATATGCATATAAGGCTTGTTAGATTTACCAAAGTGTAAGCACCATGATTTTGTACAATTATCTACTCTGCATAATCTGCTAAAGGGGAACATGACACGTAACATTTGAAAAGAGAAGTTTAATAGAAAGCAGGAGCAGTACTCTTCCTATCTGTATGAGTGTCCCAAGACACAGCATGCAGAAAAAGATCTCTGTTCTCATTTGTTCTGGCAAAAAGTGCATAAGAGGCCAGCATAATGCAGGAAGCACATTTTGAAATAATTATTTTGTATTGCTGAAATTCTACTTTTTAAAAAGTCACCTTGGAGTAAATTACTCTATTTATGCTGAAAAGTAGTAAAACAAACAAAGAACTGTTGTACTGTTTGTAATTATAGTCCCTTCTGCATTGGCAAAAAGAAATCCATAAGGACTTACAGTCTGTGTTGCAGTACTGTGTCATCACAATAAAAATCTCATCTGGTATCCTCCCCTACCCCCTCAAATCTGTTAAAAATCTTAGTTACTGACAGATATTACGATAGAATGTACAGGAGTTTTCAGTGTGCAAATACCATTGCCATTGGTTTAGCCATAAAGAACATACCCAAGCTAATAGTATTTTATAAGGGCATTTATGCTATGCACCATTTGCAAGTTAATTTGCTATTAAAAGAATATTCCCTCTCTAGTACTTTGTCAGCTCTCATTGTAAAACTCCAGAACTAAATGGGAAAGGCCCATTAGAGTGACAACTGAATTTTACTCTCCAGGAACTAATCTGTTTTTCCTAAGCTTAGTTCTTAAATATTGCTCAAAGTTCTTGCTTTAAAACTCTGCAGTGTCTGTTCAATTTGGTCAAGAAGAACTTTATGTACTTCTTGACAACAGAATGAATTTGACTACTTTAAGAAACCTGGGTGCTATATATCCCACTGTGTTCCATACACACAGCAACAGCAGATGCATGAAGGGCCCAAACAGTAGTTCTGACTTGTAGCAACAAAAATTGTAATGTTGGGTCTTCATTTATTTGCAGCCACACCAAAAAAATACCACTGGCAGGCCATGCAATTTACTTACTCCTTTCAAAAATGTTTACATGTATAACATATGTCCAAAGCAACAAGCAGATGGTGCATTTGGTTTAAGGGAGAAAATGCTGAGAAGTACAACAAAAGCGTCAAGCCCGAAGGGTGCTCATCCATAAAGACTTGTTGATTTCTATGTCAATTAAGTTATTGATGCAGAAACACTGTTAAAATAAAAATGCTGGCTGGTGTAGTGGCAGATGTGGATTAACCTTTCCATGACCCAGAGTCTCCAAGGACCAGGAAAAATTCAGGAAGAGGAACTGAAGTTTTTGCCTAGAGCTACCACAGCTGGCAGATAGTCTGTGCTCTGGGATGAAGGAGTTTTAGGATGCCTTCTCAACTCCATTGCTCCGGGACCTGGGAAAGCTTTTCTCTGCTGCCATTTCCCTGTGCATCATCTTAAGTTTTAAGATTAATGTTTGTGAAGCAGACGACCTCGTTAGTCATGTTGCACAATAGGATGTTTCTCCCAGCAAGCCATTACTGGAGCTAAAAATAACACTGCCCTTTGACCTGCAGTCAGAGATTTTGGACATCTGGCATTCAGAGTTCAGACATCACTTAAAACGAATACATCTCATGCTTTAATTGCAAGTGTTACTTGGCTGGAAGTAGTTTAACCTTGCCTATATTTTAAGAGGTGTTATGTAGGGAGCCTTTATACACTGCCTTAATTTGGGCCTCGAGGTGCTAATGAACTACACCCTGATTAGAACAAAAAGGCACAGAGGAATGTTCCCTGACTGCGTAAGCCTGAAGCAGCTTGATAAAAGCTAGGTATGACTAAGTTTTCAACTGCAAAAAGAAAGTTACCAGCATTCTTTTTAAATACATCAAAGATATGTATTACCCGTAAAGTTTTCTTATTGTGGTAACACACACTTACTGGCTTTAATTCTGATCACAGCCCCTGTGCTATGTGCTTTTTTACCCAGTGATTAATGAGCCATACCTTAACTCTGGTAACTGCTTCCATGGAAATAAAACCAGTGTAAGCAGTTCAGTATTTTATTTAACTTTATTTTTTCAATAACAATACTGCCAAATAATCTTCCTGTGTATTTCAAATGAAGTGGGTTACTCAACCTGCACTAAGGCCATTGTACTTATGCAAAAAAGAATTACCAGTGATTAGACAACTTGGGTGTGATGAAACAAACATGAGAAATGGGGCCTGAAAAAATTATTTACATCATTTATAAGAATAAAATATACAATTTTTAATAAAGAGTATATATCCTTTTGTGTTGAACTAGGATTTTACTACGAATTGCCACTTTCCATTTCAGATTCACACCTAAAAATGCTCAAAGTATAAACATCTATAAAACTAGTAAATCTCAAAACATGGGAATTTGTAAATTATTTTTCCCACTCATTACTGTAGTTAGAAAAAGACAATAACCAACATTTTTTTAGTCAATTAAGTTAGAAGTCATTTGGCAAAGCACTTAGGCATATAAGCTAAACCAGAAGACATCAGGAACCAGACTCTGAAACGTTGCAAAAACTTCTCATACCAGGTTAAGTTAAAGAATGAGTCTTATTTTCATCATAACTACATTGTCTATAAGTTACCTCAGGGAAGCAAATGTTCACAATTGTGCCCAAAGTACCAAACAAACAAAAAAAGTGCTTACTTCTTTGCTCAGCCAACTACCACAATGGCTCCTTTACCGTGCCCCTTCAGGCTGCTCTTCTAACAGGCTCAAAGTGGTATCTACAAGGAGTTCTCAACACAAATGATAAACACTTGCTTATCAAAATAGTGCAAACAGGAACAAAGAAAAGTGCCATCAATGTAAGTAAACTGCAGGAAAAGAAGGCAGTTGAACATTGTGACCTTGCTCTGCTTCTTCAGAGAAATCAGTAGTACTCTTCTCAGCACATCAGGCCAATGTATTTCTATTTACCACCTCATGCAGAATGGATTTGTTCTTTGGCATACCCTCCTTCATAAAAGTAAATGCACCTCCTCTTTGTACTGTGCATTAAAAAAAGTCAAAAAGACTTTCAAAACATTAATTGATCAAATCATCGAGTAATTAATATATACAACTCTGTCTTCCCTTTTTCCCTTTATAGCTTTCTTTGGAGTGCATAGGAAAGGCTACAGTGACACATCACATACAAAAATCAAGTTTAAGTTTTATGCAAAATACTCAAGTATTTTTAGCATTTATGTACACAAGTCTGTTTACCATATATTCTCAGTCTTTCCTTAGACATATCTTTTTATCTAGTTCCTTGGACAGATGACATATTTCACCTATAGAGATAGGTAACTACGAAATGAGGCATTTAATCCTAGTATAAATAAGAGTATTGGGAAAAGTAAATTTTAAGTGTATTCATTAAAGTGATGTTGCATGAAGTACTGCTGGCATTAATTTGTTCCATCAAAAATTCCAGTAAAGAGAGATAATACTATAAATTAAAAAATACAACAGAACTCTAAACACCTTGCATCTTAAAAGGCTGAGGCCAAATGTAAAGAATTACCATAAAATTGAATAAAAATTGCACTTGTATATAAACAAACTAATTTTAGCCCCAATTAATAACATTGTTACTTTTCCAAAAAGAAGTAATAAAACAAGTAGCTCATTTCTTATGGCTTCACACAGTGAAGTTCATGCTTAAGATGATCAGAAGAAAGTTTTTCAATAGCTATCTTTTGTGAACATATCATCAGTTTCATCATCATTCATCCCTCTTTGATAGCGTACGGAAGAGAAGGCACTCCAGTGAAGATGCTTCTTTTTGTAGAGGTACCATACCAGTCCAGCAATTAAAACCAAGATAATTAGCAGGGCAAATGCTACAGCCACACCGGTATGATTAGAACCTGAAACAGAACAAAAACCAAACAGTTATTATTTAAGAGTTTTGGCAAGAGTATTTTGTCATAGGGTTGATGCTTAGGTAGCTACACACTAATACTGCATAGTTAGCTCAAGGCAAAATGCTTCATATTAATAGTCTTTGCTTCATCACATGGGAAGTTAGATGCTCATCCACAGGAATGCATTAGCTTATTTTTGATCATTCTGTTGTTAATTTACTAATATTTGAGTTGGAAGGAACCTCTAGAGCTCAAAAGAACCTACTTGTAAATGCTGCACTCATTTAAAGGTTTGTATACTTCATAAATCTTATGAGATCTGGGCTCCTGGAATGGAAGGTAATTATACTCCCTTCAGACTGAAAAGATCTTGCTGAGGTCTTCCTTAGTGGCACGAAGTTTAATCTATTCCTGCGTTTCCACTTCAGTGAAAATGTATACAAAATCAGAAAGACTCCACTGCTTCTCAGGAACTTGCTTGCTTAATGCTCAGATGACTGCTTGCTTTCCTGTACAAAGCCAAGTATGAGGGAGGAAAGGCCTGAGTCTCTTTCTGGAGCTACAGGGTGACATTTCCAGAAGCCTCCCCAAGACTGAAAACACAGTCTGCAGTACCGGCTCACTCAGCATCTCTTACAAGCAGAACTCTTTCTGACTCCACCTAACAAACTCACCCATGACAGATACCTGTGGTAAGAAGCAACAGCAACTACTCTACACTCCCTTGTAAGTGGACATTTCAACTCTCTTCCATACCCACTGAGTAGATAGTGAGAGCCAGGAGAAGTAAATTCCTAGACAGTTTGTCTCTGAATGCAATTTTACGGCTAAACAACAACAGAAGACTCTTGCTTAGGCAGAGGTACTTGATGGGTTCCTTTGTAAATTGCACTTCCATTATTTCAACACAGACTTTATCCAATAAACTAGAAATTCCTGAAAACAGTCTCTACAAAATTAGGTCTCTGCTAAAATCAATGCTTCCATACCTAAAGGAGCTTTACAAACCACTCTGCTTCGACTACGTGCACAGTCAACTTTGGACCACATGCCAGTTGTGGACAGGATAACACTACATTTTTCATTGGCTGCTGCAGTTTTATTCTCCCAGTTCGCATAATTAACTGATGAGCCATCCAGCCAGTTCAGGGACCGACCTGTTGAAAAAAACATAGTCTAGATCACCAAAACATCCTGTAATGCTACACAATGTCATTCACAATCTATTGATTTCTTCACATTGCTAAAAGGAAAAGGGCTGACCATCCATCCCATATTTTAAAAGCAGTAAATACAAACATACAACTTTTAGCTACCCCTCTTCTCTAGACCTTTAGCAATTGATGCACTTGCATCAAACATTAGGCAGCAAT
Organism: Edolisoma coerulescens; assembly: GCA_013397115.1. NCBI lineage: Eukaryota > Metazoa > Chordata > Aves > Passeriformes > Campephagidae > Edolisoma > Edolisoma coerulescens. The sequence goes on along the minus strand of VWZW01006398.1, from coordinate 571,913 downwards.
AACAGTAGTGGGAAAAATTAATTTCAGGGACTCCTGATTGCCCTAAGTGTGCAACAGGAAGAGACTTAACTACAATGAAGTCCAAAGTGCTTTAAAATGTTAAATGAGGGATTCCAACCTCAAGTAGAAGTTACTGTAGGCTACCAACACTACAGAACTCTTCTTATTTGAGGATTTATGCATTTATATTTACAATACGAAACATTAATGCTCATACATTGTTGCTACTTCTTACCCTTAAAGCTCTGATCCAGGCCAAGCCATACATTCTTGGTGATGAGGTCATGTTCCTTTATGTGTGTGCTCACAAATGCGTTTTCTTCAGCATCCACTATAGTCAGAAGGGTTGCTGAAGGATCTAAGGGGCAGAGGAAACCAGTCAGAATTGCAACCTAGATTTTTAATGGTGCTGGTACACTGAGTTTTCTGTGGGAACAATTACTATGGGAAAGGATTTGCTGATCTGGGCTCATAAAATTAGCTTAGAATAACCTTCAGAACAAAGAGATGATCCTCCCATCCCCTAAAAATACAGCATGTTATACGAGATGGCTTCAGATCACTGGTTATTCTAGCAGGTTATACAAAATAAAATGGGAGTAAACTTACTGCAACTGCAGACTACATATATGGAAGATATCAAGAGATATGCCTGTTGAGAATTACTAGTCTTGCTCAAGTAATAGGTTTTCAAAAATATAGTTGAACAAAAGCTCAGCACTTTGCTGAATCAAGTTAATTTCTAAATCAATCCTCTCACTGTGCCTCAGTTTTTTACATACAGTAATTAAGGAATAAGAGGGAGGAAAGTGCATGCTAGAGAGGCATGCTCAGAGTGTACCCATCCTCTACAAGTATACATAAATATAAGCTCCTTCAACTACCAGACCAAGTTGGACTCAATAGAAAACTGCATCCAGGACTGGGTTATTTAGATCCTAAATAGTGAGTCCAACGTCACACTGTAAGATAATTCCATAAAAGAAAGTTACAACAGTCACTAACTTCTGAGTTAGGGTGATTAAAACTTCTGTACATGAATCTGCTTAACACTGTCTCTGCAACACATTTCCCCACGTAGCTCACCAAAGAAGAGAGAAAATCCTTTAATTTGACATAAAATTTCGTTTTTTACATGCTTTAATATCGATAACATATGCTTTGAACCATTTGATAGGTTAGCAAGCTCCCTATTAGCAGGCAGCTATGGGAAGGATATAGTAAGAAAGCCCTGCCAACAGCACTACCTTTGCATGCAGATAAAATGTTTTCCTCCAAACTGTAAGCATTAAACTTCTGAATCTTCTCCAACTGACTACCTGCATTTTATCTGCCGGTACCAGTGTGTTAAACAATCTGTAGCATGTTGCAGTATTTTAGTAAGAATTTTCATCAGGTGTTCAAAGATAAAGCTAGCTATTGCCTTTCCTAAACTAAAGGAGCATAAAGAAATTGTAAAGTTGAAGTATAACCAGCGCAAGTTTTTAGGTTGTTGGGTTTTATTTCTTCTCAAATAGTGGACTTATTACAAGTTGTAATGTGATGAAGAGTCTAAACCTACTCAGCTTCTGGCAGATTCTCTTAGCCTCTTCCACATTATACACAGAAAAATTGTAGAATGCCATGTCAAAGGCGTAACAGTGATCCCTGTACTGTTCCCACTGCAGGGAGCCACTGCTCTGCGGGCATCCAGACGCTCTGCTCGCTTGCTTTGGCTCCAATTTTCTCTCTGCAAAGACAAAGAAACTGATGTTATTTCTGCTGCAGCAGTTTGTGCACAGTCTATGGAATAACAGGACAGTAAGTATTAACAAGGACTACTACTCCTACCAACAACCACTATTCAATTAGCTTACATTCCTTCTTCTTGTGTCATGGATGAATTTATTTGAAAATCAGCTTAAGACAAATCCCAAAGGCTTGGGAACAATTTTTTATTGCTTTTTGTGGGTTTTGACATTTTTTTTATATATAAGTACTTTGATTTAGAAAAGATACATACATTTGATATTCATATCACAGGTGATCAAGAAGTAACCAGGTTTGATTTAGGCTTTCACCACTGGAATGATGAAAATTTATCTCCCTGAAGTATTAAAAACTGTTTTACCATTCCTGATAGAAAACTCTTCTTAAAAAGGGAATCATGTGCAGTATTTCAAGCATCATTTCTACTTCTAAATACAACATGTAAAGACAACTACACAAAACTTTAAAAATAACACTTACTGTTTGGAGGGCTATAGCAAATGGCACCTTCAGCAACATTTGTACATTTTGTACGGTTCCAAAATCCTTTAGTATCCAACAGAACACAGTTCTCAGTAGTATTTGAGTTTTCTAATTCCCAGGGATAGTAGTCAAAGTCACTTCCATCTGACCATTCAAAATTAGCTTTACTTCCCTAATTAAAGAAAAAAATCAGAACTTTTAAACCACATATGACTGTGCTTTAAATCTCACCCGTTATGAATTAAGTCATGTAGCAATATATGTCCCTTGTAGAGCGACAAATTAAAGAGCAGGTGGTCTCATCCAAATTCACAGTAAATAAATGTACAATATAGTTCGCATTTTCTTAACATAGAAATTTTTATTATTTGTGGGAACTGAGAAAGTACAGCATGTTCTCAAGTTTAAACCTGCGATTTGCCTGTTTTATCCTGTGGGGAACATTTTACTTAGTTCCACCCTGCTGTTTCATTTAAGCAATCTGCCTTCCCTGCTATGAACATCAGTGGCTACGTTGCAAACGACTAAACTGTTGAGATGGCCTCAGCAAGTAAAACTGGGCAGCTCAGGGATGGTTTGCAGTGCTAGCTCCTACTTCAGATGCATTCCTGGAAACCCCTGACAATGAGAAGTCAGTTGTGAGGGACCCATTCTGTCACAGCACAGGCAGAGGTAGCACAGGTATGCATGGAAATGACACACCTCTGCAGAGGGGTATTCCTGCCAACTATGGCCAGGTCTGGCAGTAAGGGGAGCAGGGTCAGCGCCACAGGCTTTTGGCTCCACGGTAAAGCAGACAGAGAAGGAAGAAGAACTGCAGCTGCCTCTTGCTATTGTGTTTCTTGGGAGAATGGACACTTAACTTACTGAGCCAGTTCCTGAACTGCTCTGGAGAGCCAGTCCTGACCTCAGCTAAGCAGGTTCCACACAGCCTTGTCTGTCTCTATTTGCTAATGAAATCTGATTCTACAGAGGGCCATGAAGTCTGAAGCCTCTAGGGGTAGCACAGCAAATCACACTTCCTTGGGCTGCAAGGCACGATGTGGGAACACTGTATTATTTTAAACTGTCAGGTATTAGGAAGAAATATCTTAGTACGCCTACACTCATCAAAAATTAATATTAACACATTACACAGGGTTGAAAATATACTACATGGAAAAGAGATTCTAAGGAACTGAAAAAAAGAAATCAGAAAATATTTTTTATCTTCTCCAAAATATTATGTACAGATCTCTTATTGACATCCCCAACAGTATATACTTACATCATGAATTGACAACCCAAGCCACAGAGGATAACCATCCTGTTTGACAATATCTTCTAGAAATAACTGTTCTGATTCACTGTGTACACTTGCTAAATCACTGTTATTTTGTTTGCATGATCTCAGCGCCTCATACCACGTTACTTTTTTCTGAAGGATCCTGTATGTTCTGTTTCCATGTGGAATAGTCTCGGGCAATGGAGGCTTGTGGTGTTGGTGTCCTATTTCAAAGAATAAGAAGATAAATTGTGTGCATTTCTGTCCTGTTACTAGGAAAATACAGAAAGCATTAAAATCCATCTATATCAGTATCTATATCAGTACAAGCCACTTATATCAAGTAAGTTTACTTTTGCTACTTTGAACACTGAGTTCAGCAGTTGCTGGATGAGCACAGCAAACATTTCTCCTGATCAGAGAATTACAGCAGTGATGCAGACTGACCAGACGACCCCAGATGCTCATGACAGCTGTGTCATTTGTTTCACTAGGAGCAAAACCAAAGCCTTATTCAGCAGGAACCATGATTTAAATTATGACCCTCATCCAACACTCCAATACTACTCACCCCTCTCGATTTTACAGGCGAGAATACTGTACATGTTGTAGTGATTAGCATGCCAACTTTGAGAATAATTATAAATATCCCAAAACCCATCAAGATTTACACCAGCAAAAAAATTGTTCCTCTTTATGATAGGTCTTCCCAGCCTCCAGTTATTGTAAGTCAGATGAGTTTCATCATACCACTTGAGAACATTATCTGTGGAAAACATTGCGTATTTATTAAAACACTGCAATTATGTCTACAAATCCCATTTAAGTTTGAATATATTAACGGTATTAACAGACATTCGCTTTGGAAAAAATGCTGTGATACTGTAAGTTACTCTAAATAAGTTCCATATCCAAAGCTAAATATGTTAGCATTACTCGTCCTAGCCACTTCAAGTCCTGCTTCCCAGAGAAATCAAATTTAGACTAAACAGAACATATTGGATCTAATTATCACTCAAACAGAGAGCATGTCGGGCTATTTTCTTCTAGAAGGTAATTACAAATACAAATCATTGTTACAGGTTTGCATTCACTTTGACTTTAGTTGTAAACTGAAACATGCAAGAAACATGCACTTAATGCTGCAAATTTTGTCTCCAACCCAGTTAATAAGAAAAAAACCAAACACTTAAATCTTACCACTGTCATCATAAATCACACCCAGCCAGACCCACAGAGCCAGACCGCTGAATGAATGAAGCTGCTCAATAACAAAGTTATTCTCCTCTTCATCTCGAACACTCAGAACAAATGCTTCAGGGTCTGTTGAAAATTTTTTCATATTACTTTCTTACAAATTCACCTTTCAGTTACAAAGGAAATAAATTTTTTTCTATTACTGCTAACAATTATTACAGATAGGTCAACAGCATGTAAAGGTCAGATATTTATAACATAATTACTAATTGAACAGTGCAAAAATGATTTTCAAATGTATTATCAATGCTACTATCCCTGGTTTTGTGGATAAATGAAAGATTTCAGTTCCAGAGATAACTTGCGGGTCCTACTGTCACTTCAAGTTGTATGTAGTAAAAATTCTCTGCACAGAACATAAAAATATCAGCAAACTTTCACCATTTGCTTGAACTGCCCTAGTAGTGAAACAGTATTAAGAGAAAGACTGAACAGAAATCAATTCACAAAAAAATACAAACAGTTTTTGGAAAGATGAATGTCTAAAGGTTTAATACAAAAGGAAAGCTGTTCCTAAGGTTATACTTTATTCAGGATGAACAGAAAACGTCCATGTGCTTTTCAGTCTATTTATTTTGTTCACCTAAGTGCTCCACACAGCAAAGCTGGGGGCAGCAGGAAACCATGAAGTAAATGTAACTGTAAAGCCAGAATGTTGCCAAGGTGATAACAATTACCCAAACTATTTAAAACTGGCATATTATAACAAAACCCCCAACCAAACACAAAGACCTTCCAATTTTTCAGAGATCTCAGAGTTCAGTAGTTCCAGGCCGCCTCTTTCTTCTACTCTCCTATCCATGCTCTGGCACTTCTTATCAGAGTAGTGCAAGGGCAAACAGCATCAGGCAGTGCAACACTACTGCACTACTGCTACAGCCTTTCTCAACATTCACTCTGCTGTCTGTCACTGTAAGACAGTGATTCAGATCTAACACTCATCTGCCTCAAGCTGATCTAAGTCCATAAATACCTGCAGTATGACAAAGTACTTACTCATATTTCTGCATAAATGATGAGCTTCTTGAGACTTCAGTTCTCTCCATCTATTTTTTGTTATCATAAAAGTGTAACAATTATTTCTAAATGATATCCAGGGTGTATTTTTAATCTTATGTGGGCACTTCACTTGTGTAACTTGTTCTTTTTCGGTCTTCTCTAAAAAAAGACAAGACAACATCAGGACATGAATTACTAATAACACCACCTGACCTGGCACCCCACAAACCACTTTCAGGTACCACTTAAAAACATGTAAGACAAATAAGTGCTGTCTTTTAAATGTGTAATGCATTTTTGCTTTCAGTTTCCTCATGATGGTGATTTTTTTAAAGTAACAAAAGCAGCAGTAAGCTCTACTAAAGAATACAGATACTTGCAAGTTTTCAGTTATTTTAAACAGGTTTAAAAATAAAATCCCTACATAAAAGCACTAAGTGTGGGCCAATAACTAAAAGCTCGTATTGCCTCTTGTGCAAGGCAGATCACTGTAACAAATAAGCTACTTCACAGCTACCAACACGTCAGTTCTATGGCTTTATCTAATACTTGAGGAGTGAGAAGGACTCTTCCTGCAGTTACCTGGACTGTAAGCACAAAACAGTTAATGGTGTCATAACGCCACACTTTACTGTGACTCAGGATGTACAATGGCTTGTGTGCCTCACAGAAAAAAACCAAAACCAAAATAAATCATAATGTTCTCAATCAGAAAGAAGTCTGTGATGATCTCTCAGAAAAATCTTTTTCTGAATGATACACAACTAGCACAGCACTTTCCTGAAAATAAAAAAACCCCACATCCTACTATATCCCTGTCTTGTTATAATTAGTGTATCTTCAGAGGGATTTTGTGAACTCCAGATGATGTTAATTTTCAATTCAGTGTCTACCTTCTATCTTTCTTCTCCATATAATCATGTACCTCCTCCCTGTAGAAGACTTCCATGTCTGAATAGATTTTAGGAGGTCCCAATATTAAGATGTAAATAGTATAGAGGTAGTTTAATCTTCTCCTACGTGCAAGTGGGAGAGATTAGTATGCAACAATCTTAGAGAAGCAGTGCAAAGATAGAATCAGTTGGCAATAAGGGTACTGTCTGACCCAATGCATCCATGCTGAATTTATTTCTAAGGAACAACTGCATTAAGACCAACAGGTGCATGCCCCCATTTTTGAAGCCAGTTTCTTTTTTTCATGGCATAGAAATCAGACTGTCTGAGGAAATATAAGTTTTAAGAAGTTGTAATTTTGAAGTAACAAGCTGGAATCATCAAATATGTTTAATTTAAAAAAAGTCAGCTTTTATAAAAATTATGGTAGCATACATACTTTCTGATGCGTAGCAAATAGCACCTCGATTTTCAGAGGAACAGTCAGAAGTTCTCCAGAAGCCATCGGTATCCAAAAACACACATTCTTCATTTGTTTCTTCATCATCTTCAGACCAGCGACTAAAACTCACATGTTTCCCATCCAGCCAGCCATAATGTTTTCCACCCTAGCATTATTTAAGCAAAAAGGATGAGCTTACACAGTAAAACAATGTGAGGGGCAGAAAATGATAGCATAATATATTTACACTGGCTAGACATTTTCAGTGTTTCTGGTGAGAACTGTAAGTGTTCCACTGCCCTCACAATCTGATCTCCTGCTCACAGTATATAGCTTTGTTATTTTAAGTTTTGCAGTTGCAAAAATACAAATTAGCTGAATGGCAAATTATCCAAAGGTGATGTTTCACTACTGTGCTTATAAAGGAAGGCCTAGCAATGGGATGTCCAAATTGCACCATTTGCATCTGGCAAAGCAATGGTGGATATAATCTCCTGGTCTTGGAAAACTGGTAATAACTGAGAAGAAAGTCCAGTCTCAGTTACTCCATACTGAGTTGAAAGTAATCTATTAAATACTTAATTGATTTAATACATTAGATGTATTCCTGCCCTGGAGGATGCAGGAAGAAAAAAACCCACATACAAGCAGCATGCTATCCTTTAAAAATCTTACATTTGAAAGTCTTTGGGAAATGCCCCTGCTGTTCTGTAATTTATCTTGTATCTTTCTTTTGTGTCTGATTTCAGTACTGGAGTAACAAGTTCTGTTGACCAGTTGCATTATAATTTCCTTGCATGTGACATTTTAATCGTGCCCAAATAATGAAGCGTTGCAATAGTGAAGAGCCAGTCCGTGCCTGAGCTATATGACCCAAAATGAATCATTGGATCGTCATTTACAGATAAAAAAATCAAAAGAGAAGGGAAAATAGATTGTCTGGTTTCCCCATCTTCACTAAGATTAAATGGTTGTTTCCTTTAAAAATTTAAAAATCTTCTCCTTAAAAGTATATACTCCAATTTCTGTCTTCCCCTACTTTGCTCAAGGATTCAGTAGCCCAGTACTGACATTGGAAGAACACAACAGCACAGTGCTGAGTGAGCACCACCCAGATTTGTAGGTAAGGCACTTCTAAAAAAATTCTAACTTTTTTCTTGCAATTATCTCCAGACTTATGTGCTTGACATAAAAAATAAACCCCGCCAGCAAGCCCAAGCTATTCCACTGACAGTTGAGACAGCTCTCAATACACAATAAAGATCTGAGAGGTCCTCCAGCTAATACAGATAAAAAGCAGCACCTCCTGCATTATTGCAAATTTTTTTTGACCAAAAAAAAAAACCATAGGGAGATTGAAAAACCCACTGACCTGTCTCAGAGATGCCTCCCTCAAACTCAAAACGTGGGCACAAATAACATGAAGTAACAACAGAATCTAAGTTAAACTTCAGAAATGTATCTTCACAAGTATTCAATGATTCATTTTGAATTTTATTGCCACTTCAAGTTTCTCCCTTCCAAAACAGATTTTTGGGTCATCTTTCTAGAGTGGTACTGTAAACAGCAGTGATGATATTAAATGGCAAAACTAGTTACTCATTTGTTAACAAAAGAGACACCCTACAATATATCCCTTCATCATAACTTTTTTAAAAGAATTTTATCATCATCATCATCACCATAGCTTCGTCCAGTGGAGTTCAAGAACTATGTCACTTGGAGAACTGATGGTTTAAAACATTTATGTTGAGACACTCCAGATGGTTGTCCCTAAATGAAAACAGTTAGCCCAGAAACTAATTTGTCATTGTATTTCTTTAACTCAGGTTTTGTTTCGCACAACTGTAAAAATTACCTCAAGCCACAGTCTGAGGAAAAAACAAAACTTACATCTCTGCTGAAGAGTCCAATCCAGAGTGGATAGTTATGAAGAGCAGCCTGAACAGCGAGAAAAGCCTGCTGGAACTGATCTGTGATGCTAACCAGCTGCATCTTGTTATTTATGCATGCAGCCATTGCATCATTCCAGGACAAATTCTTCAGAATTACCATGTATTGAACATTTTGATAGCTCAATGTTTCATTAATGACTTGCTCTGTCTGGTTATCAGCAGTTCCTATACAGAAGAAAGAAATCCAGTAACTAGGCAGTTAAATACAGTAACGCATTTTAAACTCCCAATGTCTCTGTAACAATCAGAAAAACCTGTTGGATTACACTTGGGAAAAAACCAAATCTTAGATAGTAGATTATGGTGATAATTATAGTTGGAAGCAAACATCTTTGATATCTTAGATAGAAAAACATACATTAAAAAATAATTATTATTTTTGGCCAATGCATTATTAAATATCTTTTTCTCAACTTAGGTTCACATCTTTTTATATGTTATTTTTAACAAACTGCTAAATAATTTATTGAATTAAAAACATATTCTCTAACTTTAATTATACACAAATGGGAGAGAGCAAGTGCTCTCTGCTGTAATATAGCAACAGCTAAACTTGACTCATTTATCTCTGTGGAGCCTGTGGATTTATGGTTATGCAAATCCAATGGGCCACAAAACTTGTCTATGCAGATCTTGGGAACAGCACAGTCCCAGAACTCCTTACTGCCATCCATGAATATAGTGAGAATTGATTTTTCCTCCACTTGACTAATTGTAGAAAATCCACCTGGCATAGGGAGGGATATAATTCAGTATTTGTGCTCTAAGCACCGAATGTTATCACAGCTACCAGCACCACACCTGAAGGCACACAGCTCAGTGATGCATGGCTACTGCAGTTAATAGAAGATGCAAATACTCCTGTGGGTGGGAAGTGTACAAATGGTAACCACAAAAATTTTATACAGAACCAGAAATAAATCCATTCTGCAAAAGGCAGAACCCTCCTGATACTCAAAATATTTGAAGTAGAAAAAGGCTTGCAAGGGGTGGGGGGAGGCATCACTCTATCAATAACAGTATATAAACGGCTGACTGATAGGCTGACAGGGCCATTTTCCAAAACACAAGATGACAGAAACACAATATTAATTTGATATTTACAGCTTTCAATAGATCAGAAAACTGACAAGGCTGAAACAGATTGTTTCAAGTGGTTTGTGTCTGCTGCCAAATGCTTTCACTTAGTAAACAGCTACAAAAGAGAACCATGGAGCCCAGGCTGCCATCACACACCAAGGGGTACCAAATTGGAAACAAAGCAAAGTAAAGTGTTCCTTTCTGAAAAAAAATAATTGCTGATGATTACCATCTCAAGAAATTCCGCAAATCACAATCACACCAAGGCTTCCAATGAACATGAATCATCTTTTTCCCTATGATAAGGCCCTAGACAACTTGGACTCTCTCACAACTGTCCTTACAACCTACTGAGGTCCCTCCCAACACAAACTATCCTTAGACCCCTAACAGAGTATAAGACCAGACCACAGCAGGACACATTCTCCATCTTTTCTCATTACAACTTCTACAGCTGTGGCAAAGAAACGCCGAGTATTTAGTCACTCCAGACTACTAAGATATTGATATAAACAGGTACATTGTCAACCTCAGATTCATAAAAGTCTCCTTTTCCCATTTTTATGACATCTCTTCCCTTCAGACTTCTAATCTTAACACTTGGAATTTCTGAAGTAATTGGCACTGAAGTAAAGAAGATTTTGTATGTTAAATGGAGGTGGGGGGGTGGGAGGTGGAAATCTCTGCCTATGTGAGAATGAAGAAGGTGGGCATAGTCTTGGGCGTTTTGTACATCTAGGTTTCTTTGTGTTTGATTTTTTTTTTAGAAGATAGCATGTTCATCACTTAAAAGGATTATTTATATAAAGGAACCTACTCAGAGGTGGGTATGCTGAACATTAGCCCATAGCAGTAATTAAATACACATAATAACTATACGTCTTTCATCTTATTCCAGTAATTGGTATTGGCCAACCCACATGGGTACATCTGAATATTATTTTTAGTTCAGATTAAAAAATCCCACTCACACCAACTCTCAAGTTTGCTCTGGGAAGAGACCAATTTCAACATTAAGAGTCTATGATACCTTATATTCTCACAGAACTAAAAGACAGAAGATATATTTAAGGAGAATATAAATACTGTGAGATTCCTTCCCAGGGCTTCTCACTTCCCCAGCTCTGAAAAGGAAAAGGGAGTCACCTGTTCTATCCCTTGACATACATGACCTCTATACAGAACATTAAAGACCCATCTGCTGAAGTATAATTCCACTGAAACCACACAAAGTCTCTCAGGAAAACAGATTGAACTGGCCTATGAAAAACAATAGGGAAAATTCTGAATGGCTGACAAAATAGGCCCCAGCTCCTCCTCTACACTCTGCTTTTCTAAAATTTACCTGCTCAGTCTCTACAAGAATCTTCAAGTGAAATGCTCTTCAAGTGAAATAATTTACATGCATTAAAGTCTCCTGGCACATGCACCTTACGTTTAAACTCTGGCTGCAATTTATTTTGACTCTTCAGACTTACCTACAGACCGCTGGCATATACCCAAGAAATGCCTGTCAGCGCAAGCAGTGAAATTCCATGTTCCAACATATTGTGATTTGGGATCATTGAGGATTACACCACACTGATTGTTAAATTCTTCATCAAAAAGCTGAGAAACAGAAATATCATTATCAGACTCAAATAAGGTATAAGCATACTTGTGTAGAGGTGAAGTAATAGGAGTCTAGAAGAACTCCAGCTGTCTGAACTTGTTTAAGAAGTTTCAAAGGAGTGGTGCAATACAGATTACCTGTTTTACAAACACTACCAGGTGCCTGGACTCGGAAAGTTTCCCTAAGCCAATACATTTCAGAAGCTGTCATCCAAGTAAAAGTAAACAGAACTCCAGTACTATCAGCCACCCTGCTGGCCAACTAAAATTAACTGGGGAATTTGGTCTATTACATGAGGGTTTTTTTTGACACAATATTCCAAATTTCATTACTCAACAGGCAAGAGAAGTCAAAAGTCAGTACTTACATCCAGTGGAATTTTCCTTAATCTTCCTGTCAGGAGTGGATGAAAGTTACTATACAACAGGCTACTCTCATCTATCCATTTGTTTTCCCTTGTACTGAACAGGAACTGTAAACCAATCCAAATATCTTTTGGCAGGCCAGGAAGCAAGGATGTTATATAATCTGTTGGACAGAACAGTAAATGTACATATGGTTAGGAACAAAAAGGAACAATGGTTAGGAAAACAACACTAAACATCTGAAAGAATACTTCACATAAGTAAGACAATGCAATCCCTGTTTGTATTAATTTAATTTTTCCAGCCCTTCATGATTGCCAAATGCTTATCATCCCTTCCTTCCATGATAACACCTTTCATTTGATTTTATCTGAAAGGAGCAGGCTGTTAGTATTTGTCCTTCAAATTCCGAGTTGAGGAGAGGGTAGCGGATTTAACCTGTTCCTTTGCCCATAATTTGGAGTCTTTTACTTACACACAAATTTAAGAAGCTGCTTTTCCACAAGCCTGCAAGATCTTCTATCGTCTCGCTGCCCTTTCTGAATTGATGGAAGGAGTCTTATCTCCCATCTTTCTCTTTTACAAACCACAAATCAGAACGTTTTTTTGGATTCTGGCAGAGTTTCTCCACCCCATCATCAGAGAAAGCAGGAGAGGTCAAAGGCAGTCAGATTTAGTTGAAAAAAAAGTCAGCCAGGCAAACATTAAATCAGACCCCTCTTAGTGAGCATTCTGGCAAGGAACAATGGGCTTTGGTAACCCCCCAGGCATCAAAGGCATTCACTAAACTTGACTAGTTTAGGAAGACAAATTGAAGCTATCTAATGAGCTACTGCTGACATGTTTTAACTACTGGTCACATGCCAGACTAGCCACAGCCTGTTTTCTGAAGGACAAAGCCACTGTAGATTTGCATGTCAGAGCTAGCCCCTAATACCACCAGGAGGAGTAGTGGCAGCCTACAGGAAGAAGCACACTTTAAGAGGACTGTGTCTTCTTTCCATATAGGTGGTCTCCACTACACAGAGAAAAGAGAAACAAACAAGACACAATAACAAACACTTCCAAACACACCAAATCACACAAGGCATTCTGCTACTTAACATTTCAGAACGGTTGTGCTTTTCCAACCTTAAATGCATACAAAAACGTGCAGGCCTGAGACAAGTATATTCCTGTATATAACCCTATTCCACCCCAATAACAGCAGTAAAAAAAAAAAAATATCATTAAGCTGCTGCCTGCAGGTACACTAGAGACTTCTCTAGTCTACCTACCCTATTTTGTCTGGCAAGAGGTTATTTGCTTATAAAGAAAATATGCACTGTGGGCACTGCAGAATTCAACTGAGCTACTTCAGATACACCCTCAGAGAACTCTTAATTATCCACAAGATTATAGCTGCAAATTCAGCCATATCATTCAGTGGTTTATTGCTGAACATTACTTGCAACCAATGTGAATCCATTTCTTCCTCACTGCATTTCTCTCATTGACTTTAGTTCTTAAGAGAGGTGAAACAGTTCTGTTTTCCAGTCTTCCTGCTTTCCATCCTCTCATCAGTGTCCTGAAGAGCTCACAGGGGGCCAGTTTGGACACACTGCCACATTAATCTGCTCGGCACACACAGACACAGAGGGCCCTGTGCCCCAGCTGGCATTGTGTTTACCACCTCAATCCCACACACAGAGCTGAGTTTCTCTTGGAAGCAGCTCCTAAGGTGGTTTTTCACAGTGCAAAGTCTACAGTCTCAGTTATATTTTAGCTTGCAAAGCCAAACAGTTCTTCATTCAGTGATGACCCTTTAATGCTCAAATCTTAATGTAAGGTTTTGCAACTTTTTTCTTTTTATAACAGGTTAAGATCACACAGAAAAGCTGCTCTTCAAACTGGTTCAAATGTCTACTGACTGCATTTCCATGTTATGTTTCCAGTGATGCAAGCAACAGACAACACATTTTTAACCAGTCCTGGATTTTTAGAGTGCTCCCAGTATGCCTGTGGATAACCAAGGGATTTATGCTCAAGTTCTTAAGCAGAACTATTCTGAACCTGGAAGAGAAGCCGCATACTAAAGTGTCCCCAGTTCACCACCATACCTTGGTCAGCTTGATCTGCGATAGATGGAAGAGAGCCTCCAAAAGTTACACATTTTTCATTAGCTGCACTAAATGTTAAATGTTCAGGCTTCATCTTTAGAAAACACTGCAAAATAAACACAATGAAAATGATTTTCGTCACACCATTCTGCCTAAGACATAAATCAATATGTAAAGCTTCTTAAACCAACCCTAAAAACTCACTTCTCATTTCCTGCAATAACATATAACTATTTTCTGCAGAAAGCAAGGGACCTGATACTAGCTGCAAGCATTTATTAGGTTCAGTAGAGTAGCTAAATATAAAATGATCCCACTGACTAACTCCTCATTCATATTCAGTAATTTTTATTTGCTACATCAGAATCATTCTAGGAACAAGAACTCACACATGAACTCTATAGTCAATGCCGGCCAGGAACTTGTAATGAGTTACCTTTGGGGAAAAGCTACATGGGAACTCCAAGGTCTATTCTGCAATGATGTGAAGTAAATTTGCAAACCTTGGCACAGTGTAATGTGCAGATTTGATGCACTTGTACAGAATAATGGTGCACCAAACAACAGGAATGAGTCTCACTAACACTTCACATGACTGCCTTGAAATGTAGTACTGAAATACACTATACTATGGCTTCTGGCCTGGTTGGTTAATTCTTAAAAGCTGCTCACTAAGTCTTACGTGAGTTGAGTCCTTAAGGTAACTTAGGAAACAGTGTTTGCCAACTTGCTGCCTGCCTATGATTACTCCAGAAGACAAACAACATGCTTCTGCCACAGAAACCTCATCCTCTCCCTTTCTAATACTTTTCTTCATTCAAAGTTGAAGCCCAAGATTAGGCAATGCAACCAATGTTCTTGGACCTAAACATGTGGTGATGGGAAAGCAAAAAAACCTGAACATGAATGCTTTGAATTTAAGAAACCATCAATCCTGAATAAGGGACAAAAGGGGAGGAGATTATTTTAGTTTTCAAAAGCCCCTTTCTAGTCTATTCCTCAACAGAGGGGCTACCTCCTCCTTTCTTTTAGAAAGGCATTCCACCTTGCTGGACTATGAAGAACAGGCAAGGGTAATGAATCTGTATTATCACTGTACCTTATTCCGGAACTGATGCCAGCCTTTAGGGCAGCCTCCTCTGACTGGGCGGTAACTGGGATCATGTTTCTCTAGTAAGGAGGCATTATTTTTTTCACAGATGAAGGGCAGTTTCACATTACAGTTAACTGGGTAGTCTGCAGAAACAGAAGTTTTAAAAACAGTTATGGCAATGCCTATCACACTCCATTTCCTATCCATACTTTATGACATGACAAAGACCAGTCTGAAGGGAAATCATTTTTGGTGCAACCACAGTGAACTACCATGCAATGTAAAGCATTAAAAATAGCAGTAGAGCAAAAGGCAAGCATAAATCATTTATATCAGACACTAAAGATCCAGAGCCTCACTCTTACTTCCAATATTAACACCTCATATAGGCAGACACAACTTGAAAACAGAAAAATAATGAAAAAAGATTTTGTATATGAGGATTAACCTCATATTCTGGCAAAGAGGGTGTGCCTAAATGTCAAAAAAAGCCAAAAGGAATCTTTTAACATCTACATGGAGAGCATCTGCCCTGCACTGCTTTCCATGACTCCTGTAGTCATAAATGGACTGACTTCCTAGTCAAGAACAATTTTTTATAATAGAGATGAAAACAGTTCAGCAGCAAACAATTGAATAATGGGGAAAACATGCTTTACATGGAAATGGTAGAAGACAGGAGGAGCTTCTTGTTCTCTGGAGGTTATCCATTTTCCTTGATATAAAACAGTGTTGAAAAAAGGAAATAATAAGCTTCAAGTACCACCAGGTGGCTTTTTCGTTACTTTGTGTATCTCCTACAATATGACTCTAATAGTTAATGAAATTTGTGTCTGCAGATATATACACGGTTGCAAGTATAGAGTCAAACTCCCTAACCAACAACTCTCAGACAAACGCCAGAGCTCAGAATATGTAGCATAAACACAGAAAGGTAGCCACCAAAACCAGATTTCACCTAATTAATTTCTGTTGCAAAAAGAGTGAAAATCTATCATAAAAATTTGTCATTTGAATTCAGGTTTGCATCTGGTCATTAAGAAATATTACCATGGCTTCTACCATGAGGAAGTAATAAATGATTCAACAGTCAATCAGATTATCATGAAGAAGCCATCCACTCCTAATTCAGTATCAATTTGCATTCAATAGAAGAGTTTGGGTAGAACAGTAATTACTTATTTTTTTCTTTTCAGATAAACACAACAAAGACAGAGAGGGTGAAAAAACAAAACCAGCCTTACCTCTATACCAGTTCTTTCTGGAAATATACCAGCAATCTCTCAGTAATCTATCATGGAAGCGTGGAAATAACTGTAAACTGGATATAAATATTGGATTGGAGATTAACTCTGAAATGTGAACTTCACAGAGGAACTCTGATAACAACAGTGTCAGTGCAAACAAAAATTTGGGCTATTAACTGTTTCTAGATGCCCCACACAAACTAGGCTAGGAATAAATATGTGGTAGGTTCAGTAGTTATGCACCATGCCCAAATTAACTGCGTTGAGATGTGCAGAATGAGGTTATTTATCACCATGCTGCAATCACAGCACATTGTCAGGACAAGGAATAGGAAATAGCCCTGGTTTTCTTTTCACAATAGTACATTGCTATGGTATTTTGGAAAGTGAAGGACTTTCCTTGTAAGAAGCCGGTGAATCTTCTCTGCAGCCAAGAAGGGAATGATACAAGATTTGGTGAGAGTCTCTCAACTCTAGAAGGCTATACTCAAAGCCCTCCAAGATTTTGGCATTACCTGACTAAGAGAGTGATGTCTTAAATCAATTTCCCATTCCCTGTATTTGGGTATTCCTCAATCCTCAGAGTCAAAAGACTGGGCTTTTTTTTTTTTTGTCAGTTCTCCAAGTGTTAACAGAACATAGAAGTGGGTTTAAAACCCCAATAAAAGCATTTCAAAGATCAAGGGAATACGTTAGCTACTAGGACCACACATTTCAAGGATTCACACAACAAAACAAAGATGCCTGAGCCCAACAGCCCAAAATCTAGAGGCTCCGATAAGACACACAAGAAATGGATTACTAATTCAGTTATAATAAAATTACTATGAATTAACCACTCTAGGTAACAATTCCTAAAAAGCACATCAAAAAAAGCTTATAATAAAGCATCTCATAATTATTCTACGTACGGTGAATGATAGCTGTAGCCATAATCAATGAACTTCAGCCACCACTTCTGTTCGCTGTTTGATAACTGGAAATAAAGAACAAAACCCAGTATTTTAAAACCCACAGAGAAAGAGCTCCTGACTCTACCAAAGACAGAGCAATTTGACAAAATTAAGTCACAGAGGTACTGAAATTTGAAATGTTTTTCTCAGATGCCTTACAAGAATGTATTTTCATGCTATGAACACCACAAACCCCTTTCAATCAAACCTATCAGACCATCATGCATTTCTAATTAAATCCTCTCACCAGGTGAAAAATTCTATGTTGTCCTGTGCATAAAATGAAGAAACAGCACAATTGTTAATGAAATATTTGCAGACAATGGAATGCTTACATGGTGGTCCTGCTATGACACTTTTTCACCATTCAGAGACTTTTGGGAATTTTTAGTGTTGTTAAACCTACTTTTAAATTTAAAAATTATTTTACCTGACTACCATTAAAATAATTCACTTTTATCTCATCTTTTCCTTTCAAGTACAATTGAAAACCATTAAGGCCAACAGGGAAAAAATAAATTAAGGATTAACATTTTCCTGTACTGGAAAATTTGGCAAGAAAATTTCCCTGCAAAGAAAAGTGACTGTGAAAACAGATTATACTCCCTTACCTTTTCTATTTGAGATAGTATTGTCCTGAGTTTTGGGTAAGACTCCACAGAGGCTAAATCGCTGTCATTTTTTTGACAGTAGAAAATAGCTTCCTGGTAGCTCAGGTTTTTATCTGGTACGAACCATAGCTCTGCTCCATCAACAACAAGTGGGGCTCCATGAATTCCAATTTCATCTACACAGAAGAAATACCACATAAGTAAGAAATAACTACTGAAAAACAAATCCTTTCTTTTTCTGAACGTAGAAAGAAATCTCAATTTGACACTGGGAACAGTCAACGCTCTGCATTTTGAACTCTCTCAAATCAAATTCTATCAAATTGTATCAGTCATGACCTTTCCTGGTATGAAACAGGTATTGCAGTAGCAATGCAACAAAACTAAAAAAAGATATTGAGTATAAACAACCCTATACACATAGTGAAAAAATACAAAAGAAGTCCAATTACCTGGTATATACCACTCTGGTGTCTTTGGAGTGCTACCTGTCCAGAGGAAAAAAGGAAAAGTCACTGATTTCACCTTCTAACAAGACTATGGCCACCAATAATAGAAGTGATGGTTAGTACTCATACTTCTCAGTATTCATGATGGGAAAAAAAAGGAGAATGAAATAATACACACGTTAAATAGTTTAAAATGAGCTGATATAAAATTAATGGAAGTACTGCATACCTCCATCTTACACATCTGTGGTTCTTTTATCTCTCAAGCATACAAGTAGAATATCTACCAGTATCTCATCCCAACAAGAAAGTTTCATCCCCTGAGACACCTTTTAATGAACAACTGAAATATAAAAGTCTACTGGATTACATTTCATATTGCATGAAAAAACCTGGATCTGTGCAGATATGCCATGCCGTTCTTTTGTACTCCCACTCCTCTGTTTCACTACAATGAAGAGCTAGTACACCAGTTTTACTAGAAGGTGGATAGCTCACCTAAGGTTGAAGCAAACTGTACACCCAAGATACCTGTGGTGATTTAGTTCCAAATATCACTAAGAAAGATTACATAAAGTCCACAAATGCTGCAACTCAGTGGCTTAGATCACTTTACAAGAAACCACTTCTCACTTCAAGGGACTGGAAATAATATGAGAGCAGTGATGCTGCATCCTCCTCAGGGTCAATTTCTGATCTAAGTGTACATCTGTTTGTATGTGACATCGGTGAGACATTTCATGTACTGTCCTCTTAGCAGTTCAGAGAGGAAACAATAAAATATTGTTTGCAAAGTTTCTATTATAGGGCAATAATTACAACTCATTGTATTAAACTCTTTATATGAATAAATGGATGTAACTGCAGTTTACCTTTTGTTATCTGGCAGACCCATTCAAGTTTAGCTTCACAATCAAAAGGCCTGAAGTAAAATTCCAGGTCTCTGCCTTCATGGAAATAAAATCTCCAAAATGATCTCCGTGAAAACTGTGAGGTCTGCATACAAGTAGAAACAGAGAACTGAGTTAGTAGAGCATAGGCTTTTGAAATGTAAAATTAAACTGTATTAAAAAGGTACTTTGGCAAAGTCAGTGTATTTTACTCTGTTGTTAGATACACAATTTATTTTGCAAATAAAAGAGCAGATACAGCCATGACTTCAACGATAACTCTCCATGTTACCTAATGCTGTGAAGTAATTAGGTAAAGGGCTTAAGGTCAGTCTATATACAAACGTCTTACAAGTCTTTTCTAGCAACAATGTTTCTTATGGTTTTTGTAGTGCACAGGTTCTCATCAATGTTTATTATTCAATTATCTATTGCAACTTGTTCCCCTGAAATGATTCTCACTTCTGCTGAAAAGAAGAAACCATCCGAACTGACACAGAAACAATACTTCTTATTTAAGATTATTTCTTACAATCAAGCTTAAAGAACTGACTTCACTCTTGCTGGTCTCTTCAGTAAGGAGAATTTTTTATCATTTAGTGAAATAACATGTCTATAACTGGCAGGTAGGAAAGGAAAGCTACTACATTCACAGCATTCCCTTCGAAGTGTTTGCCTTTGTCTAAAATTTTAGGAGCGCAATGCTGACCAGCTTCTCAGCCTGGGGTCATGAACACTGGAGAAGCAAACGAAGGAAATGGCAGTGAACAGAAGCAAAGGGATGCAATTATCATTTTCCTCAGTAAATCCCCAAAGCAGAGGTGGTTCTATTTAGGTTAAAAGGTATGGTAGGTACTAGAACGATCAAGCAAAAAGTCAGATGATGCTTCAGAAAAATTAAAGGCTATTTTAAAACTCATGCCATCAAGACTAAATTAAGTATTGAAGAGCTTAATCAGGAATCAAGCTGAGGTCTGACATTTGAAATTAGAAACCAACACAGCATGTACAGTCTATTTCACAAGTAAACAACGAAATACACACAATAAACATAAACACATGTTCTGTCTGGCTACTGCATTCCCCTTCTTCAGGTTTTAAAATTTTTTTCTTAATGCGCAGTTAAGAAAAGCTAATATAGATTTTAAAAGTTACTGGTAGGGCTCTCTGTGCTTTTTTCAGACTCCATGACACATCCTTAAGAATTATGTGTAATATACAAGAGATCCATAGTATGGCATTATGCAATACAGAATAGCATTGTTACTAAAATATTTTGCAGTTAAAAAGGTTCAAAAGAAGTCCTATGAAAGGTTATCATTAGCACAGCACTTGGCTCATAAAAAAATACTTGATTAAAGGAAAGTTTGTAAGAAGTGTAGATTGATAAAGGGAACATTACAGCTTTTTCACTATACTAAGAAAATATCTGAACCTAAATTCAATATACAACTGGAAAAAGTATTTTTTCCAAGTACTTCCAAGTAAAAACACACGTTATTAAAAACCTTGAAACTAACCTTTAATGCAGCACAGTCTCTTGTATCATACTCATCTTCCAGGTAGTCGAGTGGCATAACAACACTGGTTACCTACAGGATAATGGACAGGGTGAAAGAAACAGCAGTTGATGCTTTGCTGCGGCAATCCCAAGACATAACCATTCAAACCTGGGGTCCCATTATGTTTATTACTATTAAAATATGTGTTGAATGGCAGTTACTCCTTCAGTTTTGAGTCCCCATGTCTGGTTTTGGGGAGGGGAAGAACTCACAAATTCAGACAAATGAAATAATTACAGTGCGGAAGATATTTCTGGAAAAGTCTGACATAACAAGGAAATGAACTGATAAACCCTCTCTTCTGCTGTGGCATGAAGACACCTTGTTCTCTGCACCAGCTCTTGGATGTTTACTACTATATTTCTGTGAAATTATTTTAATAGAATAGAGACGGAAATCAGGTTAACCTTATTAAAGATATGTTTTTAATTGGAAATCTGCTTGGATGGCAGCTCTTAAGTGTACAATCTTCTTCTGAATTATTAATCTGTTGAAAGATCTGACATACTTTAATTAAAATATTAATCAATTTACTTTCAATTCAGTCCTAGTTGAAACAAATCAGTATGTGACATTTCCTGGTTAAAAGTTAACTTACAGGTTTGTTATCACTCCATTGCCAGGTTCCCAAAGAATCAGGACTCCTCTTATTCATTCCAATCCAGACCCATCTGTCATTGCTGTAAATATACAAGATACAATCTTACACCAAGCATATGATTCAGCTCATTTAATAGGAAGACTGACCTATGGCATGGCATTACTTAGGACCAAGCAGCAAAACCAAGGTTTTACTACTGCAAGTTGTAGCAGTTCAAAGAGAAAATAGACCCAAGGGCTAGGACCTCTTCTGTACAGAAGAAAACTAACTAAATCAGGTAATTCCTTTGTGGGCTGCATCACCACTTCATCAGTTGTCACTTGATATAATGGTCGGTTTTCTACACTTTTCTTCCAGAATCAAACACAGACTGTTTATATGGTTTGGTTCCCTTTCTCTTGTCCCCCTTGGGCTATCTCTCAAATACCATCAGCTCAAATACACTCTTCCTCAAACCACACAAAAGCTTCTACTCAAAGAACTGGCACATTTCCCTTAACTTTGTCAGTGATACAAACACACTAAAACTGGGCAAAACTGTATTTCAATTATGCACTTTCATAAATGAGGCATAGACATAAATGAGCACCTAACAACACTGACTACAATGGTTGCATGAACAAGTGGCAATAGAAATTTTAGTCCAATCAGAACTGGGTTTTTTTCTAGATTTTGCTTCCTCATTTTTCAAAAGCAGCAGACACTTAAATCTAAAATTTCAGTTATGTTTTAAGATACAAAATTACCTGAAAAAAACCAGGTTTGCAATGTAAATACTCAAATCTGCAGTAAGAACATTTACCATACTCTTTTGCTTATGAATCTAAAGATGCTACAAAAAAGTTGAAGGTGCTAGTCCAACTGCAAGGTTAGTTTTGTACTACAAGTTCTCAAAGATTCGATTTTGCGCAGGGTACTGAACTTTACGATAATTCACTCCAATCCACTACCCTGCCCAAGAAAGTCAATAGACATTTCTCTGAATAACAGCATCAGCTGCAAGCAGCAGAGGGAAGAAAGATTATGAGTTTTCTATGAAATCACAGACTACATGAAAGCCTACTGCAAAAGAGCTGTGGAAAAGCCACTCTCCTCAAGGTGGTCTGACAGCGACAGTAAAGCATTGATGCCACAGTACAGGGCTCCTGCAGAACAGTATCAGGAGCACTACCCCATCATGATGCACCAAATACACAAAAGGAACACATGACATTTGAGGAAATTAAGAGTATAGGCTATTAACAAGGATTAAGGATTTTCTTGTCTAGTCTTTCCAAAGAAAGACAGGGAAAGGATATAATTATTCTTTATAATATTTTAGGAGACTAAATCCACAAGAAGAGGAGCAATTTGAGCAAAAAGGACATCACATCTGAAGGAACCTTGATTCAAAAATAAATTTAAGTTCAAAACTGGACAGAGACGTCTGACCAGCAGAGGTCAGAGTTTGTAAAAGGCTCCCCATGCTGACAAACTTAGCGATTTGAAGTCAGAACTTGGAAAATTTATGAAAATTACTTTATTACCTGGAGGGATGGACTCAGACTCAGGCTTACCCACATAAGCAATGTTATGAAACCCCAGGGCAATATCAAGGAAGTTTCTGATATGACTGTGCCACTAGCTTTCCACACATATCACCATAAAGATTCTGAACAGTCTGAAAATACTGGTGGTGCAGCACCAAGAAACAACTTAGCCCAGGGTATGTGAGCTAAGTACGTGAAATCCAACAAAGGCAACAGTATTTTATTTGGTAAAGTTTCCTTCAGGAAGAAAAGTATCAGCCATCAACAGATCTAATTCTTTTGTTCTTTGTTCTCAACTCCAGTAATAATTTTCTGACACTGGTGAGATTGTGTGATCACTCCAGTGATTTCACCACACTGATCAATCTTGTTCCAATGATACAACCAAGGAGCCTTTAAAGAGCCTAAATGCCCCATATCACTGCAGAGGGAAAATCGTGAGCCAAACATTCACGGCTGTAGAGCAGCTAAGTGACTTTTGGCTATTTGCCTTTAGGACTTTATTTTTCTGTGGCTGTTCTTCCAGTTAGGAAGCAGATATCCCCTCCTAATTGTCACCTACAGACTCAGCGCAGTTTAGGCAGTTGATCACCACAAAGGAATATCTACTAAAAAGAACACTTGAGACACTCATTTCTAAAGGATTTGCAATAGTTACCTGAGGGTCTAGAGTAATTTTTCAAACTCTTTGAATTTGTATTTGGCTTTTATATAATAAACAAATGTAAAACAAAAAGTGTGCCAAGTCAAGAATTTCTCCAGCTTATCTCCCAGTTTACAATCACTAGCCTGCAAACAGAACAATGTTTTCAGCTGACTGGGCTCTTACACATTAATGTACCTCTTTTGCTTCCTTTGGAATCGTCCAGACATGACCACGAGTACTTCAGTAACTGCTACACTACACTTGACAGTACTTCTAAGCTTCAGTAAAGCCTTCTGATAACCCTCTGAAATTACACTGTCATCTCATCACAGGAAAGAATTCCACCAACTATTTAAGACAAAGATGAATTAAGACTCTCTATTGCAATTAAGCTTGCAGCAAGGAATTTGCTTGTGCTTCAAGTATCTGTCTCCTCGTTGCAAAGCATTTAAAATTCATCCTATGGCCTGATATCAAAATGTATTTTTCAGTGACAGGGTACTCTTTGAGCTACACTCCTGGAATTGCCTGTAGAAACCTGAAGTATCCTGAGTTTTAAACTACAACATACATCCAATTTGGGCTTTACAATGGACTCCACACTGATTGACACAAAGACCCTAAATCTCTAGCAATCCCTGCAGAATACTGGTGGATTTTCTTTCACACGGAACTAAACATTCATAAAAGTCAAAGTACTACAGGAGCAAATAAATACAGTTCAGATTGTGAAGGGACTATAAACCCATAATTTTTCTAATCATATTCTAACTGCCAAAATAGAAAATTATTTTCTGTGTCCTTTATGTCAGCTCCAACACAAGATTAAGAGCCTAAGTGAAGTTTTTGGGGCTTGCAGGTCAACCTAGTTCTTGACAAGACATAAGGTATACATCTGGGCCAACCCCTTAATGGTGCAATTTAAGGCACTATTCAATGTTAGGCAGTGCTGGCCTAAAACGCTGCATGAAGCCCATCTGGCCACCCTGTTTTCCCTGCTTTAACAGGCTACTGCACTAGCTAAATCACACCCTGCTAATTACCTGCTCTTGAGTGGAAGAAAAGAGAAGCTGAATTAATGCAATTACTACAACTTGCATCTCAGCCTTATTGCTGTTTTGGCCATTGTGTTAAGGTGATTTTTTTCTTTCAAATTCAAGTGTTTGTAAGGCTTTCTAGATTCAGAACAATTACAGTAGCAGAGCTGTTCATATAAAAGGCAACCTGGAATTTTTTCCAGTAAGGCGTCCTTGCTGAAATGTTACTTCTAACCAGTCCAAGCTATTTCTCTCCCTGAGTCCAGCATTGCTGCCAGCTATAACCTGCAGAATGCTCACAAACACAGTCCGAAAAGAATGGGAGTAACTGAACCGGATCTGTTCTGCCTGTATCATGTCCCTTAAAGTCAAAAGAGGTTATCTCCTATTTCTTCCAGACAGGGGAAGGCTGGCAGGCAAATTTTATTTTCCTTTCCAATGGCAATAGCCTGACTTGGCTGGAGCAATTCTGGCTCTAATTTGACTCTAAGGTGGAATCTGAGTAAAGAACAGAATGGACTAGGCAAGCTGCCCTTTTCCCGGTGAACCAAAATGACTCTTGCTAACATTTAAAAACAAACAATTCTCAATGAGTCACCAGAGAACTGTGCAAGGGGAAAAAACCCGAAACCAAGAGAGCTGAGGTGTGGCTCCTTCCCCAGGCTGAAATGAATGCACTGAATGAATGCTTTAGGTCAGAGTTTGCACTGAGTAAATACAGGGAACACGAACAAACTGCATGCCAGCACACTCCAGCAGCTAATCACATCTAATATCGCCTTAGCATGATTTCTCCCAGTGAAATAATTCACATGGTTTCCCATCTCCAATCTCAAATGGGCTTGATTTTTAGATAAACTACCCTTGACACTTGACCTCCAAAATATTTTATGTAATCAACACCTCTGAGTAATTTAAGAGCATAACTATCTTCAACAATTCATCATGTTATCTAAACAAACAAACATTATTTAAAATACCTCAGGCAGTATCAACTATGTAGTATTTCAGTTCTGAATGTTCTGAAGTGCTGAAAAAGGGGTTAGCCCAGATGGAAACACTGAGTTTTCGGTTGTATTTGATATGAGCAGTTACTGCAACACTGACTGCAGAGTCAATTTATACGGGGCTCAATATATTACCCCTCATTTTAAGTTCTGCTGGAACAATACTGAAATACTGGGACTTATCTACTTCCACGCTAAGTTCAAAATTTCTGAACTATGGGAAATGCATGAGCATTGTGTGTCAACTGACTTCCTGGAAAGACAGAAATGTCCACCTTTAAACTCCTACCAGAAAATATAATTAATACCTCAGACAGTCTGCAAGCTGAAAAGCAGTTTCAAGTACTTGTAGGAAAATAAAATGTTACTTCTCTATTAACATTTCATAGTTGATTAGGTGCACTAAAACAAAACTCATAATTGCAAAACCATCTAATAAGGAATACAGCTAGAAATAATTTGTGCACTGATTTTTATTTTGGGACTTCAGCCAGTTTAGCAAAGGAATCACAAGTGGCTTTTACACAAGCTAAACTACCTATATATAGAGCATACAAGTTTGGTTTTGTCTCTTATTAAGATAAACACTGAGTAATTTTCGTGACTTGTGCACTTCTAAAAAAAGTTCATTGGTTTCTGAAGAAGGCACCTCTTCAGTCATCAGGTTTTAAAATTTAATCACAGTGTTGTATGCTGGCAGCTTCTGAAATAATCCTGATTTAGTTTGTTGATGAAAAAACTTAGATCTCATAACTGGCAGCATTTGAGTTTAAGCAGGCAAAAGTTCTGAAAAAACAGACTGTCAATCAAAGAAAACCATATTACACAAGGATCTGACATCATACCAATGCCTAATAAAGCTTTGCAGTGACAGTTCATCTGATTAAAAATAAAGGTTTAAACTCATAAATTATTTAGCATTTAATCTGTTGATACCAGAAAACTCAGCACACCCATCTAATGCCCATATAGTGTTAGTGCAACTATGCCAAATAGGATCTGTGCCAACCAGATTGCTGGACACTACATTATTCACATTTTTAGAAGTTAGCACCCAGTTTAGTCAGGAAGCATTTCATGAATAAAAATGAGACGTATCTGAAAAACTGAAATAATAACTCATCTCTAAAGAATGTACCAGTAAAGAATAGGTACATTTACCATCTAGCTGTGCCAAAATTCAACACAGAGAAGGAAAAATGTATTATAACAACAGACTTAGATTTGCTTTGAGCACCTTCCATTCCATAAATTTCTCTTCCTGTGCTGCCTCTAGCAATGTGAAATATTTGCCCAAGCTGTACTCCCTTGACATTTTCCAGCAAGGCAGTTCAAATGCCACATCTAGCTGTTCTGTGGGAAACACATTTGTCACACACTATCTCATATTTGCCATCTGGGGTCAGCAGTAGCATTTGCGATTCACTGCAGAATCAAAATTTTAGAACATGGCTAGTTTGTTACCTGATCATTTTTCTCAGGATAGAATGAAGTGCTTTGATTTCTTCTGAGTGGCTAAAACTCGGCAGATGGCCTCCAAGGGCTTCACAGAACCTTTCTGCCTCTTCCCAGGTCCTGGTTCGCAGCACTCTTTCACTGTGGAAGAACTTCACAACAGCCAAATGTCAGAGCACAAAATGACACATGTGGCAGTATTTTTAAAACACTCCTGATTCTACTAAAATATGGTCACCTGAGATTTAATAGCTAGTATTTCCATGGGGAGAGAACTTGACTTTTTAACAATTTTCATTTCAGTTTGTTTGACAACAGCCAGACTCTGAAGTTCAGCTGACAAAATTTGTTTCAAACACAACATATTCCACATGACAGACTTTCTCTGTTTTTCTTTACCAGAAAGATTTTAGAAACCACCAGCCAGCTCATTCCTAACTGCAAGTCAAGTTATAAGTTTAAAGGGATGTTGTTCTTTCAAATTTACAGTGAACTACAGAGCCCAATGTTCACTGAAACTGGGCTTGTTTGAGTGCTGCGGGTGAAGAAAGTTCTCTGGCACACCCTGGGCTACCTGTATGCATCAGAGGTGCAAGTCTGGCTCATACACCTCAGCTAACATGTCCACTTGATCCCCCTGGTTTCAGTCCAAGACAAATCCCATCAGCTGGACTCTCTGCACAGACATGCTGCATTTGGTCAACAACAGTTGTGGAGAATCTGCCAGGGCCAGCTGTCATGTCCATCAGCTATGGGACAGCCACGCTGCACAGCAGCACAGACCTATCCCTTTGGGATGCTTGCCCACACCCTTGGTATTCAGGCTGGGTTTCCCCACTTTGCTACATGAGCTGTTTACAAGAAACAGTTCATTGCAGACACTGAGTCCAAAAATAATGAATAAATAATCCAATGAACAGCCTCAGTTTTAACTTGATTTAATTTTTAATAGGAGGGGAAAAACCTGCATTTCTAAATACAAATTTGTTTAAGCCATTCCAGCTAAACAGCACAGCTGCTTGCTTCCACTGTTCATTCCAAAACAGTAAAATACAACTGAGGCTGAATTTTTTTTATATCCGTATTCAAACCAGAGAATATCCTACCTCTCCTGTCTATACTGTTAGAGTATAGAAATGAAAAGGACAAGGGAAGGTGATGCAAAGCACTTTCCCTCCCTATGCAGGTGTCTGTGCATGCCAGAGGGCAGCAGGGAGGACATGGGCACAGCACCCTCTGACAGCATCAGGCTCCTGAGACAGCAGCACAGGGCCAGTGCTGTTGCCCCACTCAGCTGCCCACAAAGAGGCACAATGCACCTTCCAGGAATGGCAGATGATGATGTGTGACAGTACCTGCAGGCAGTCAATCTGAAGCAACACCAATTCCCTCTCCTGGTGAGGAGCACCTTTAAAATGCCCTCCAGAGCAGCTGTGCCCACGAAATGGCTGATCACTCACTTCCTCCAAGACAGTAACGAGCAATTAACATCAAACAGGAATAACGTTTTACCTTGTAGCAGGCAAGGCCAGATCCATTGTGCCACCCAGGGGGACAGGGATCAGTTGGCTTTGGGAGCACTTCTGGCTCCTTGGGCTGCCCAATATATTTTTTGCAGACAGAAAATGCTTTAGTGGTTTTACAATCCTTAGTTTCCCACTTTCCAAGAGAATTTCCACTGGACATGGCCACACATCCTCCTGAAAACTCTGAAATTAAAGCCACCAAAAACACATTTAAAACTATTGGCTGGTTTTCAAAAAAAACCTGACATATTTGTGAATTACTACTTTATTTCATGCTTGGAATTCTGTAACATGGTACTCCAATGCTTGCTCAATGCAAAAGGACGGTATTTTTATGTGTTTTTTAGTTTTCAAATTTACCTGGTTGCATGGAATTCCAGTTAGTGTATGTCACAGCTTCAGGTTTTTCCCCATTCACTGTACCCCAGGAATATATTCCTGACTGGCTAATATCCTGCAAACCGGTCCAGAAGTACTTTTCTTCAACTTTGGTGTGTTTTCTAATTAGACTGTTTATAAATTCTTGCTCAAATCTGAAAATTCACAGATTAATCAGAGTCAATATTTGAAAGATATCAAACTACTGAGACAATTTAAAAACCAGGGATATTACTACATGAGTCAGTTCAGGCAGTCATCCAGGCAGTCCCATATTCAACATGGGGTCAGCAGGCTGGGAATTTTCATACTTCCAAGAAGGTTTCACATTGTAGGTTTACCATTCTCACACCGTGGAAAACACGGCTTGCTAGTTCTTAGCAAAAGCAATTCTCTCTCTATTTTGTCTTTATAAACCATTAGTTAGCATATTGAGGTTTTAATCTCTGATTTTATCTCCAGGATCGTGCTGTTAAACCTGCTCCTAAATTACAAATGTGTTTTACCTGTTCATCACTGTAAGATTGCACTGGGCTCCAAATGAAACTTCCATTTTATCAATCCTGTAACAGTAGTTTCCATATCTCTCCCAACCCTGGTTAGAGAACAAAAACCACATTTATACAAAACAACCTAATTTAGGCATTACCTACAGGAGAAAATAAATCATTGCCAACACTGGCTGGTGCCCACAAGCTGGCACAGCATATATAAGAAAGAAATGCACTGTGTCACATACAAGGTCCACTATCATCAACTCTCAGATTCAGAGTTGTAAAAAATAATGCAGCCACAGGAATAAAATACACCACTGTTTTAGCTCGCCTGGGCAGAGTCTTCTGACCACTATGTGCATTTACAGAGAGAAACACAAGGGCAACAGCCCAGTCCTATCCAAACAATAGGAGTTTTCATGCTGTTCCACCAATGCCAGGATGCAAACAGAAGATACCAGGAAGGCATATGCTAGTGTTTCTTTACTTCTGAGAAAAATACTTGATACTGAAAACGTGTGAACTTACAAAATTTCTCTATTATTCAAATATTTCTCCCCATATTCACACTAAGATTTCAAGGAACATTAATGTGTTAACTCTTTTCTAGCCTAGCAATGCCACTGGTGTCTGAATAGCACAGAAAGCTGTAATTCTACATGCTGAAGTCTCTGAAAAGACAAGAGAAAAGAGTACCCCAAGGTTGTGCAGAAAGAAAGATAACGGGTAAACATCTTTCCTGTTGCAACCAATATGCCATACAAAACTGAACCAAGTAACTCTGAAGTAGCTAGCAACACCATCCTACGCTTGTTCAAAAGACAAAAGACTTCTTTTTAAGCGTTATTTATGCTGTAACATGTCATACTGTAAAAAAAATCCTAAACAAAAAACCAAACCTTCCCCTCCTTATTCAAGTCACAGAAAAAAATGAGAATGAAGTGTAACAAACCTAATCTCAGTTAACAATCTCTGCCTATCTTTATGTTGCAAAGTGCTTATCCTAAATTTTAAAACATAATTTAAGCAAAAATGACAGACCAAATGGTGTTATCAATAACATTTCTATTAAAATCAACTTCTTTTAAATAAATAAATAAAACACAACCTCTCCTGGGTCCAAGTTCATAATACTTTCATCAATAAACACACTGATAATACATCCAGAGCCTGCTTAGGAGAACCTAAAATTTGGTTTATGCTATATTAGTGTCCTTTTCCAGAGAAAACATTTCACAGATTTCACTGAATGGACAACAAAGAAACAGAAGTAGAGGAAGTAAGTGATTTTAAGCAGGTTTCTGAACCAAATGAAAATAAAATAAATAGAGGCTTCCTATTACCTCTTCTAATGAGCAACTTTCATCTGATTTTGTTTCATTCAAAATCTCTCCTTTTTTCTTGCAAACATATTTCAATTTTTCTTCACAGGATTTGACTCTCCACTGCCCCAGCTGTGAGAATGAGAGGGGAAAAAAAAAAGTATTTTAAATTCTAACAATCTTTCAATTTCCATGTTTGCAGGGGCTGTTTCCATAGGGAAGAAAGCCAAAATGCCTCTAACATAGGTATTGGGGTGGGATGCCCTGGGTTGTATGCACAGGTACATGTTTGGAAGGGAGAGAGAAAGCTGACACACACAGAGATGGGAGGATTCTGGATCACATCCAGAAAGGAAAGAAAAGGCCAGGGTGGTGCCAACTCTCTTAGATCAGGAAGGGAATGGGTCAGCAGGCTGTCAGCAGGGAGGAGGTGTGCTCAGCTTAATGTGGAAGCAGCTCAGAGGCAGGTCAGAGGAGCTGTGCACAAGCTCCAGTGCCAGGCTGATGACACAGCAGGCAAATGCGTGCTGCACTTCTCTAATGAATCTGCAGGGTGGGATACAGCCTGCTTCCCACTCTTAGTGACCTTCTTCCTTCACCAACACCCTTTTTAGAATGTTCCATCCTCAGACTGGGTGACCCAAATTGGTCTGGGAGATGACTGAACCCAGATTTTCCTTCCTTCCTACCTTTCTGCCAGAGACTTGCGAGAATACAGTAACCCAAAATACAGAGTGACAACGCCAACTGTCTGGCCAACAATGTGGCAGTCTCAGAGCTAAGAGTCATTTCTTCCATTCTTTGCAGTACACAGCTACCAAGTTCTAGCTACATAATTTTAAGAAATTTGCTTGCAGAAAAATGTATTTTAAAGATTATTCCAGAAATAAGATCAGCTATCTGCTTTAATCCCCTCCTTGACTTTCACACACACCAATGTTGCCTCTACTATGACAAAAAAAACCAAACCAACAACCAAACTCAACATTGTATTCCTACCTTGCCTGAATATGACACGCAGTTAGGAGTGCTGTTGAAGGGAACTTTAGGCTCATTCTGATCCCAGTATGTAAAAACCACAGGCGAGCGATCTGACCATTTGAATAAGGTTGGCACATCATCATTCTTCAGACCCATCCACATTTCCTCTTCAGCATCTGGAATTTAAAATTAGGACAACATTGTCATTTCAATACAATATTCAAACTAGTAGGAAAGAAATGTGTTATCAGCAAAATTAATTTTTTTACCATTATACTGCGCAGCAGTGAAAAATACTGTGCAGCAGTATAGTGATATTATTTTTCTTACAGTGAGAAAGGGTATTTGAGACAACCATAACATGTGTTTGTTATCTTGTTTCTTAACTTATACTCATGACTATGACGAAGTTTCAGAGAGAAGGAACAAACAGGAAAAAAACCCAACCACAAACAAACAGAAATAACGAGCACACCGGCAAAAAAACCCTCAACCAAATTTAAAGAGTGTAGGCAAAGACATAACACCAAACACTACTGACACAATTAGTTCAGTCACTCAGCAGTCAAAATATTGACCCAACTACCTACTATTCTTTTTGAATGAGAAAACTAAGCACAAAGTATTAAAAAACTAGAAGTAGGTTAGCCCAGTAAATAAATAAATTAATAGATTGAACCAGAACAAGTCCTAACAGAGAGAGCCTGGATCTGCACAGCAACATTCAGCACTAGCCTGAGTAAAAGCTCAGCATTAACACCCACGCTTAAAAGCTCCAGGTTACGACAGTATGCTAGAACATAGAAAGCAGTTTTTAATTTCTGGTGTGCAGCACTTGATGCTTGACCTTTACAGCTACCCCAACTCACCATTATGAAGCTTTGTAACAATCAGTTCAACATCTGCTAACGAGTGAATGCTGATGAGGTCACTCTTATTTGCTTTGCATGACTCCTCTGCAGTATCCCAAGGTGCCTGGTTGTTTACCAGCAAGTAGCAAAAGCCATCGTGGGGGAGCCAGCCCGGATCACAGCGAGTATCCAAGTGTCTCCAAAACTCTAATAGGACGAGAAATGGAATTAGAGGCTTTTGTTTTACATTGGCTAGTGCAAGGGGTTGGCTTAAAATTCAGCAGCACCTTGAAAACAGACAATTCAGCAATCAGAATGTGTTCACATCTCTTCAGAACTCATGTAAGAAAGGGCCACAGATTAATCAAGCAAACAGACTTCAATGCAGCATTAGGAGAAATCGTAATATTTTGGGGCCATGAAGTAGGCAGAGGGAGAAAGAAGTTAGTGGGAGTGAAAGTAAATAGCAGGACTGCATTACATTAAGCTGGTCTTAGTGTAAGCGAAAGGTTCAGAAGTAATTGGAAGCAAGAAAAGCAACTGAAGACAAATCAAGTTAATTCATGAAAGAATCACACAATTCAACAAATGCTTATTTTAAATATTTTTTTCTTCTCAAAATATTCAAGAATTCTAACTAGTTTTAATGGATGCTGAAAAGGTATATACTAATAGCCCTTCTGGTTCAAAACACACTATAAAATCCTCCAACCACAGGAATTTTGTTTTTTAATGAATAAAACACTACATAAACACTGGTAATAACTCTACATACCCCACTGAGGAACCAGAGAACAGACAAGAATTGTTAACAGACAACTAGCTTTCAGGGTATCATTACAAAATTTGAACCAGTTCAGTTAAATTTAAACTGATAACTATTTTTTCCTCAAATGCACACACCTCTCCAGGGGGAGCTGGAAAGAACATGCCTTAGCCAGAGACATTCCACACCCCTTATCATCTAGTCCTGCCTGTCATTCAAGGAAAATTACCTTTCAGTAAAAGTTTTTGCAGGAGAGCTCTGCAAGCTGGAACCCTGGGAACTGGGTGAGGCCAAAGCACACGCAGAAGAACAGGTCATGGATATGGGAAGGGTTGGACATCCAGGTGTAGATAAATGGCCAAAAGCAGGGAAGCAGTTACACGTCACAGCTGGACACTGTAAACACTGGAGGACTCTGTGTGCGTGTGTAGGTCGGGATAAGGGAATTATTATCTTGCAAGAGCTGTTATGGATCCCATAAAGATTACACACTGAAGAAGCTACCAACTCTCGCACTGTGATTTCTAGTGTGGGGCCGGGTTTCAAAGGACAGTAAGGTTATTTAATTACTTCCATTTGACTTCAACAGAGTTTGATCCAAGAGCCAGGTAAGTCCCATTTTATGTCAATACAAGCCAAGAGTGAGAGAAACAGGCTTAAAGCAAAAATAGAAAGGTTTGGGGTGCAACTGCCAGTCCCAGACTTCCAGTAATATATGAAAGAAGGCACAAGCAATGGAGGAAAATGTGATGAAAAGGGCAGGACTGCTGCAAAATGCTATATGTGTGAATGAGAAAGCTGCAAAAAATGAAAACTGTTTGTGATGCATCATCTTGACACTGAAGAAACAGAGTTTGCTTCTGCTCTGCTAAAAAATCCAAAGCTGTTGTGAAAATGTTTTGGCACAGATGCCTAAAAAGGCTTGGGAGGGAAAAGAAAGACTCCATAAGTGAACATTATACTCGTATTAACATACAAAACTCAAAAATGCAAACTGTCCTACCTGGAATGCTTGGAACCTCATTGAGTGACTTTTTGCAAGTATATGGAAGTTGAGTCCCACAGTGGTAACTCTGCCACTGACCGGAAGCAGCATTCATCACCACACAACTTGTCCCATCCAGTGGGGATAAACTCTGCATATCTATAGACAGGAACAAATAAAAACATAACAGCACAAGTTATCAAACAGTGAAGGCAGTGACTGCTTCTTTTTACTACTGGTTTTCAATACAAGAATAACACTCTTCGGACAGTACGGCACCTTTTATTTGAAGAACATCATTTGCATCAATTGAGGGCAGCTCTCCTACCACAGGTACCACAGAATGTTTTTTCTAAGAGAGAAAGTTTCAGAATCAAGGAATCTTGACTTCTTTTCAAATGTTTAATCATAGAACCAGAAAGAATGTTCTATTTACAATACAACAAACCCTTGGCCGAGCACTTTCCCAGACTAGAAATATCTCAGGGGAGAACCATTTCTGCAGCCCTCAGTTTCCTTTGGCAGTCCCTTTCCACCCTCACTCCAAACGCAGTTCTGCACTTTCTCTCAAAGCTAACCATAACCCTTACCTTAACAGAAACCTTAGACAAGGCTCCATATTTGAAACAGCAAAGAGAATTACTCTTTTTTGCAGTCTTCAGCTTCCCTTGGAGCCCTTTTCTAATGGAACTTTTTGACTTTCTTTTTCTTTGAGCCTCAATGCAAATCCAAGCTGTGGGCTACATAGAGCACCCCAGCTCCCCCTGTACTGGGTTTGTTCAGGCTCACAGAAAAAAGGCTCAGGGTAGTCTCAGTTCTTCATGAAAGAGAACAGCGAGGACAGAGCCAGGCTCTTTTCAGAGGGGTCAAGTGAAAGAAAAAGTAATGGGCACAACTTGCAGGTATCAAAACTCCTGTAAGGCACCAGTAAGTATTTCCACAAGAGGGGCAGACATGTCTGCCATGACTGCAGACTAAATTACGCCACTGTAACTCAGGATAGTCTGGCCTCTACCTCTGCATTACAGTCCTACAGAGTGATCACAGCTCCAGAAGAAGGTGCAGTCAACAGTACAAGCAGCAAAGTTCTTAACCTTTCCAAAAGACAGAGCACATTTGGAAAGTCCCACAGAAATTTCTTAGCAAAGCTATTAAAGAAGTAACAGAAACCACTTCTCAACTTTCCACAGAATTCCTGTTGCAGAACTATTCTAGAAACTAAAGGAAAAAAAGAGAAATCCACTTTAAAAAGCTCAAATTCAGCTTGAATGACAGAACAATATTAGCTTCAGTATTCCTGAAGACTATTACTCTGGGATTCTCCTATACACATAGATTCATGACATATTTGTGAGAACATTACAAATTCATCCTGAAAATTCCAAATAGTCTCACTAATCCTACTTAGCATCTTTGGAGTAATTAAAAAAGGTTTTTCAAAGGTTTTATATTTCTTTCATCTTCACCTTGAAACAAATATACGCAACCTTAAAGTTTAAAAACCCAACTTAAGCTTCTAAGTAACGTCAGTCCTTGTGAGTACACAAACAACCACAATATTTGAAGGAAATCAGTGCCATTCTGTCAGTGGGAGGAGAAATTTAGCAGCTAGGAAAGCTGTGGATACTTTACTAAAATGGATTTCAAAAATACTATTTGAGTTTTACCTTTTTAGAGATTTATTAACCTAATCAGTCCTAAATATAAAATGAGAACAGAAAGATTCACTGGCTAGGAGGAAAAGATGCTCCTAAAAATGGAATGAGATGGAAAAAAAAGTAATACTTGTTACTATTGTGAATATTGTCAATATCACCAGAAATACCAGTACCTGGATGCCAGTTGAGAAAATTCAAAGGCTTGTGATCTGACCACTGCCAACCACCAGAAACATCCAGTTGATTTAAGCCAATCCAGAAGATCTCAGCAATGTCATCCTTGGCTAGAGACATTTTTTTTTTTAAAGAAAACAATTAATATAAAATGCTCATCCTTTATTGGTCTCCTTTAAATTCAAAATGCTATCTGAATGGCATGCATTTCAGGAAAGAAAGATTGCTATTATAATTGGACATACAAACTTTATTGAACTGAGGAGGAATTCATCCACACAAGCCTTCCCTCCCAATGTCTTCAGATGTTTCTCCTTTGGTTTTATAGTCCCAAAGGCACTTGGGTAATTTCTCCAGGCCAAAACTGAACACCAGTGAGGACAATTTCATAACAAGAGAGTACCATGCTGCTAAAACACCAGCTGCCACTCTGGCATGTATTTGAGATTTTGGGGACATTCCTCATTAACAATATGAACAACATCTAACTGCTATAATGAAATCATACAGATAAATTTAAATAACTCCCTAAAATGAGATTAGCACTTTAGTTTTGCTACACAAATGAAAGCCAAAATATTTAAAGTACAATCAAGTTTTACCCAGAGATTTAGGACAGAAACTAAAGTGCTGCCTCCACTTTATAAAGATTTCCCAATATTCATATGTGAATAATTACACCTACCTTGTATGTAACTTAATTCAGATGCACTTTGGATGCTAAGTAAATCTCCTCCTTGCCTTTGACATGAAATATAAGCTTCCTTCCAAGAAAGAGCAGATTGTGTATTAAACTGGTAGCAATTCTCAGACCCCGGATCACGTTCCCAGATATCATGACACCCATCCTCTGTTTAAAGGAAGCAGGAGGTACTTTTAACCACAACTATACAGAAACATAATGAAAGTTTCAAAAGAAAAACTTTTGAATATAATACTGAAGGTCTACTGATTTTTATATTGGTCATCACAAATACTTGCAGAATAAGCCAACGCTGCAACAGAAAAGCTTTTACACAGCTGAACAGACACACAAAGGTGGAGCTGTACATAAGAGAAAGGACAGAATGCTTTTAGGATGTCTATTTAGAAACCCAACGTGCCTGGCTGTAAGCAGATTCCCCATTTTCCATCGCGAGAATAATCTTCAGAAGTGGCACACCATTTCCCTCCCGCATGCGTTTCATCCTGAATGCAGTCATGATGCCACGCCTCGTTATACAGAAAGGGGAACTCACAGGGTTTACCATAAGAGTTGCCATCTTTGGTATAAACCTCTGCAGGAAAAAAACAAACAAACAAAAGAAGTAAAGTAAAGAAGTAAATATATCCCCCTTGCTTAGGCATGGAAAGGACAGCAAATCACTGTTACTGCTCGTACAGACATTGTTAACTCAAAAGCATACAAATCACACTTGTGGTCTTAAAATACCATTATCTTCTTGTTACAGATAATATATAGCAATGCCAGAACTGAAAAAAACTACATAAATATTTTTCTGTGCTTTTTCTTCTGAGGAACAGCAGAAACTTGTCTCCCCCATCCTGGTAAGTTACAGATAATTCATCATGCTATTGAAATCCAGGTGCTTTGCAGAGTCCTACAGAATGAGGACTCTAAGAATCAACACATACAGAAAAGGGAAAAGGTAAAGCACATTTTCACCACTTCTTCCAGCAAGCATGAGATTTCAGACAAGACTGGCTTCCGTGGCAAGTGCACACACTACCATACCAAAGCTCACAGTCCAGCAGGCTGTGAGCTGGCAGCATGCTCTGAATTTGACTGTATAGCCTACCAGCAAAGAAAACACCCTCAAGCCCTGCTAAGAGGAAAATTCCCATCATGGTGAGAAGGACAGTGTCAGTTCTGATACAAAGTGGCTAGTATTTCATAATTAAATAGGTTTGCACTAAAATATGGGAGCAGGGGGAATTTAAACCTGTTAAGCAAGCCACTCAGTAACACAACTTCTTCAGTTGTGCTGCTACTTTATATTAAAAACCTTTAAAGTTTCATATTTGAATATCAGTGTTTCTCTACAGCAC
Source organism: Edolisoma coerulescens (assembly GCA_013397115.1). Classification (NCBI taxonomy): domain Eukaryota; kingdom Metazoa; phylum Chordata; class Aves; order Passeriformes; family Campephagidae; genus Edolisoma; species Edolisoma coerulescens. The sequence goes on along the minus strand of VWZW01006398.1, from coordinate 533,450 downwards.
AACATTCTATTGCTTTACTGATCAGTCTTTTCACATAACTAATTTTAAGAACTTACTGGCACAGACATACTCAAAAAGCCCTTAACAAATAAAGAATCTCCAAACCCCTGTGCAAACGTACTTACCATGGTAGGGATACCGACATATATCACTGGAGGAGTTGTTGCTTTTCCACTGATCTGTTGCATTTATGCTTGCAGTCACATAGTTATTCTTGATAGTCACTTTGTACTGAGATGCACCAACGATGGAAGCATCAGCACATCGCCACCACAGCATTAACTCTGAATTACAATCAACCATTTTCAGGCGAGACAGTGATTGGGTGAATATATCAAGTCCCAGGCACTGCTTGGACCCCAAGTGAAAGAGGCGATTCTGGGATACCCATTTCCATAAAGCTTCACTTGTGTCCCGGCAGTCATCTATCACTATCAGCGAGTTTTTAACTTGGATGCACTTGTTCTGTTTGTCATGGCGAATGGTAAAAGCATCATTGCCTGTATAAGAACAAAAAAATATCCACATATGGCTATGATTCAGTACCAATTTCACAGGAAGCTCATTTTTAAAAGGGTAATCACATTCTGAGAAATGCTTTCAGAAAAGTACCGCAACTGCCGTTCGTACATTAAACCACCTCTTTCGTAGAAGCCACATTCAGTGCATTTTCCTGCACTTTAGTGAGTATTAACTCCTGGGGGAAAAGATCTCTTTCAAAGTCTTTCTAAAATGAGGAGAGACAAAATGAGACTTCTAAGTCCAATTCTAGTGATGAGAATTCTTCCTCTCTACTTAACATATACTGATTGGAGCAGCCCTGATTAATTTACCAGTTTACTGGGCAAAGAATCTTGTCTTCATGCCTATCTGCAAACACAGTAACACCCACAACAGACCCCATAAAATATAATTAAAAATGATCTTCACTTAGTAAGCACTTTTTTTTAAACTGTGTATAATATATGATCCACAGCATGAAAGGTTTACACGTGAACCAGTTTGTGGGTACAACTGCAGTATTACTAAGTTAACTGGTACTGCTTTGAGGAGAGAGTTTTACAATGAGTATCCCACCAAAGACAGCACACAACAGATTAGGAGTATAATTTCAAAAATTTTATAGGGACCCTAGTTTCATTTTCAGTTGTCATGAGTTTCATTTTTAGTTCTGGCATAGTTTGTGATTAAAGAGAAAAATGGAAGTTGATAAAGCATAGTTTACCATTTAAAAAATATATGGATCACCCTACTAATACAAGCTAACACCTCTGCCAGTACAAGAACACTTCTGACAAGCAGAAGTAGGTTTAAGTGAACCATGAAAAAATGCCCTAAAACTCTTTCTACGCCAAAATAAAGACGGCTCCACAGTACAGAACTTTCACTAATCAGGCTGAAATGGACCTTGGCTGTCCCAGACCCACAAAGCTATTATTCTGCTGCTTAAATAAGGAATCTGCTGAGTAGTATTTTGTATTTAATAGTAATGCACTGTCAATCACATTCCTTCTGTGTTTTTCTGTTATGACTTACTAATAGGTTTGGCTGAACAGGAAGGAAAATATTCAGTGATGTTATGCGGTGAATTTTACCACTACTTCCCAGTATACCCATGAATTTTCCACTGTGTAAGTGCCAAACAGTATTTAAATAGTACCCAGCTGATCACACCGTAAAGAAGAATCTGTAAGTCAGCCACCTACTACAGTGGCTTTTTCTAAGTAGCACACTTCAACAAACTGTCTATTTCATCCTATTACCTAAGACATTTTAACAACCAAACCTGCTTTTGTGGTATCTTTTAACCCTGCACCTTTTCAGCACTGTATCTGCTTTTCCTTTTTATTTTTCCCTCATGACTTTCTTCCTCTTTTTTATTTCTTGTAACAAGTTTCCAGCCGCTTCTCAGGTCTTCTTTCACTTCTGCCTCCACAACCCTCATGCTGACATCAAGTGGAAAATCACTTTTTAAAATCTCCCTGGAAAACCTGCTGATGTTGTCTCACCAAATCTCTCTGTGCAGCAATTCATTAATAATTATTCCAGCTCAGCGCTCTGGCCATGAAGCTATAGTGACATCTTCAGCTACCGACCTGAGTCTGTTACTATCACAGAATATAAAAAATACATGAGGTGCAACTTAGCGAAGAGCTCAACTTGTTTCCCAGGAGCTCTGACCAGGCACGGGGCTTTGCCTTACAAGAACTTGCGCAACGTGAAACTTTTCCACCTGCTTCCTGTCGGACAGGGCAAGCCTCCTCGGCTGCCTGGCTGCGCATAAAGCAGCGGATAACAGTGAGGGCGGGACGCGCTGCCGGGAACTGCCCGGGCTCGGGCGATTCCTCTCCCCGAGCTGTCAGGCCAAAGGCCGCGGCCCGGCCCAGGGCGGCCTCGGCCCCGCGGGCACCGGGAACGGGGCAGCCGCGGCCGGCGGGGCAGCGGCGGCTTCCGCGACGCCCCAAGCGAAGCGCACGGTACGGGAGGGAGGTCCGGGGCTTTTTCCTGCCTTCTTCGCTCCTCCTTTTAAGTTTCCCAGGTTGTTTACCACCGAGCGCAGCAACCGAAGGAGCCGCCGGGGCGGAAGGCCCGTCACGGCACCCCCTTCCCCGCCCAGGCGCCCGCCGGGGCGCTCAGGACCGGCCGCGCTCGCAGCGCACCCGCGCCCCACCTCCCCCTTCGCCCGNAAGATGAAAAGAAAAAGGAAAGTGTAAGTGCTCGAAGTGAAGGAAAGGCAAAAGGTGAATAGAATAATCTAAAGTTAACAAACACACTGGAGTAAAATATTTAAAATGGTACAAATAATACACATCACGCTGTGATCCTCGGTGGCCTCTGGCCGCGGGACCACGTGCCATCCCCGAGGCAGGGGCTGCTAAATTTGCAGTTGTCTGACCCGTCCTTGCCGGGGAGGTGGGAGGAGGGGATGACACTGAGCAGTTGAAGTAACTGTTGCTCAGAAAATTTTGAGAGTAGCTACAGGAAGTTACAGAAACCAAAAGTAAAAACACGTACATGGCGAGAACGAGCTGGCCTGAAGGAGGAAAAGAGGAAGAAGGGAAAACTGATAGAAACGATGTGAAATAGAATCAAGTTTATAGCTGCATGCTGGGTGATTCAGTGCTTACCTGGACAGGCTGTATACCTCAAGCTCCAGCTGTTTGAAAAAGGATTTGCAAAGTCACAAAAAAAGCTCTTTTTTTCCTTAGGAAAATCTATTTTGATTAGACTTGGAAGAGCCATTGTTCAGGGAAAGAAATACTGGATTTACATAAAGATGGGAAATGCAATGTGCAGTCTGTTTTATATGCTTCCAGTGTGCCCATCGTGTAGGAATGCGTACACCTGGGGACACAGGATTTGAGGGTATGCCAGGCTGGCAACTGAGTGGAAATGCAGTGAACAAAAACAGGCACCTGCAAGTTAACAAATGTTCTCTCCTGCTGGAAACTGCAGAGCAACACATGGCTGCGAAGGCAGGAGCTATCTGAAAAATCAGAAATGAGGTTTAGGAAGAGAGGAGTCTGTAGAGGTAGCAAAATCAAAGCTGTGCTACCAGAAATAATTCATTTTCAGGAAGAGCAAAGCTTTAAAGTCTCTACAGAGAGAGTGGGAAGCAGAAATTTCCCACCGGTGGGCCTGATACAAAAGCAAGCTATTGAAACTAAAATTAGGTATGTGGTGGGATGGCGTGTCTCTTTTTAAATAAGAAGCAGGTGTGAACCCTGCGTTCCCATGAATCTTTCCAAATGTGTGTTGTTATTATTACTGTACTGACTGTCCCAGTTTGGGGATGGTGAGTAGTAGAGATTAACTTTGAAGCTACTATCATGCAGGGCATATTGACTGAACATGTACCAGCAATTCTGAAATTAACAGCATCCTACTTACAACACATGTATCAGCAAATGTGTATTAATAGAGAGGAGGTTCTTTAAGGTATCTTAACATATGTAACATATGCTTTCAGATACACACTTCTGATTTGAGCTCCTTTTTTTGTTTATTGGTTTATAAAATACTATCTTTGATAATACAAACTCAGACCCTGATCCTGACTCAAAAATTAAAGAATGCCCAAGAATAGGAAAAGTTGCAGTTTGCATTGGTGCCTCTTAGTTTCAGTTTTGTGTTCAGGTACATGTCCTGTACTTAAATCCTGTCATACATTTATGTAAGAGGAGATACAAAATGTACAGCCCTGATGAGCCCACCAACCAACCCAAATTTTGTAAAGAACAGGCAGGAAAAAATGAAATTCAGTGTGTGTCATGTGAAAACTTATGGAACTCTAATACAGTGTTCTCTTATTGAAAAAGTGTGTTTGTATGAAAGCTTATCAAAATTGTAACAATGCCAAAGCCTACTTCTTACAGGATTTATCCTTTATTAATGAGGCTTCTGCATTTAATGTGAGCTGCACAGCAGCATTACTCACAGCATAATCAGTGAGCAATTTCTGTACTGCAAGTCACAAGCATTATACATCCCCATGAATACCTACAGCTCACTTCAAAGCAGAGCTAATGGCTGAGCAAATTTCAACCATGCCTGTAGAGATAACCAAATTCAGAATTTCAGATACAGGAGGGACCCAACCACAGAGCTGACAGTAATGCACAGCAGCCTTTTGCTTCCAAGAAGACTACTTTGCCTTTCCAAACAAAAAGCCTTTCAAGGTGCCAACATCATGACTAAGAGCCTTGTATTTCCAGCAGCTTTGTTGCTTTGTTGCTTATCAACAGATAATTTTTTTGCCCGTATGCCCATATGTTTATAACAATAGCAATGCCTGCAGAAAGTGTCAACACCTGTCTATCCATAAATCTCCACCCCATCTCTATTCCGCTCACCACATGAAGTAGATATTTTGCATGAGCAACCTTCCTCCTTTTACATTCAACACATTGTAATCCAGTTTTTCTGGCTGAGTTGAGCACATCCACATGTGTCAGTGAGCACAAAGGGAATGGTGGAAAAGGATTTGCTACCTACAGCATCTCGTGAGAGTGGGAAGAGGTTCTGGAGATGGTAACTTCTGCTTTTCTCTGCTTCCCCCATCAATGACTTTGAAACTGGGACATCTGAACAGGGAACACTAGTTATTAAATACATTTTTTACCTTGCAACATTGGTGCTTACAATACCCAAGTCTTTACAGAAAAACAAACAAAGAAACAAACAAACAAACAAAAATCAACCAAACCAAACCCAAGAGCCACATGAAGGCTTACCAGAGTTACAGGAGCACTTATCTCCTGAGGGAGAGGACTCTCTCCAAGAAAGTGATAGTACCTACAAAGCAGCCAGCAGACAAAGATTTCCATGCTACGTGGACTCTGCTGCTAACTTTAATGTTAGAGCATGGCTCTGGTTTGAGTAAAGTGCCTGCTAATCATCTAAAATATCAGCCCTGGACATGTTTAAAGATTATTTAATGGAAAACTGGACTATTGCAACTTTTACCATAAATGCAGCTAAAAGTCAAGTGATTCTTTTTTGACAGATACACAAGTTTAGTTTTATGGAGTTGATCTCATGCATGGCCATGAAAAAAGTCATTAAAATGCAAAGGAAGGGTGACAAGCATCCCGCAACTGGTTTGGATAAAGAGAGACTGTATCCAGAGGGGTCTTTAAGCGGTGACTTCACCTTAGCTTTGCATTAACTCCATCTGGACGGTGTTTTCTTCATGGACGCTTACTTTATTTGGCGTCTTGTTTTTTTTTTAATTGATATTGAGGACCTAATTATTTTTAAACATCAAAGAATGTTTTGCTTTTAGCAAAAAGGGAACACAAAGGAAAATAGCTTTTCTCTGTTGTTGCTCCAGATTTCCCGTTTCCATTTGCAGTGGCCTAACCTTTTAGCACATTATGAAACTGTCATATTGCACAGTAAACTCAGGATGGAATCAAATGCTTTCTCAGCTGAGTTTATGTGTATTCCTTACATATCTTCTACAATCTCTGTATGAATCTTTGGCACGAGTTCCAAAGTTTTGAGGGCTTTTATTGTGCCTGAAGGGTTTATTATTGCTAGGGACCCTTATATTTAATTCTCTTTAAGTGTCACCATTCATAATAAATACCTAGATGTTATTATAGCATTTTAGAGACTGTTCTGTTTCATCTACTGCATGTGGTAGGTAACTTTCAGAAATAATAAAAGGAATTACAGACTTTTTTTCTTGTATCAGCCTCCTTTTTTACTCAAATGTGACAGTGGCAACTTCTGTAGTGCTGCCTCTGGCTCTGCCCTGATGCATATTCAAACATTCATCTTCAGGCCCACTGAAATACTAGAAACAGGTTTGGGAAATAAGACAAAGAAAGGAGTGTGGACACATCCGCATTGCTTGTTTGTTGATAGCAAAGAATGTCTTTCTCTGGGTGTTGGTTTGGCTTTGACTCCTGCTAGGATCTCTGTGCGCTCCTGGAACGACGACAAAATAATATAAGCAGTACTGTAATATTGAGACAACTGCTTGAAATTGTAAAGTGGTAAATGATACTCTTCTGTAGCACTTTAAAAAAGGGTCTCTGACACCTGTACTGTGTATTTTCAACAGAAAGTGGGCCTTGGTTTAGTAGGTCTACTGGCAGAGTTTATATGCTCAAACTCATCAAAAGCTGTTCTGCCTTGTCACTGTGCCAGTGTGGGATTATTACTCAAATTATGATTGTGGGAGCTGGCAAATAAGATGATATTTTGTACCACATTACATTTGTTGCAGAAAACATCATCTGAAGGAATGATTTAAAAGAAAATCAGCTATCATTTGGAAAACAGTTTTTAAGCAAAAAATTCAGGTAGAAGAGCTTTTCATTTTAAATAAGAAGGGGGTTTTGTTTGTTTGTTTTTGTTTTGGTTTGTTTTTTTTTTGTTCTTTAAATGTGCAAAGCAGAACAATTCCCTAAAAGTGCTGAGGAAGAGCCTGTAGTTTTGGGTCTCACATGTTTTGGAGGCACAATTCATCCCTGACTAATATCAGTCTCTAAAATGTCCCCACTGCCTTATGTCTGACCAGAAAGGAAAAAAGTTTCAACAAGCAGATGAGAGAATGGTTTAAAGGGCAAAATTCCAATCTGAGCTTGGGAGTACTTCTGAGATAAAAAGAGCCTGTACAGAAGCAGTGGACTCACTGGGAGCTAAATTGCTGGTGTTTAAAGGTTGTGATTGATTAAGATATAAACTGAGTAGCAGCAGGAGTGGGGAACACACAGTTCAATATGCTGTCAGCAAAGGTTTGGAAATGGTGCCTTTCTGAGTGCAGGAGAGGCCAGAGAGCAAAAATAAGGAATGGAAAACAAATAAAATACCTTTCAAATGGGAAATAAAGGAGGAAAGAAATACTGGAACAACACTTACTTCTATAAAAATGCAAAACATCCAATGAATAAGTGGAGGGAAATCAAATGTCTGGTCTTAGACAAAGGCAATGACATGCTACACACATGCAGGATGTTTTAGCATCAGAATATAAAATATACAGAAAAGGTAAGAGTCACCTCTGTTGGTGATGGGGTAATGAAATTTATTAATGAGATCTTAGATCAAGTAAACAAAATAGGAACCCAGCAGCTGGCACAGAATGCCAATGCACCAAAATGTCAGCTTTAAGCATATATAGTCCTGAGTGTGCCACTTGCCTGCCTGACCAGGACAGAGAGGGCATTCTGAGAATGATCAGATGGGCAAAGAGGGTGGAAATATAACCAACACTGTACTTCAGGTAACCTCCATGCTGTCTGGACACTGCAGCATTGTTACGTAACACAGACGTCGTTGGACTCCATCAACACTGCTTCACAGAGCAATGGCACAGGGAAGCCACAGAATAGATGCAGCCCCTCATTTGGTCCTCATTTATGTGCAAGATCTTGACCTACATCTTCATGGTTTCTGTTCCTGTGTTTACATTCAGAATTCCCAGAGGCTTGACAAAGGCCAAGCATTCAGAGCAGCGGCACCCAGTTTCAAAAGGGAGAGAGACATAGCAAGGAGAAGGCTTGTGAAGAGGAAACAAAAGGCAGCTGCTAGGAGCAGCAAATTCTTACAGGTGGAGCTGAACTTCCTGAAGGATGCACAGCACAGCATCAGTGTATGCCATCTACTAAAGTCTTGAGGACTGGCAAAAGGAAGTGGGCACCAATAATCTCACCACAGGGTAGATTATTAGAAATCAGAAGTTTAAGTCTTCTCCAAATGCAGAACTGCAGAAAGGATCTTAAACCAACATGTTAAAGAAAAGCACAGTGAAAGAACAATAAAAAAACTGTGAGCAGCAGCTCACAAAACAAATCCAGCCTAATATTAAATCTTGCCTTAGGTACATCAAGACCAAGAAGCCTACCGGAGTCTGACAGATCAGAGGACAATTGCAGAGTTAAAAAAGAGGAGAGGCCAAAATGTTTCCAGAGAAGCTAAATGATGTACTTACATATGTTCACTGGAATAAGCCAATGATCCCCATATTTGAACCCTTCCTTTTGAGAGTCAGCAGAGACTCTTCCTGAAAGTGTGCTAACTGGGAAAGGCTATAAACCAAACTAGGCAGAGTAACAAATCTACAGACATCTGAGTTTTTTAAGGCAGTGTTGAGCACTGAGCAAAAGCAGATCTACTGATGGACCTACGTTTCTCTTCACACTTCCTATGTGCCTGGAGTCTGGAGAGTGGCAGTGCAACACCAATCTCTAAAAAAGATTCCAGGGGGTAAATGAGGTAACCTGATGGAAAATAACAAAGGCTGGCAAGCCTAACATCAGTACCAGTCAAAGCAGTAGAAACTGCAATACAGGATAGAATTCATGTGCACCTGGATAAATATGATCTATTTGGGCAGTGATAACACATCTCTGAATGTAGTATTTGACATCTAGGCCTCTAGACAGGTTTTTGATGAGGTCTTCAAGCATGCAGACAAGAGTGATCTGGTTGATGTGGCCCACCGGTTATTTCTTTATCTGGATGAAAGTTCCTACTGGGTGAATAAATCAGCAGGTCCTCCTCACAAGAACTTGCTTTTTGCGTTTTTCAGTTGATTTAAGGGGCCTTTATTGTAAGGAAATTTTTTGTACCTTACTCATTATTTCTGTGAGACTGAAATAGCTTTTGTTATTACCCACAGCTTACATGAAGCTGGGACTTGAACAAGAACTACCTGTCTGTGACTCAACACTCACAACTTGAGATAAAGTTTGTGGGTGGACAGTGCATATAAATGAGTTTATAGGACTTCTCTCTGTGCTTGACACCATGGGTGAATCAGGGAGAGACTATGAGGGTATTGCTATCAGATTGTCATCACTGCACAAGTACTGCTGGTGAGCTGGTTTCATGTGCTTGACACAGAACGCACGAGGGAGAATGACAAAGATGAAGATAGTACAGAGCAGCATAGATCTTATGACTCAGATCTGCAGTGCTCTGCACACAGACTAGCCAGTAATAAGCCTTTAGGAGAAACTTCAGAGTAGATTTTAAACTGTAAAGGCTTCAGGATTTGGTCACTTCAGAGATCAACTCTGTGGGTGACATATTTCTATTGTAGAAATCATTAGTTATGTCCAAGCTGAACCTGTTCCTGGCTTTGAAATTGCAAAGCCTGCTCTCTTTCCTTTGCTGGGGCTGTCAAGGAGTAGTGCTGCTCGTTATGGTAGCTTCTGGAAGACATACTTTACAATGCTGCATGAGTGTCTCTAGTTGTATTTAAAAATGTTAAAAAGAGAAAAAAGAAAAATACAGTAACACTCTATATTCAGTGAAATACCTAAACAGTACTATTATCACTCTTATATTTGTATATGTCTTAGATCTCAATATACCTAAATAAATCATGAAATTACAAAGAAAAAAAAAGATAACAAGTTATAGATGTGAAGTGTGTGCAGATTTCTAGTTAGTGATCTATTTAATTGATGCTTACCTAAATAGTCCTATTACTTTAAGGAGTGCATCTACATTTCTTGGTTTTTGGAGGCAATAATATGCCCACAGTACTAACCCATCAATTTTTATATGTATTCTATTAAGCAGCAGCACTTCGTTCTATGAAGTCCATATGTTTCTTAGGGCTTGTTTGTATTTCAAACTGAAACAGTTTGGCCATGCAGAATAAACTGGGCTGGATCTATCATAGGCAGTATTTAAATGCCCCAGCAGGAACCTGTGACCCACAATTTAAGTCCCATCAGCATGCAAAACTTTGGAAGCATCAGAAATCTCTTTATAAACAGTGAACCTGGAAGAAATACTCAGGTGTTGTTGAAAAGAATTAAAGTACCTAAGTCGAAGAATCACAGGATCTGTAGAGATCATTTAGTGCACCTACTTGCTTAGAGCAGAGTCAACTAGAGCAGATTATTCTGGGTTGGTTCCACTTGCAGTTTGAATACCTCCATGGATTAAGACTCCACAACCTCTCTGGCCATCTCTCTGATGGCCACAACAGTAAAAGAACCCCACCTTTTTCTTCTGTTTAAAAAAATTCCTATGGATCAGTTTGTGCCTGTTGCCTCTTGTTCCTTCACTGAATGCGACTGAGAAGTCTGGCTTCATCTTCTTTACTCTCCCTAACCTTAGATACTTAGATATATTGATAAGATCTCCCTGAGCCTTCTCTCCTCCAGCTCTCAGCCACTCCTCATATGACAAACACTCCAGTCCCATAAACGTCTTAGTGGCTCTTTCCTGGATTCAGTCCAGTAAAACCATATTTTTCCTACATTGGGAACTCCAGCATTAGATCTAGCACTCCAGATGTGTCTTAATGCCAAGTAGGGGGAAATGATCACCTGTCTCAACCTACTGGCAATGCTCCTAATGCAGCCCACAATACTGTTGGCCATCTGTGCCACAAGGACACAGCACATTTCTGGCACACGTTCAAGCTGGTGTTCACCAGGGCTCCCAGATCCTTTCCTGTAAAGCTACTTCCCAGCCAGTTGGTCCTCAGCCCCTAGTAACGTGTATGGGGACATTGCTCAACAGGTGCAGGATTTGGCATCTCCCTTTGTTAAATTCCATGATATTCCTCTTTGACTGATCTATCCAGCTTGCCAGGATCCCTCTGAATGGCAGCACAACCATCTGGTGTATCAGCCACTCCTCCCAGTCTTCGAGTGTCTGCAAACTTGCTGAGGGTGCACTTGCTCTGTCATCCAGGATCACTAATGAGGGTGTTCAGCAGTACTGGCCCCAGCACTGACCTTAAGAGTACACCATTAGTGACTGGCCCCCAGCTGGATTTTGCACCACTGATTATAATCTCCTGAGCCTGGCATTTCAGCCTGTTTTCAATCTACTCCACTATCTGCTCGTCTAGTCGGCAGTTGGTTAATGAGGATACAGCCAGTGATGAAAGCCTTTCTGAAGTTAAGACGATTAACATCCTCTGCTCTCTCCTCGTCCACCAAGCCAGTCATTTCATCACAGAAGGCTATCAAGGTTGATCAGGCATAATTTCCCCTTCATATATCCATCCTGATGACTCCAAATCATCTCCACGTCCTTAATATATTTTGAAATAGTTACCAGAATTATTTTCTCCAACACCTTCCTGGGTGTTGAGAGACGCTGACAGGCCTGTAGCTCCCCACGTGCTCCCTCTTCTCCTTGAAGCAACACATGGCATCTGCTTTGAATTTCTAGTCCTCCTCTGATCACTGTGGCCTTTCAAAGATACTTGAGACTGGCCTTGCAGTGACATCTGCCAGCTCCCTCAGCACTTGTGGATGCAGCCCACTGGGTCCCACGGACTTGTTAGCATCCAGTTTGTTTAAATGTTTTGATCTTCTCTACTGAGGGTAAGCCTCCATTGCTCCAGATGCTCCCACTGGTCTCAGGGGCCTGGAATTTTTGAGAACAAATCCTACAAATACAGACAGGTGAAGAAGGCATTGAATATCCCTGACTTGTCCACATCCCGTGTTACCACAATGCCACTCAGCAGCAGGCCCACATTTTCTCTAGTCTCCCTTTTTCTCCCAATACACTTGCAGAAATCTGGACAGTGCAGAGCTATTCAGCTTCTCACTGTTCTATAAACTGTCAGTGAACTGGTGCCCTTCCAGACAGTGGAAGAGAAAATGCTCTTATCCCCTTTCTAAAACATATACAACAGTTTGAGCTTCTTTGCTATTAAAAACTCAAATGCAATCCCTTTTTCTGAGTCTGAACCCACATTGATCCAGATTAATTCAATAACTACCAAGCTAAAGTAAGCGCTCAGTGTTTCCTTTTGGAGCTGACGCACTTTATTCAAAGCACTGAAATATTTACTAGAGTACAAAGTGAAATTTATGTATCCCTCCTCCGTTTCCCCACAAACAAGTACTGCTACTAGTGGAGCACAGCCTCACTCACGTTCTCATTGTTGAATATTTACTTACTGGTATAAAGTCCAGCAGCTGGACTATGTTCCCCTTACAAACCCAGCCCTTGAGTTGACAACCTGAAGTCTTCAGAGAGACAAAGTGCTAAAAGTATATTGATTTTAACTTTAACTCAGGCACAAATATGGAATGCAATTGAGATCCTACCTTATAAATAGGATGAACCAACCACTAACTTCAGAAGTGAATCCTAATGGCAAGAATAACCATATTTTTTAAATCTAGCATTTATCTTTAACCTTTACTCTCACACGCTTTTATAACCATAAACCCTGCCAGAGAGGACGTGACAGACATGGCAAATTAGGAGCAAGCTAAAAGGAAGCCCAGCGTCTTGACTTTCAAAGCAAAGGTTAGTGGAGATTCCAAGTCAGAGTATATGCTATTATTCCAACAAAACAAGTTTAAACACAAGCATTGGACATGAAAACAAAGTATGAGCAAACACAAATAGTGCTAGAGATCACTTTGCCTTCAATTAGTTTATTTTTATAAACAATACCATGTATTTTGAAAGATTGCTAATGCTGTAATAGAACACCATAGGAACACTAATAAAAAAGTATGGGATGATAATCTCAAATTTTTAACCCAACACATAACTGAAAATAGACTTGATTTATCCATTTCTTTACTGTCATTTTAGCCCCTTCCTATTACTGCTATTAGCCTGAATTTAGAACAAAAGTTACTTCAAGTTTAGTTGGGAAAAAACCCTTTGAAAATTAAATTTTACCAACAATTTTCTGACAAAACCTGTGTCTGTCTGGCCTTGGAAGCAGCCTGGAAACAGTGATGGAATGATGTACTTCACACTGTTCCTGCAAGGGGTTTCCCCTTGGTAACAAGGTGTTGGTTTTGCAGCTTGCATGGTACTTGGCAATCTTTCTAAAAAGAACATTGCCAAAGAATAAGGTTTTTTCTCCATTTTAGAGGTGAAAAACTCAAAGCAAAAAATCAAGTGAGTTGGCTGAGATGACATAGTGATAGTGAAGCCAGGAAACAAAGCCTGGACCTGCTCCCCATTTCCCAGCACTGGGCAATTTCTTTTGCCTGTACCTGCCACCAAACAGCACAACAGTAAAGGGCACAGTTTTCCTTTCACTTAGGCCAGTTTTTCTATGAAACAGAGAAATAAAAACATTTATTCATGGACTCAATGACTAACCTCTCCTGTCATTTGGCTACTTACTAGTATTGTACCTACCTAAGCAAAGAAGCAGCAAAGAATGCCCAAACATACTGAATATTCCACCTGTTTGGTTTTCTTGGCTGGAGGCTTGTTCTTACTCTCACACAGGCAGGATGAAAGCAGCAGGACCCACAACTGAAGGCATCTCATACAGCTGACACTCAGTCAGGGTTGGTTCCCTTTTGCATTAGTTCTTGTGCAAATGTGTGGATTTTCCCTCTAATCTTGAAGTGTGTGGTAACAAATTAGGACTGTTATTAAAAGTGAACACTTAAGAGTATTTCTGACAGAAAGCTAATTAAATTAATGTATCCCAGAGTGACCATGAATGAGAGTCCTAATTTGTTACCACACACTTCAAGATTAGAGGGAAAATTTAAATCAGTCCTGGGAGGGACAGTGGGCTGTTGCAGCACTCTGGAAATGGCACACTTCATAATTACTCCAGTTCATCATTTGCAACAGCTGTCAGTACACACACACACACACACACACACACGAGTGGTACTAAAGCAACTAAAGACAGTTGCAAATAATCAGAGAATGAACAAGTTTAGAAGGTACTTTGCTATCTACCACATTCTCTACTGGATAGCACTTTACCTAGGCATGTAATACCACCTACAGAATGAAAAAGGCAAAAATATGCATGGCTCTGATGTTAAAGTAATTGTCAAGCAGTTTAACTTTAAAAAGCTTGTCTAACACTAAGGTATTTCTTTAACGATCTGACACCTAAAATGGCATCACACGAAACTATGGGGAAGGAAACAAAAATCAGTTCAGCATCCCATATGACCTATTTGTTTTAAACAATAATGCATTCTATTACATCTGTGTTGGCACTTACTTGTAACAGCCGATGTCTGTGCTGCAACCAACGTGTCAAGCAGGAAAACAGCTCCAATGTTTAGCAAATTGTGAAAGTTGTTCCTGAATTTCTTTTCATCTTCGATCTTTGGTTGTTTTGTTTTGGTTTTTTTTCTACCAGAATTCCACCCCCTCGGCCCCCCTTATTCTCTTCTTTCTGTTTTCATTTCATGCTATGATTTTAGCTAAGCCTGGCACTAGTTAAACACTGGACTGCATTGAATTTTGGTGTAGCGCCCATATCTAACTCTTCTTTTACTCCTAAAACTCCTGAAATGGAGGAAAAAAAAACCCTGTACTTTCTACACAGCCATCTCTCTGGCCAGGTTACAGAGGAAAGGATTAGAGCATCCAGTTAGAATGAGATGTAAATATGTCACGGCAGAGCCTACTGTCTAAAGACTACTATTCTTTTTTTTCCTTACTTTTTGGTATTTATGTTTTTACATTTGGATATCTATATAGTTATCACAGTAGCTTCTGAATATTTTTTAAGGCACAGAATGAAGTTCGACGCTTTTTCCCGCTTAACAGCTTTGAAAATCCCCCTTTTTCTTGTTGAAAAATGGTCCTGAGGCTGAAAACAGCCTTTTTTCCCTCCCCCTATAATTTCTATCACAATAAATGTACAACCTCTCCTCATTCGTTACAGTAATTCCTTAATGTTACATTTACTTCAGTCATAGGACTGTTGAATCCTACTAGAGGGAGAAAAGAAGTCTAAGACTGAATTATTATCCATCTTGAGAATTTCAGTCATACATCACAAGCTGTCTCTTCCCTTCCTCCTAAAAATACAAACCACACTGTGAAGTATTTCTTTTCCAAAGAGATCTGCATTAGTTTTTATATTTTCCCAGAATGTTTGGAATGCACATTTCCAATCCAGTTTCTTCCCTAGAGGGTTAATAATTAGCAAACTGACTTCCCCAGCTGGTTTTGTTCAAAGTGCTGTCATCCTCCTGAATTCAGTCAACATCTATCAGAAACAAAGACGTCAAACAAAACATATTAGGCTTCAGTATTCTCTTGTGAAGTTTTGGCCTCCAGCCAGAAAATTTTGTTATTTTCTGTGTAAGCTTTATTTTTCTTTCCCTGACCAGCAGTTAGTATGGAACAAAAGAATGACTGCTTAAAAATGCAATCATAAAAACAATAAACACTGGCACTGACATAGCACTGTGCACCTTTGGTTGAGTATTGCATCTGTTCTGGGTGTCCTTATATTTGGGAACATGCCCCAGTGTGAGGTTTCTAGGTTTTTTCAGCATCCCATGAATATTCCTCTGTCCCCAGAGGGAGAGAGAAAACCTCCAAGCTGTATTAGGGCTTTGTTTAAATATCTTTGCCAGAAAGACTGAAGAATGTCCACATCAGAAATAATTTTCTTCATTTTGCTGTTGTTACCTAAATGGATTAAATGTATCAAATTTTATAAAGGAAAATGTTAATGATTTTATGATCCTGGTAGAGCTGGGGTCAACCATTCCTGCCCTTTCTCATAGCTTATGGCTTTGCTTTAAGCGTCATGGGCTTTGCAGTCTATCCCACAGCTCTTGAACCAGATTTGGCCACAGATCTACTTCAGCAGATCCACATGGAGCTAGGAACAGATATTTGTAAGCCTGCCAAAAGCTGTCCTGTCAGACAGTTGTATCTCAGTGCTTTGAACCAGGCAGTTGTTGTGCAGGAAGTTGATGTTTCCACTACCATGTTACACAAGAGGAAGAAAGGGGAGTTTGGGGCATTGCTGCCTCCTGCGTAGCAGGGAGGACTGCTGCTTCTCCCCACAGGCTGTCCCCACCTGGGGTCCAGCTCCAGACTCACTGAGGCAGCTGGACCACTCAAAGGTGCATCACAGAAGCATTCTCAAAGTACAGCCCAAGTAAAGAGATCATCAGGCATCCCATCACCTGGGTCTGTGACTTCAAAGGCTAAAAAACAGAAAAAAACCAGAAAGAGTGTAAAAGAAACAAAAGCAAAAAAAATGTTTTCATTTTTTGCACATATCCTTCTATTTTTGTGCTCTTTATGTAATGATTCCGGACCTTCACATCCTTTACCCTGGATCTGGATTTTAGGTACCCAGACCAAGTTGGGTGCCTTTGTCCCACTGGCTGCTGTAGTAGATGAATTGGATGATTCAGAATCACTAATTTTGAAACAGCCTCTTTCTATCCAGAGGGAAACCACAAATTTAAGTGGAAGTGTTTCTTATGTCCCAGTGGCATGGCATTTGTGCCCAGAGACTCTGAATTCCAGCTGCTGAGCACTTGTGTGGGTCAGAAAGCTGGAAGGTAGGTTTGGGCTAGAAGGCAGTGGGGTGATGCATCAGCAGTCCCACAAACATATACACACCAATATTTTCAGGTCAGGCTTACTCATCTTTACCCAGGGTGACCTGAAAGGGCCATCCAGCAGGGCTGTGAATCAAATCCCCAGCAGCTATGGTGGATTGATTTGTTTATTTCTAGATCCCAGTTATTGAACATAACAGTGCACACTGACCCTACCACTTGCATTGGCTGCTTATTGTCAGCCCAGCTACCCCAGATTTACCTATCAAGTATTTCCTGCTGTGGTTCAGTCACTTAATTCTCGTTCCAGTCTTCCCAAACAGCAGGAATAACTGATCCCTGTTCTCTTCATACTTTTGCTTTCACCAGTGAATGGCTCTTCCTTTCATCTTTCCTTCCATGAGGGTTTGCTTTGTGCTATATCAGAGTAAGGTTGAACAACCTGTAAGAGCAGCTGAGACTCACCCAACTTCCACTTTACATTCTTTCAATCAGACAAAAATTAAGCAAATTTACATATCAATAGCAATAATGAAAAACCATATCCTCAACCCAGACTAGATTCTGGAAGGTTGGGGGGGGGTGGATGGTCAAGAACCAGAGGAAGAAAAGAGTCCACATTGGCTTTCTTCCTTCTTCCATAACTTAACCACACTCAGATACCCTGACATGTGGTGTGTATGCTCCAGAGGTGCCCTGTCAGTGGGACAAGGCACTCCAGGAGCCTGCAGGGATAAAGGCTACATCAGCTGCGTTCCTGGATATGGTGAGAGGGGAACAGCCACTCTGCTATTTATACTACAAGTATTTTAAAGGGTGAAGTAGTCACTGTTTCTGTAGGTATTCTAAATATGTGTTCTTTCCAGCTGGAAAGCCTCATAGAGCTGTTCTGATGCATTTCCACATTTAACTGAATGGTACCTCATGTCTCTTATAGCCACGATGTATCCCATATGTATAATTCCATCTTTACGATTTTCTTTTGAAACAATAATTAAAGTAATTCAATTTGCCCCTCAACATGATTTTCATTCCACAAGACTAGCAGGCCACAATATGCAGCAGCAGAAATATTACCTTCTTACCTTTTCAGGAAGAATTCTTCTGATATTCTTGAATATTAAATACCAAAAATATCATGCCTAGGTCATGTAAGCCTTTAGATAGTTGTCAGATTTCAGGTACATAACATGTAAGCCTGCTAGCATGAAGAGTAACTTACTGAAAGAAACTAATACACATAAAGCAGATTTGGGTTGGGACCATAACAAATGAAGCCTTACATGACTTAGAATATTCTTTTACTTTATATTAAAAGTCTGTGTACTCCAGCTCATTGGCAATGTCCAATGTTAGGGATTCAGCTTGCATACCTCAATGAACCTGGAAGCATCAAGCTCTGGGATGGTGTCCCAAATCCAGCGTCAGTGAAGCCACGCAGCCCAAAGCTGCTGATGGTGGATTCTGACTGTTCTCAGCTCTGTGGGGACTTTCCAGGGGCTTCTCATCTACAAAGCACATGAGGTTTATGGCAGAAATAAGTGGCAAAGCAGATTTAATCAGGTTATGGCTGGGATCAGAGGCCTGAGATCATGCTTTAGAACAAATGACCTGAATAAATAGCTGCAGAAGAGGAATGTATTTGATGGGATAATTTTCAGTGTTCAGTTAAAAAAAAAAAAAAGGATTTTTTTGTACAAAATAAATGGAAACTTTTAATTTTAATTTCTGAAGATGGGCAGCCATCTATAAAAATCTGTAAAGATACAGGGATGCTATTGTGTTCCCATGTTTTCTGAGACACTGACCTAGCTATTGCATTCTCCTGCTCCACAGAGTGGTGTTGGATGCCCTTCATGCACCCGGTGGCAACTGCTGCTGGCCATCCACCTCTGTACGTAGCAGGCTGCTATTTCTGTGCCTTTCTGTGCATGGCTCAGAAAGACAGGCTTCCCTATTTCCCTTTGCTTGCATGCAGAGGAGAGGCACTTTCGGCCCGCTCCACATTTCAAGATTTATTTTGTATCTGCAAGTTTAGCCATTGTTCTCACTGAAAGAAAATGTTTTCAGGCATTTATCTCTGTAACCACAGTAGAAATTTTGTCTTTAGGCTGAGGTTAAGAAAAAAGTAGGATAAGGTACTAGAAGTATTTTTGCTGTTTTCTAGCTGTGCACTTTTGGAAACAATTGCAGTTGAGAATCACTTCCGTGGTTACAAATTACCACGGTGTTACTCATAAGTGCTGCAGCAGGCTGGGTCTAGCGCACTTCCTTAGACAAATGCAGTTGCTTCATCACAGGAGGACTGGGAAAGTCTTGAAAAAGCTGCAGTGTAAGTAAACAAGATTATAAGAATTACGGCTTTGAAGTGAGGCTTTATTACAAAATTATCCTCAGTGCCCTTGTGTATGGTTAAATTTCTAAGATCTAAATCCCAATCATGGTCATCCTGCATAAAGATAATGGATATAGAAAGGAATCAGGAACTCTTATGCTTGGGGCAACTTAGAGAACAAATGGGGAAAAGGAGGAAATAAATCTGCTTTCAACAGTGCAGTGGAATGATTACTTATGCAGTCATTTCTATGTCTTAATTTTTCACTTCCCATGAAAAGTAGTAAGCAAGTGCCTGCACTGATACAGTCAAGAAATAAAATATTAAAATAAATCCATTAACAGAGAGATACATGGCTGAAGCATTTTAAGTGATTTGCCTTTCCATGAAAGGCACCAGAATCAAAATACACCACAAAGATATGCTTATTTATTACTTAGGAACGAGAGTGGATTTTCACTTTACTCACCATAGAAATGAAAAGCCCACAGACCAATGTGAGGACTTGCGTTATCCCTTTCCGAGCGCTTCAATGCATCCCATTAAAGTAGTTGAGAAGGGACGCTGAGCCTTGGAAAGCCATCTAAACACAGTTCTATAACGTTGGGGCCATGGCTGAGAACCACACTGGTATTTGCTGTCCTGTGACTAGGGAGTTTTGCTGCTTGTTTAACTAAACTTCTAAAGGATCCAGAGCAGATCTCTGTGATATTTTCTCTTGCAGAGCTCATTTTGTCAGCTCTTGTGTGTACCACTACCATCTACTGGCCGAACCGAGACTGACTTGTGTTTCCAAGCACCACGATCCACCTTAATTCATTCTATCTCAGAACAGCAAGGACGCCTGTGGGTTTGCTCCTGATGGTAACTCACGCATCTGCACCAGATTGTTAAGATATCAGTGCTGCCCTGCAGGGGTTTAAAACCAACATTCCACCAGTTGCCAAAGGAAATATTATAATATTATTACAGCTCACGTAGAGGCCTCTAATTTTTTGTGGATTTGTTTTTTGGTGGGTTTTTTGTCGGGTTTTGTTTTGAGCTGAGGATTTAGAGCCCAGTTGCTGAATGTGCGCAATTTAGATTTTAACCAAATAAATGCCCTGGAGGAAGTGTATGCCATGGTTTTCATTACAGTGGGTTTATTATTACAAGAGACTGAGGATGCCTGTTACTACACTGAGGGAGGGGTAACATGATGAAAGAAAAAAGCGGGGGGGTAAATTAAATGGGAATTTGTGCAATGGTGCCTTGGGAACCAGAGCTGGTCCAATGTCACAGAGCATGCAAACCTGTTTTTTCCCTATGGTCCCTCTGGACTGCACAGCACAGATTTCAAACAGCCCCTGGCTCCTTCATCATGGCCCAGCCACAAAAGTAAGTGTGTGTGTGTGTGTGTGTGTGTGTGTGAGTGCACGAAGGTAGAGGAGGCAGGAGAGCAAAAGGGAGGAGGATCCCTGCACAAGGAAGGACAGTGCCCAGGAGAGGCACAGCCAGAAAGGGCTTTGCTGAGGGGTCATGCTGCCCACTTAAAACCTTGTGCCACAACAACCTTTTGCTCTGTCTGGTCATGCTGGACATCTCCAGTATACAAATGTTCCCATCTCAGACTCGTGTCCACCTCAGATGTGGCAGCTGCACTGAACATCTCTTTTCCTCAGAGACACGCTGCAAGGATTGCTAAAGGGACCAGGAGGTAAATTTTCTCCTGGAATGGCATCTGCAAAGACAAGCAGACGGAGTTTCAACAAATCCCAGTGTCTGACAACGTTTGTTATGTTGACCTGGATGTACCTGTCCCTGGTGGGGATGCCTTTCCATCACTCAAGAAGGATGTGGTACGAAAAGATTTAACACTTCTCTTTGGGTAAGAACATTGAAAGAAGCTAACGTGGCAAAAAGCCCTTCAACATTCACTTGCCTATTCAGGCCCTGGTGAACCCAGTTCTTGGACATACGAAGCACGTTGGGGCTATCCATGGAAGCTGCTGTGCTGCAGCCCATAGATCTCCACCTCATTTGTGGCAGATACAAATAGGCTCCCACACAACACAGCATCCACAATTCAGCAGGAAAATTCCTCCAGCCCATCACTCACCCCTGGTGGCCCCAGCTCCCTACTGCAGGGAATAGGGAGTAGGCTGGGAGAATATCTGTAATATCTTAGTGCCATGATCCCATCCATCATCCTTACTGATGGTGCTGTGGCTCCCACCTCCTTCCAGCACATCTTGCACACACGTTCTGGGGCATCTTCCTCCGTGCCCTGGGAAATGCTCAGACCACCCTGTGTGGGGAGATCATGTGCAGTGCCCAGGTCTGGTCCAGTCACACAGCTAGAAAGGAGGCTGGAGCCAGCTGTCCTCACACAGGATGATCCAGTGCAAAGCCTGGGCACTGCTCTTACAAGACACTAAAGCCTCTCCTCTTAGTAAAGCTGGGGAAAGATTGAAGAAGGATTACAGCACAGACAACTATTAATCACGCTTTAATTTTCCAGTTGAAATAATACAGTCAATCTCACTGCCAATGTCATCAAGGTCAGCAATAAAACCACGGTCACCACATACTCTGATCAGGGACAGTATAGGAGACCTCTGATTAAGGGAAAACAATTGAAAGCCACTGATAACAAAATCCAAAAGGAAGACTAGAAAGCAATCATTGATTACATTCTTGAGTGAGTAATATCTGCAGTTATAAAAAGTTAAATTATGAAAGATTTAAAAATAAATATCTAAGGGTGTGTTCCTTCAAAGCCATTTCAGAGTAGGAAGAAAACATTGCTTGAACTCTTTTTTCTTTAATACAAGCTCATCTACATCAACATTAATCAACAATCACTATTTTGAGGTTAGGTTTATTGATTATGCCATTATCCTTCAGATATATTTTAAGGAATAAAACATACCTCAAGGAAAATTGATAAAACATCTATATCCAGTTTTGTGAAAAAATACAACTTCATTAACCACATCAAAATCTGACCAGAGTCTGTCTAACTACCAACAGCATTGTAGCCTGATAAATACGTGTCCTCAGAGATGACACAGCTTACTCTTGCAAACAAAAACCACCCTGCAAGCTGCTCTGCTTGCCGTACTGTAAGAAGGCAGCAGTTACACACTTGTCAGTGAATGTGATGAAAGTGTTTTGTTGGTTTAAGTTCCTCCAGCTGTAGTTTGAATAGGTGAAATACTCATGGGGAAAGGAGAGGTCATAAGTTTTTTTTTCTTTTCTTTTGGTGGTAAAGAAGCTATCATGGTTAATACATATAAACAACAGATTATCTGGCAATTGTACTCCAAAGTTGCAGTCCACAAACTCTAATAGTGGACTGCAAATAAAAACAGTCCAATAGGTAAATCTAGAGGACTAAACCCAAACTTTTAAAATATTGCTGAAGGCTAATGTATGGAGTCAAACTGTTAGACAGGATGTACACAGAAAATCTATTTATATTTTATATGATAGAAAAATTTCAGAATAAGACCTTGTGATAGCTACAACCTTAGAAGCCATCAAAAAGAGTAAACCAGTTCTGTAAACCAGCACAGAAATATTCTATGTACTAAATAATTTTTAAAAATAGCCCTACACATAATTATGGCATGAACGAGCAATTTTTGGCCATATGAAATCTAACTAAAAGGCAGTCATACATTCCTGTGCATGGGCACAAATACTGTGTAAAAACATTTCAGTTGGCCTGAGCTGCTTGCTTAATTCTGAGGAACATACCTTCATCTCAGGGCTCTTGCAAAATTTTTAGAATGAGTCACCTTAAAACAAGGAAACCAAGAAACTGAACAACAAATGCAGCCCTTTGCAGCAGCTTTTAGAGATGGTGGAAAATAACACTAAATCTATTCTGAAGTAACCATCATTAAACATTTGTTTTTCCACGCTGCAATAAAAATAAAAAATAAAATCCCTGAAAAGTTTCCAAGTATTTCAGAGAGGTGGGTGGATGACTGGTTGGGGTGGTGGGAATCCCAGGGAGAGTAAACATTTCTGTCCTGGGCTGCTGCAACTGAGATAGTGCAGAGACCTGAGCTGGCTCCTTCACAACCATCAGCCTGCAGAGCAACAGGTCAGCAAAATCCATCTCCTTTCTCAGCACCTTAGTACGAACACTGAAAGGGAAAGGGTCTGCTGCATGGGGTTAGGGGACTAGCACCCTTTGGGAACAGCAACGTGCCTCCCCCACATTTTGCCCTGAGCTTTGGAGAGCGGGGTCTCAGCAGAGTGTCCACGAATACTGCTCACAGAAACACTGTAGGTGGACAGTAAAGCCATTTGCTCCATACCTTCAGCAAGATTCATAACAGGGGTTTTTCCTTCAGACAGATATTGCCCCAAAATTAAGGGAGGTTGATGGGATTCCATGTCTGAAATAATCTAGGTGAGAGATGACATGGCTAAATCTTTAATAGGATGCTGCAAGCATCTCGAATGAAATAATGAGTTCAGGATGACAAAGCCCATATGCCATTATATCTCTACAGCAATTTATTTTACAACATGAAGTAGGCATTCCAGGCCAAACTACCGAAACTCTGTCAGTCTCAAGTCAAGAATGACTTCATCTCCCTGCAAGCTTGGAAATCCACGTGGCAAGAATCTACTGTCTGAAAAGCAACTTTTCATTTTGCAGAAAAAATAACTTAGTTTTGCCAGCAAAAAAACCCCAAAAAAGTCTTCCCCATAATCCTTGGAATAAATTTCAGAGTTCCTAAATTCAGGGCCAAATTTTAATGCCAGCTCATAAGCAGGTTCTGCAAAGTATAAAAACAAAACACAAAGGCCCAAACACTCCCAAAGGAAAAAGCTGCATGAAAATGCCCACTGCTCTGGGACCTCAAACATGACTGCTCCAAGTGAGTGGTTGGAGATTTATGGTCTGTGAGTATTTTCGATTCCTGGCTTGTCCCAGAGAAGAAAATTTCTCCGTGGTTCTGCTTTGCACCCTCACCTCATCCTGCCACAAAGCAAAAGCTCTCCAAGGTAGGGCGCTCCTCCAGCATTGATACTGATGGCCATGAGGGTTTCTCAGGATATGGGCACCCCGAGGGACTCTCAAGAATGAGAAAACCACTGTAGGTTGTGAAGTTTCATGCAGAAGACAAGAGCACTCGGTACTTCTGATCAATTAATTGTTCTCACTTCTCTCAAAGTCAGAAATGAGGATGCTTTCTTCCAAAGCAGGACTATCAGCATTAATCTGTGGCAAATAGGCGTTTCTGACCCACAGTATCCTGCGGAAGAGCTGGTTGTTCTCTTTGTGCAGGCACCACAGGAAAAGGGAAATGGCAGCCAACATCACCAATGTCACAAGAACAGCCAGAGCTACAAGTCCACTGTATGATGCTGAAAGGGAAGAACAGAAATTGTTATTATTCAAATGTAGCTACAATTACAGATAATTCTAAATATAAACATATAGCTGTTTTATGGAAAACATATTACTACTCCTTACATGTCACACATTTTAAATTGCAGGTTTAACAGTGAAAAATATTATCTCACAAAATACCAGCTCAAAATGTGTATTATTCTTTATTAAAAAAAAAAGTACAGAGCTTACCTTTTTCAGAGAGTTCTGTTGTATCGATACCTGAAATAAAATTCAGAACAGTCACAAAATGACCCACAGAGGTAACAGAGGTTATTATGTATATTCACTTTAAAATGGATACTGAGAAGACAATCCACCTAAAACCAACAAGAATAGGCTGTTCTTTGTTTAATTTGACTCATGTCAATGTTATTCCAACTGGCCAAGTTAAACATAACCTAGTATGTTATTTAAAATCCCTTTAATTTTGTGGAATATATTAATTGGCATTTGTGCAAGGATGACCAGCAGTATTTACCCACTTTTTAAAGTACAAATTCATGAACAGAACCACGCAGAGGTAGATCAGTCTGGTGAGCAGGTCAGCAGTGACTGAGGGATTTTGTGTGGGCTCTGGAAACACTCACAGACCCGCATTGCTGCTGCTGTGGTGCCTGTCCGGCTCTCCCAGGCTGGACCTGCCCTCCCAGGGGCCTGTGGAGGTCACCCTGATGCCACAGGAAGGCTCCTGCAGTTGGCACTGGTGCAGTGGCTGCCCCGGTTCCCCAAGCAGAGGTCACCCCCCAGCTGGCCAGGGCTTTCAGAGGTATTTTTTTTCCACTGCCAAGGGACAGAATTAATTAAATGAAAATGGACACCAAGTAAGCAAGCAACAAGGAACAAGTAAAACAATGGTTATAAGGACAGAATTGCCTTCTTTTATGGAAGCACATACCTGCGTCCATTTTACATACAAAACCCTTTTTTTCTCTGCATGGAGATAATTGCCAGACTCCATCAGTGGTCCTCAAGCTGACGCAGAAATTCCCTTTGAGATGATCAAGTTCAGGCTCTCTGATGCCCCAGTTAGAATAATTTAAAGGAGAACCATCAGACCAGGAGACTGTCTCATCTATGGGCAGAAGTTAAAAATTATTACAAAATAGAATAGTATTTTGATAAATATTTCTGTTTCAGTTAGATTTACCCTCACATAAAAAATGCAGTATTATGGAATACCAGGATTTTGTCTGTTTGGCCACTATATTACTTTTTTTTCCTGAAGGATTTAAAAACATCCTATGTAGCTAACACAGAAGACAGTCTGTAGTCTTTCCTTTAAGAAGGAAAAAAAGGTATTTATATGCATGTATGCAAACTGAGTATTCAGAGTACTGGTAACGACTGCAGAAAGCCTCACTGGTTTTACTACATCATAAACAGGCAAAAATCAGTGAACAAAATCTCAAAAGATAAAAGTGTTTTGGAAAATGGTTATTGGAAAATAACCAAAAGCCAAACCAGATTCCTACATGCAGTTCTATTCCTCCCCAAACTTACTGTCTGTAACAAGCAGAATGTTCAACCAAACCATTTGTACAGAATAACCAAAGCTGTGTAATTCTTCCAAAATGAAGGCATTTTCCTCTTCATCTTGAATAGTTAGAAGATTGGATCCTGCAAATTAAACACAGAACAAATTTTCAAGCAATCCATGCCATTAAAATGCAACATTGTATTTCAAAAAGTTAACATTATGAGTCTTAATTGAAAAGCTTGAAAAGTCTGGTTATACATTGTAAGTTCTTAAATTTGAAATTAACGTGAAAATGCTCAGGCAAATATAAAACTGTTCTCACATGAATTTAAAACAAATTTGAAGGGAAAAAAGTTCACTTTATGTTTTATTGGAGAAACCAGTATTTTCACACGGAAAGGAACATTTTTTTGATGTATGTTGCCTCCAATTTCATAGTTGGCTTATGAGTTCCACTCTCGTTATCTTGAAATGGAGAAAACATATGCCATGATTTCAGTCATTTCAGAAAGTAAATATTGTTTTAAGATGTCACAATGACATTTGGTAGCTACAAAATAATCACTTACCTTGATTTTTGCAGACTTCATATGCAGTATCAAAACTCATGCCCTGCAGAACTGTGGAAAAGCTGTAGCAACTGTTTTTGAATTTGATCCAGGGTACAGTTTTTTCTGAACATAAGCCTTTATAGGCATTGAGTTTCTTTTCTGTGATAGAAGTAACAGCACAGCTTTATTGGCACAACAAAATACACATTAATATAACATTCCACACACTGTTTTGGAGTAATGCTAATAAGCATGTTATTGTGTTACGCCTCTATTTTTTTCAAAGCGAAAATCTAGCGGTTGCATGTATTTGTATTAAATGAGTACAGTTGGTTTTACTTCTGATCAAAAACCTTGCTGGACTGCAACAGCAGGATCAGGACAATCTAACTGATAGTGATGTGCAGAGGAGGTCACGAGCAAACCATGGGCCCAGGTGATCAACACTGCTGAATGGGAACTATTTGGAGAACTGGATGCTGCCACAAGACCCTGCAGTCCTGAACTGAATGGAGTTCCAGACCTGAATTTTGGATTCAACTGAAGCCCAGGTAACTGACAGAGCATTGCAGGAAACACAACATATTTTAGGATACAGAAAAATATTCTTACCCTTACTAAAAAAATTGTGCAATCTTTGATGAGCTTATCAGCGAAGATGTGATTAATTTTTCACTTTGCTCTAAATGCTTCCCTTCTCCCATCCTACAGTTAATTGTGGCAAACTGAATTTATTTCCCTTCAAGCTAGGTCATTAGCAATCTTCATTTTTCACAGATAATATAGTGTTCACTGAAGAGACAGAGCAAGTAATTTCCCTGTTTCTTTTCTATTATGAAAGTTCTCTTCCCATTCTCCTACAGATCAGACCTGATGCCCAATATTTTATTGGAAAAAAATGGTTTCGCAAATAGCAAATACAGAGAAATATTTCAGTTTTAAATAGTAGTTAGCCTTGCTTAACATTGCTTAACCTCTAACCAATTAACCTCCTTTCACATATTTCCACTGTCAGTACACACATTTGCAGCTGCAAAGATTTAATATGAACCTTGACTCTGACTTACTAGGTGGCACATGGCAAACTGCTCCTTGCAGGAATCGTTCACAATCTGCGCTTTTCCAGTGCCCTGAAGTATCAATGTAAACACAGCTGCCAAAGGCCTGGGACTCGTCGTCTGCCCAGAAGGTAAACAAAGACCTGGTCCCATCCGACCATTCAAAGTTAAGCCCGTTCTGCCAAAACAAATTTCAGGTTATCTTTCTGATATGCTTTAGCACCATAAATTAATCTACATTTAGAATTTACATTAATCTTCTCTTGGTGGCATCCTCAACCAGGTATTTCAGAATGTCTTAATTTTCTAAAGGCTCGGTGGATCCAGAAGGATCTACAAAAGGCAGAGCCAAGGATCCTCCCAACTTACAAACTACATCTAAACTGCTTGCTGAAAACAGAAGATATTTGGGTCTTTGGGTACTAAAATGAAACAACGAAATTTCAACGTCGACACTACCAAACTGGCTCCCACTGGACTTACACATGGTGTTGCAAAAAAAAAAAAATAGTTACAAAAAATGTTTAAGGCTCAAATTTTCCAGGGTTTCATCTCCAGATGCAAACTTTCAGTGACTTCAAATCAATGACACAGCTCACTAGCTTATTACTGGAAAATCTCCTTTGCAGTATTCATATTCACAGCCAGGGAGTCTCCTACGTACATCGGAAGTGAAGAGCCCGATCCAGTGGTTGTATCCCAGCCGATTGACGATGACCGTGAGGAAAGCCTGGTGATACTGGTCTGTGATGCTCACCAGCTCTGCACTGTTTGCCATGCAGGCTTGTAAAGCTGAAGACCATGTAAAATTCCCACTTATTAGTTTATACATTCTGTTTCCATATTCTAAATTATCTGGCACAGGATACATATCAGATGCATTGATAACATGTCTGGATGTGTCTGTTATAAACAGAAGAAAAAGAACTTATTTTTAAAACAGACAACTTGATCACAGCTGAGCAGCTCCTAAAAAAATCAGAATTATTCTTACAAGCAAATAAAAAAATTGCAGACTCCTTGGTTTTAGGAAGGCACTGTGAAATTTAAAAAGAAAAAGAGGATGACTACTAGAACAGTATCTGAAATTCCATCACAAAACTCATTACAGGAATAACTGAGTTTAATGTATTAAAAAACCCCCAAACCTGAATGAGGTTAGTTCCACTGACTGCATCTCTGGAGGTCAGTAAGGAATCACCTGGGATCTGGGCATATCCCAAATGTCCAGCAGCAGTGGGCTGCAGAGTGCTTTTATCCCAGATATTTTGCATGTAAATTAGATTACCTTTTTTTTTGACCTGTTATTATTAATAATTTCCAAGATCAGCTTACATCATAGGGCCTGGCCTCAAAAATGATTGTAGTGATACAGCCAATAGGATAACGGAGTGCATGCTTGGGAGCTTCTTGAGCTCATCTTTAATATCCATGAGCCAATGTAGAGAAGATCACAGTGTGGCAATTAAAGAGAAATCCTCTGTGCATGGAGACTTAAATCTCTTTTTGATGACAAACTAACACAGCAATGTCCAAAACAACGAAAGGAAGAAGCAGGGTCTTAAATTTAAGAAATAAAGAGAGTCTCCCATGATAAAAAAAAATCCGGAGAGAGAGATCATCTCACCCCAGCCCAGTCTGTGATGCTGCTGCACTTGCTCTTTTACAGGAGGCAAATGCCTTTGCTAATGTGTGTGAATGCCTTTTAAAGTGTACTTTAAAAAATGCTACAGTTTTGGTCCTTTTTGTCAGTTTGGATTAATTATTTCTCACTGTAAAGCTTCTATGTGACTACAAAATGAAGTGGTTGCTTTGCTACAAGGTAGAATGTTTTTAGACTTGGTTCCCCTTATGACTAAGAGAGGGGGAGAAGCGTTAACAAACATCTTAAAATGGTAAATTAATTTATAACTTGTCATTCACAAACCATTTAAAATTAGAAATTTGTAAGCAAGAAAAAGTTCTGCCCTTGAGCTAACTGAAGCACCCTGTTTTGTTCCAGCTTTCAGTGTGTGTCACTGCTTAAAAAAAGAAAGCCAGAAAATGCTGTAAAATGGCTGACACAATCCTAACTCAAGCACCACTGAGAGATCAGAGCCCAGTTCAGATCCCCTGCTGCTTTCTTTCATTTCAGTCTCCTTCAGAAAATAATTCAAAAAAGGGGAAATGGAATGCAGGCAGGATGGCAGAAGCAAAGCACCAGCTCATCTTTCCAGGAACTGACACAGTTGTTTGGACACTTGAGCAAATTTAGCAGTTCACTACTGCCAGCAAGAGGCTGTCTCACTACTCCCTTCCTTGCTTCTCTGCTCTTCCTGCTGCAAATTCCCTGGTCTGGCATTTCCTGACCCTGCACAAAGCTGACACAGCCTGTAAAAAGCTGCAGGAAACGACATTAATTAGACAAAAATAAACAAAGNAAAAAAAAAAAAAAAAAAAAGAAGAAAAAAAAAAAAAAAAAAAAAAAAAAAAAAAAGAAAAAAAAAAAAAGAGAAAGTTTTCTGCTGAATTGGCAAACTGAGCTGCCTGATAGTTCGGGATAGTGCCGTGGGTGATCCACTGGGGAGGCAGGATTGTCCACTCCAACCCAGGGGCACTCTGCTGGGCGTGGGGCAGAGTTACAGCCCCAGCCCACGGCCACTCTCAGATTCACCTCCTGCTAGGAAAACCTTTAATTGTAACAAATAGCATTTGTGAGTACCTTTAGCTTTATCTGACAGCGAGTAGTCATGTATTAACGCGTGCAGGTGGTTATCTTAAAGACTGTGGGCCTGAGCAACGCTGATAAGAAGGTATATCTTGACCAGCCCACGTCACTGGGATTCATTCCAAGAAAAGAAACTTTTTTTTGGAGGGCTATCAGCAAAAAATAATAATAAATAAAATAATTTTTGGAGGAATGGGATGTTCCCCAAATGGCCACCAGAGACTCTCAAAAGATCCCTGCTCTAGTGTAAATAAGCTCCGAGAAGTGATTTAAATATGCAAAAGAATTCGCAGGAACGTTTAGCATATATGTATGAGTTTTGCGAAATGTAATGAATATGTATAAGTTTCACAGATTTCAACTAGTCTGTTGGCTGGCTGCGGGGCATGGAATAGGAGGAGATATTCTCTGCACGCCTGGCACCGAAATAAAGTAATGCAGCTTTCTAATACTGAAATTAGAGTTGGTGAGTTTTATTTCCGACTTTCAATGACACAGCTGGGAAACGCGGGTAGGATCCCGAGCATCCACTGCAGCCCAAATCCTCGCCAGCACCCCGGCCACCATAAGGCAACTGTTTTCCTTCCTGCCTTTCCACGGCCTCTCCATCTGCCTCAAGCAGCACAAGGGGTTAAAATGCAAACGTTTGGGATGTAACTGAAACAAACCAGCGGCAAAGCACATTTATTTATTTTTTCCGCACTACGTACAGGATCACTCCAGCCCTTCCCGCGACTGTAGTTCCCAATAAATGATATAAAATCCAGCTATGCTTTGCCTGAGTCACAGGTGAGCGCTGCCCAAAGCTTGTACTGGTGCTGCTTCCCACCTGGCCGTGCCTCCCCTCCCAGGCAGCAGCAGGAGAGTGCTGTCTCTATCGCAGCGCTACATCACGGGTGATATCATCATACAGCGCTGAGCCATACAAAACCAGCCCCGCAGGAAAGGCAGCTGCCGAGGAGACTCCTTACAGGCTGGGATTACAGCCCTCCCTTCGCTCAGGGTTAATAACGCGCTGCTGGGCCTTTTGGGTGTCCGGCTGGCAGAGGCGCAGCTGCCCACGGCCCTCAGCCCGGAGGCGGCACCGGAGCGTGCCCTGAGGAAACACAACAACCCCTGTTCCTCCCGAACACTTAATGCTTCTGGCAAGGGAACCTTGTGGTACCAGAATTAGGGAAGTGTGGCACTAGAAGAGAGAAGCCAAGCTCTATTCAATAAGCCAGTTGGGTCCACGCTGTTCAGAAAAATACATTTTCTATATTCTATTCTGATCTAACATTGCGAGTTACAACCCCCCAGCCTAAATCATATTTTCATCAAAATTACCCTCAGTTTAGCCTTTTGTAATTTCATATGGTTACTCTGCGGCCAGGAGAGAATATGAAATTTCATCTCTATTCCTAATTCAAAGGTACACTACAGAATGCTCAAAATTAGGAGGAAAACTTAATAACAGAATATTTTTTAGCAATTACTTCTACATCCCAGCTACTGATTTGTTAAATAGTGTAGAGCTAGTCTGCCTAAATAGAAAACTGTCTTAGAAATCTTCTATGTTCCTTGTTTTAGAGACACTTATAAAAAGCTGCTTCTAGATAAAAACAAAGTAAGACAAATTCCATAGAGTAAGAAAAGAGAACAGAAGCAAAGCAAGACAAAACCTTACCTTGAGTCTTTTGGCAGACAAACCCATAATTT
Organism: Edolisoma coerulescens; assembly: GCA_013397115.1. NCBI lineage: Eukaryota > Metazoa > Chordata > Aves > Passeriformes > Campephagidae > Edolisoma > Edolisoma coerulescens. The sequence goes on along the minus strand of VWZW01006398.1, from coordinate 501,469 downwards.
TTCTGACAGTTTTCTAAGTACCACTTTCCCGTAAAATAAAAATTAGGGTTATTTGATACCAATGTACACAGTGGAAGTTGATCTTGAATGTTAAAATGCTGTCTCTGCAATCAACACAGAACCTTATATTAATTTAAAAATAAACTGTGTAAAACAATGCATAATTATTACATCAAATTTAGGAGAATAATTATCTGAAAGTCTCTATAAGAAATATTTAGGTAGAACAATGAACAGTGCCATAAATACAATTTGAAACAATAGCCTCATAATTAAAAAGTCACAAGCTTTCATTGAACAAACAGAAATACTAATCCCAATTGGGACTAATATGTTGTAAAACAATGCATTAAAATAGGAAATTCATAATCTTGTTCCTAAACTTTTCTCAGACCAAGCATCTAATACTAACCATATGATTCAAACTTTGCTGCTTAAAACCAACTGCAAGAGAAAGTGAGTAGAGCCACAAATTATGTAAATGCATCTCGACGGCTCCTTTTTTGCTACTTCTAGTTATGCCCGTAAATCTGTGCCCACAGTTCTTTGAAGTTGCAGAGATTAAGAACAGGCTAAACTGCTGTAACCACTTTGGCCTTGTCTTACGGAGGTCATGATTTTTACAGATAAAACCAACTTCTCACTGTCACAACCGCCCTGAAAATACTCACATCCACTAGGTCAACCGGCGACCAGTTGGAATACATTTGAGGATTTTCATTCAACCATTTTTCATAATCATCACTCTGGAAACCTATCCAAACACTAGTTTTCCATCCATGCAGATTCATTGTTAGGAAAGCTAGAAAATGAAACAGGAACAAAATAAAACAGTAAGCATTTAGGGATAGATGAAGTCTCTTGCAACACACTGAAACATTGAAAAAATTCATTTCCAATCAATGATATTACATAGTTACTAGAAAGTAAGAATGAGTGGCATTTCAGTATCATCTAACCATAAATTCAGTTAAATTGATTAATTTCATTTGGGTTAGGATCTAGTCCATTAGCTAGTAATACCAGTCCCATCACAATACAGTCCAATTGAAGAAGCTTTCCTCAGTTTTAGTTGAAGATTTCTCAACTAAAGATAGCCAGTGAGATTCGTCCCACCTCCAAATAAGTGGTTTTACAAGTGTGTGAAATTCAACTACAGCTTTTTTATTAATAGGGTTCATAAATATTTCCAAATTTGCTGGCATTTATTTCTCTGACAGTTCCAGCCTGGTGCTATACTATAGATAAGACTTTACGTACTACTAAAAGACAAAAATGAGATTATAAGGTAGAAATTTTAAATAGCAAATTTTTAAATGGGTATTCCGTTTTTGGGAGTATTTTTAAAGCGTGGTAAGCACAAAAGAATTTACAATTATTCCTTAAAATGCACCTGTCATATATCTCAGTGAACCTCTAAATTTTGGGGAACTGAGAAAGAGAAACGTTAATGTGTTTAAAGCAGTGGAACCATGGGTAAGAGCTGAACAATCTTCTTTCCTAGATCTGTATCCAAGATTAAACTTTACTACAGCATCCCAATGAAGATGATGTTTTATTTATTTAACAATATTTTCAGCATTCTACCTTGCTCCAGTTCATCTTCCAGAATAGCAAGTGACCCATCATAGTTACTGCAGAATTCTTGTGCAGAGTACCAGTTTCTCAGATGTTCTGGATCCTTTGGAATTTGTATTAAAAAGCACTGTTTCAAAAAACAAAAACAAACAAACTTGCTTTGTTTGTTTTTCTCCAGTCATTTATCAATCACTAAGAGCGATCACTAAAACACTTCACATGCTGTTATGGAATGTTAAATATTTCACTGGTTTCTGTCCTGCCATGGACATCTCCAGCATGCTCAATATTAGTTTTCAGCTGTGATCTGGATTGCATTCAAATCAGTTGTTTCAAGGCAAACACAATCGAGGTTAAATTTATCCTTGTAGTCACTGCAGTGAGCACTGGGATGAATTCATCAGCCACCTCCATGCATGTTGCTATTAAGGAATTTAGGCATTTAAGAGAAGCCAGATGAAATAGTTACCTTTTGACCCTCATTTGCAAATAGACTTTTGACTTATAATTATCTTAATGAAGCCCATTTGAAACAGCATGTTTCAGAGGACAGCAGCAATTAGGGACCCATTTAGTACATCAAGGGGTTAGAGACCTCTTTTGAGATCATAAAAGACACTTGGAATTGTCATATGTGGAATAGAGAGGATGGAGCAGGCTTTTTATGGGAAAGGCACAAATACAACTGCATAGCTTTTGCATATATGAGTATTTACTCCCTGAAACTAAAGTAAAATTTTTAACACCTTATTAGACAACTTCATAAAGTGTGGGAAGCTACTTAACAGCAATCAATCTTTGTGTCACTGTGTCAGTGGTCATAAACCTAAGGGGCCTGTTTTCAAAAAGCAAGAAAATCTTCAAATATTAAGTAATCCTTAAGTACAATCTCTGTCCTGCATATGGAATGTATTTTGAACAATGAAACAGCATGAAAAAAAGGTTTTACTTTGAATCCAAAGTGCAACCAGCCTTTGGGACACACTCCTTGTTGGTTCGGGTCTTTTGGAATTTCTTTCTCTATCTTCTTTGGAATTTTACGTTTACAAATACAGGGAAGAGAAACAGTACAGTTTTCATCACCCCAGAGTCCTGAGTAAAAAGAAAAATCACAGTTCAGTGCTGGTTTGAGAATTGCAAAGGATTTTTTCTTAGCTAGTTTAGACATTGTTTAGTGTTTGAGCAAAAAGAGATTCTACATTAAATACATTTGGACATACTGCATTACAGTGGATTTGATGGTTCATGGGGCACATATTTTTATTTCCAGTTTAATTTTATCGAGTAAAACCAATTCCTCTACACTGAGTCACATGACATATGACTATATAATAATTCATTTAAAAAATAAGTTATGCAAAAAAAAAAAGATGCCTTCCAGATAAAACAGTTTGCCTTCCTTACACTGAAAATTTTTGGCAAGATCCAGGTGATGATATAAAATGCTGACCTGCTTAGGAGGAAAACACACTTTTCAGGAAACTCAACAAATTTTTGGCCAGCTAAATGGGGGAGGGTGAGCATCTCTTCCTTTTATCTGATACTAACTATGGCAATGGCAAACTCAAGCATTCAAAAGTCATGAATCAAAACCCCAAGATTATGTGTGGAAAAAAAGAAGGTTTTACATTTTTTCAGTTTTGACTTTTGAGGCTGGGATTACAAGACTGCAGCTGCATTAATCTTTTTTGGCTCTTCTCGCAAATACAAAGATAGCTATTTTTATTTTCCTTGGAACCTGACATGTTTACTTTATCACGACTTGCAGATCATCAGAAAACAGACACTGTGAGATGATAGAAATCACTAAACCAGAAGCACTGTGACTTTTTTTTTTAATACTCTAGTAAAATATAGAACTATGCCATGATTGAAAGGCTAGCACCAAAATAACGGCACCCAAAAATCGCTCAGCAGACTGGCTATAGGATGAAAAATAAGGTAGAAACCTGAGTACTTAAAGTCATATGCTGATAGAAAAACAGTTTATAGATGTAGAAAAAATTGTTGCTCAGTCCATCTGTGTCATTTGGTTCTGAGAAAACTGTCAGTGAACACCAGCAATGCATTAACATTGTTGCTGTGCCACATAACAGATCAATTAAAACTGAAGCATCAGTATCACTGGATCTTTGTATTCTGACATTAGAGAGCTGTAACTATTAATACACTTTTAAAACCTACAACCTAGTCTCTGAGCATATTAATATTTCACTCTTCTTTCCTTAATCTCAGAAGCAGTTATGCAAATTATAACCATGGAACAGGACTTTAATATGGATTGCATTTCTTAAAAGCAATAAAAAAAAATACAAACCCTTTAGCCAACAGAATCAAGTCACAATTCCTGCAGCAAAAGGAAATATAAAAGAAACCTGTTTGCGATGAAATGAAGCCACATCTTTTCCCTGGTTTCTGCAGATCTCTTTCCCTCCCTTCATCCCAGTTCTGGTACGTTACTGGTGATTCATCTCTCCAGCTGCACAGAAATATTAAGAATGAAGTTTCACTTTTTCCTATCCTTACCTAAAGCTACACCCTTGATTAAAGGGTTGATAAGGAGATGTAAGGGAGAAAGAAAACAAACAACCACCACAACCAAGGTCAATATAAATGTCTTTTAGACGGAATATTGCAATATGGAGATAAATTAAGAGCGATATTGTTCTGAATGATATTTACATGAGAATTGAAGTTGTCTCTTGAATGTCCCATTCTGTCACCAAACTGCTTTGGCTCATCACACTGACACAGGGCATGCCAAGCAAAACTCACAGCAGCTGTGGCACACACAGATTCTTACCGAAATCCATCACTGAGGTTTTCTGCGTGCAATCCAATCCACCAGTGAACATCACTATTCGATAGCTATAACAGAAATGTTTTGTCATGTGTTAAGCTGTTGTTGCCCTCCTATCAATGCATTAACAAACTTCTAAAGTCAGACTGTGTATTCAAACAGCATCGCCACTGGGTTCCAACAGGAAGAACACGTGCTAAATCCTGCCCATGGTAATTCATGCCACTTCAGTGAGGTTACTCACTCGAGTACACCATGATTTAGCTCCCATGTTTCCGTGGGATTGCTGATATGTCTTCTTTAACCTAGAAATTTAAAATTTTAGGAATTTACAGCCCATCTAGTTTGTAAAGACTGTCATCTTAGACCAGAATTTTTTTTTCCCCCAATTCCTAAAATTAAACAATAGCAAATATTTCCTTTAAGCACTAATATGGTGCTGATCCTCAGTGTTTCCAAAATGCTTTGTCTGAACATTTACTGATTCGTATGGCTCATAGCAGAGTTTTCCAGAGATGCTTTCCAGATTGCTGTTCTCATGAAAGGATCTACATCTTTGCTTCTAAAAGGCAAAGTGTTATGGAAAAGCCATGGAAATAATGTAACTCCAACAGCCACGTGTTATTGCTCTGTTGAATTGATTCTAGCTTAAGCTATGAACTGTTTTCACTTTCAAGGTTAGCCAGCCTGTCACAGTTCAAGGGCTATTGGAAAAAGAAAAAAAAAAAAAAAATCTGAATGTGCAGGACACTGGAGAAGCCACCTTGTCCTGGGAAGCATTTATGTTTTGTCAGAAAGAACTGAAGCCCAGCCTTTGTTGTGCTTCCACAGTGTCCTTGGAGTTACAGTTAGGATTTCTCCAGCTTACATCTTTTTTAGAAATATCAAATGAAGAAAATAGACATTTCTGACAAAGACAAGACTCTGGAATGCTCTCTGATTTCGTATTTCCCGGCCCCTGAGTTTAGTTTTCTAATCACAGCACTCAGCCAACATATTACAGTTTTTAAAGAAATAGTGAAAAATGTGATTCCAAATTCCATGCTAAGGAATTTTGACCAAGTTTTCAAATGACACATGGAAAGTCTATTTGGACTGCTGAGTGTTATTTTAGTGATTGCCATACTTACTCCTGCTTCCACAGGAAACTAGTTAGAGTCACTTAGGGACAAATGTGGCTATGCTGAGAAAGCTCAGCCAAAGCCAGCGGGCTTTAAAATAGCTGTGTATGTTGTATTCTGAGACAAAACTTCTAGGAAGTTAAACTGATTTCCAGTTTCAAGAGATTAAACTTTGCTTTTTTGTTGTAGAATGCTCACAAACTTTTGAAAGGCCCACTAATTTTAGTGATAAATCCACTTCTAAAAGATCTCATGTAAGTAAACATGACTTAAAAGCAGCATTCTGATTATCCATTTTAAGTGATCTTAAGTTGGAAAAATATATATATCTTTTAATTTATATCATTTTTTAAGTCAAAAATACTCAGAGTTAGGTAATGTAGTAATTATATCACATCACAGTCTCTGGTAGATGTGGAAGAAGACAAGACAGCCCAGCCAGTTATGTTGCTCTTCATTATAAGCTTTTTCTGCCATGATGTATTGTTTTAAATCTATTTCATCATGCTTTAATATAAAATTACTTAAATAGGAGATAAAAATTACACATAATTCCTTGGAAACTGAAAGACCCCATATTAACATAACACAATTCTATTTATGCTTTCTGTTACAAGTTAAAAGCAGAGAAGGCCTGTACACATTAAGTGTGGGTCAAGAGCTTTTCTACCCATAACTAGGTGTTCTTTTAAAGATTACACTTGGGTAAAGTATCCCTTTACACTACATTGAATTTTGTCCTCAGTAAGGCAGACAGATTATTTGCATTCATTTTTAAATTTTCATTATTTTGGTTTTACTGAGAACTCCTAAAAGAAAACAGAGTCAGTTTCTTGGGAATTCATCTGCTTGTGCAGCTATTTCTCACTTTCAAAGGTGTTTGTTACATCAGAAAGGTTCTAGAGAAATTCTGCTGTAAACCAGAGGAGGCAATTTAGAGGCAAATATCTTTTTTTTCCCCACATAAAAATCCATAGTCAAAAGGTGGTTTAATTCAGTAGACATCAAACAGATCTGTGGACTCACTGGAACATTACCCAAGCTGGTGCACACAGAGGAAAAGGCAGTCTGTTTTCCATGGTCACAAGCACCCTCCTCTATGGTTTATAGTTCTAGCTATAATTAAGATGCAGAGAAAGTGGCAATCCTTCACTCTTGGCCAGCTCTCCTCAACAGTAACCTTTCAAATGATCACGTTGAAGATTTGAGCTATGGAGACCATTTCAAACATCTGCACTTGCTGCTCACATCATGCTAATACACGCCCTGAAACATCCTTCTTTGTTTCTACCTGATCACCAGCTGCCAAGTGACAAAATGGGAATGGAGCAGAACTGCACTTGGATCAGGAGACATCCCAGTGGATGCAGAACCCCTGTGTGAATGTGAGGAACCACTACAGCCGTCCTTGGTCAGAGAGGGGTGGAGGGAGAGGAAGAAACAGAGAAGGATGTACACCACACATGCAACACACCTTTCTCTTTGCCCCCAATTACTTTCCGAACTGTGGGATAGGAAGCTGATTTTTGCTCCTCCTGAGTCTTTTGAGGCAGACTGATCAACCTGCTCAATAGTCGAGCTGGTTCTGCAGATTTGAAATGCTACTGACTTCTTAAGCTAAACAGGGCTTCAGGGAGAGATACGGGAAATGAGGACAGCAAGAACATTATCTCTAAAGTAAAATGTCTTTTGGGTTCTACATGGAATAACAGGCAGACAGATTCTCCAAAAGAAACAGTAGAAAATAGTCAGTTACCACCTGGGGGTTTCTTTTTCAAAAGTGGTAGTTTTTCTTACCTTCCTTATTTTATTTTGAATAAAGGTTTGTTCACCAGAAGAATTTATTGTTGCTATTCCACCACGAAGCCAGCCACAGACAAACTTACAGGTTTCCCATTCCGCAGGGCTGACATGGAAAAGATATTCTGCTCCTTGATAATATGACCAGGGCAGTTCTAGAAAATGAGCAAAAGAGTCAGTGGTGTGCAGGGGTAAAAAACCCATTTCAAGTCTCATCTTTTTTTACCCCCATGGCCTGCCTCCAGCCTCATGTCAGAGGACAAATATGCCACCAGTAACAGCAGAACCATATTTAACATATTAATTTGTGGGGAAAAAAAATGGACTATGAGGTTTTTTTTTCCCTAATATTCTATCCCCTGAGGCTGCAGTAATGTCAAGAGAGTTGCCCAGGCTTAGCAAAAGGCCATTTTAATGTGATGGAGAGGTTATCAAACTCCTGTGCTTATTACTGGCAATATTCCTTAACCAAACCAATCTGATGCTTTAGTGTTCCTAAGCAACAGTGGCAGATTTGATCTGTAACAAGAAGTTCCTACAGAGTTCCTTAGTGTAAAAATTTTCAACTTAGAATATTTATTTTATTTTTAACAAAGGCTCTAATTGTATTTCCAAGTTATATTGTTTCAAGATGAAAAAAAGAAAATATTTTCATACCAGCTGTGTACCAAACTGGACTCATTGGTTTAACACCTGCAAAAAAAAAAATACAACCCAAAAATCATCAAGAACATTGCTCTTCTTGTTCAGGGATAAAAAAAAGGGAGTTAAACATGGAATAAAATAAAATAAAATAAAATAATTGCCACACTCACTAAAATACATTTACAGTAGTTTTTATGAATAACAACTTTGAGTGAGTGTTTCCAAGTAACTGCTAATCTTGCTACATATTTTTAAACTGACTGTTCACATTAGATCTGTTACATGGACAACAAACATAGGTGGAGTAACCCATATGGCTTTGCCATGATTTCATGCAGAAGACTCTCAGAACTCCAGAAGTGGCTAAAAGGAGACATTCAGATATTTTTTTTCCTTGTCTCTCCTGAACAGCAAGTAAGGTGTATAACAGAAAATGCATGTTAATTAACATTTTACCTTTTGGTATTTTGCATATCCATTCACGCTTCTCCTTGCAGTGAGCTGGGAAGACTGTTCTGTTTACTTTGAACACGCCACAGTTTCTTGGGTCATCCTCAATATACTTGTCCTCCAAAAACGAAGATACAACCTGAAAACAGCACATTCATTCTCTTTCACTGACAACCCAAGATGAAGCATTTAAAAACCTCATAATGGAGAAAAAGGAAGGATTTAGACATGTGTACAATATGAACATCTCAGCAACAGCTAGAGGACCACCTAAATTATGATGATGAAATACAAATAGGGTCCACAATCACGTTCTCCCGAAGTCCCGTCCAACTTACCCATCTTATATCAGACTTCTTCATAAAAATAACTGAATAGCTATGAAACCTAACAACTTTTTGACACGACTTACAGCAGTTGTCCACATCTAAAAGCCTTTGCTTTGGTTCAACCTATGCTCAGATATGACTTGAAAGGTTCCCAAAATACAGAGAAAACAGATAGTTACAGGTGTTCCATCAGACCACTGCCACGTGCCTCCAGAAAGTGCATTTCTTTTATTAAATCCAATCCAGAACTGTCTCTCTTCTGTTCTATAACAGAAACAAAGAAAATAATGTTTCTCATGCATGTTTTCCTTAGCCATTTCAGAAATAAATTTTTAATAGTACAAACACACATATTAATTTCTTCTTCAATTCCAGATATCATTCCATAATACATTTCTTAACTTTCTAGTATCCTTGAAGTAAACTCTTGCTTTCCTACTAAATGTTAGATGATATTTTACAAGATAAAAACATTTAAAATAGGATTAAAATTGTTGAACCTCCATTTCAATGAGGAATGTTAACTCACAAAAATACCACCTTGACAATAACAGCTGCTCAACATTTGCCACAAAGCTCATCCTCAAAAAGAATCACATTGCAATGTTGCTAATGCATTTCACCCACTTTTGAGTTCATGTTAGAGCAGGGACTTATTTGGACACTAGTAAAGAGGACTGAATAACCTAAATTAGATTAGTATGATTAAGATAAGTCTTGCTGGTGTTAAAAATATATTTACCTATCAAAAATTGTATATAATAGATTGTTTAAAAATGTCTCTTCATAAATGTGGCTAAAACTAGCAAGATGTGCTCCAAAATCTTGACACAACGCTTCTGCTTCATCCCATGTTCTTCTCATCAGAACTTTTTCATTGTGAAATATCTGCAATAAAATAAACACTGTCATAAATGTAGTTGATTTTAGAAAGCAGTTGTTTCAGAAACTCATAAAAAGCAAATATTAGTTACAGTTTTTCCAAACTAAAGCCATGTATATTCCAAGTATAGCTCTGATTCTTGTTTCTGCTTTCACTCACTTTTAAATGCAGTGAAGGATGGTAACAGGTAATTTTTGTTTGTTGAATGAAAGAAATAATGCATTATCAAAAATGTTTTAGGAACAGCATATCCCTAAGCTGGTTTAGAATCAGAAAAACTCAAAGCAAGTTTGACATGTACCTTGTAGCAGCTGAGCAGATTAGGTTCTGACTCCCATCCAAAATAACAGGAACTCGAATATTTTTGAAAAGTAAGTTCAGGTTCTTCATAAGAATTGACTTTTTGCCTGCACAATGACATTGCTTTGAAGTCCTTACAGCTTTTCACCTCCCAGTAACCAACAGGGTGCTGCCCTCGCATAGCCACACAACCTCCAGAATGACCTAGACATGTGAACAAGTGTTGAATATCAGAATAAAACACCTAAATTCTGTGATTTTTTTTGGTCAAGTGGCTGTTTTATTGACATGAGTTTCTGGATAAGACCTTAATGAACTTACAAAACTAGCAAATTCTTTGGTCAGCAGCCAGTTTATAAGCCTGTCTTGGCTGGCTTGAGCTTGTAAAATGCACCATGACAAACAGTTCCTCTCCCAAAATGCAGGAGAAGAAATGCAATTAAAAACACTACTTTTGCAAAATGCAGTAGTAAAGCCATTAAATGCAAAGAGTCCAAATCAGAGAGCCATTATTGAAATGTAGTATCTTTATTATTATGTCTCTATTTTCAGGTATTGCTTGGTGGTTTAAGTTTCAAAGGTTGAACAACTATTTCATTTTTTCACTTTTTGTTTCCTTGGAATATTTTCCTTAGAACTGCTATAAAACAAGCAAGATAAAACTAAAGGGGAAGAAGAAGAAACCTCCACACGATGCTGTTATTCACAGAAATGTATCTGGCAACCTCTGGCCTATTTTTCATATAAAATGCAAATTTCAAACTGTGACTGTTACTGAATAAAATTCGCGACTTTTCTAGGACCTTTTGCTGGGAATCTCAGGAAGCCCTTGAAAAGTTCATAAAGAAACGTATGGAAAACATAAAGTTTCATTTTTCGTGCTTTTAAAAAATGTGATGTATACAACAAATGTATTATAATTCATAAAGGAATGTATGAAAAACACCTCATGGGAAAAGAAGAATTTCAGGGATTAGCTGTGTCTGTAAGGAAGGCCCGACTGTGGGCAGCGTCAGGCACAAGTCTGGAGCATAAGCCAAAATTTTTCCCCAGTATTTGTTTCAGCATTTGATTACACAAAAGAAACACTAGATTAATATTCCCTTGCCTCACGTGGGAAGAGTGGAGTCCAGCATCCCACCAAAATCCAGGATAACAGCACCTGGGTGGAAAGCTGGGAAGGAAGCTCCAGCTTCTCCACAGCTGCCGATTCACCTAATTCAATCCATGGTAGAAGTTACAGAGCCAACAGCAGAGTTAAGTTTATCTCTCTGCCCCCTTGGCCAGGCAGGGAGGAAAGGACTGACACTCTTTAGTCCCTGCCAAGCCACTGGTGCCATGGGGAAGAGAGCGCAATCCCAAATTTCCAAGCCATTGCTTTTTTTACCAGCATGCTACTCACGTGGCTGGTACTTGTTCCAGTTTGTGTAGCTCAGGGAGCGATTCTTTCCTGCTGTACTTAGCCAAAAGTATTCTCCTGTGTTGTTAAGGTCTTGCAATCCTATCCACAAATAAGTTCTCTCAGATTTTACCATGCTGCGGATCATGCTGTTGATAAAAGCTTGTTCAAACCTTAATAAAATAATCAAGATAAAGGTTTTTTAGAATAAAATAGGTAAATCGGTACTTCAGTGAATAGTTCTCATGAAATTATTTTAGTCATGTGACAAAACAAAAATATATAAGAGGAACTCAATTTTCTTTGTAAGATGCTGTGGGGAACTTGAGGCACAAGTCTGTAGCACAAGCCACAATTTTTCCTTATTTTTTTCAGCACATAAAAGAAACATTAGAATCAGATCTTATAACCTCAATGCTCGAGTTACAAGATGTAAAGACAGAATGTATTAATGATGCACAAATAAAACCAAGAAACTCCTTGTACGAAGGAAAAAAATTAGTGGGGTCTGAAAAGGCTCCAGAAGAAAGAAAAGAAAAACCTCTGCACAGAAGTGTCCTACTGAAACCAGCAGACACACAAACCAGCACTAAGAAACCAGATCTGAAGGACTCAAAGCACCAGCTGAACTGACCACAAAGAATCACGTTTTTCTTCCTTGATTTCTTCACTAAAGTTATGTGAGAGATATACACCTCTTGGCAAGTTTTAACTGTTGTGTATAGTAATCCAATTGTCATTTAAATGCAATTAGTTCTGATATAACTGGTGTAGGATTACACAAAAATGTTTCAGTTTATGAGCACATTCAATCAGCTGACAATGAAAATCATGCAGCAAAGTTTCCCAGTTTGATGAAGACTTACTCGACTTTCTGGTTTCACAAACTCTGAAAAGAGGTACCATAAGGATGACACTAATGTAAAATCTGAATGTATCTGTAACACTGTGAGTGACTCAGAACTTGTATTTAATTTTCATTTCCTCTGCATGTTCCCTTTTTATGTCTACTCTCCTTCCTCTACAACTTACTATCTAATGAACATTTTAGGATCAGTAACTGAAAACCTTTTGCAGTTTTCACTCCAGAACAACAAACCTCAGAGGTATTTTAACAAAACCACTAACTAACATGTTTTTGCTACTCCTTGCCACTGCTGGAACTGCTAGCTGGAACTGGGAACTAACATCATAACTAGTGATGGCTACATCTAGAAGAGAAAAAAATAAAAATAAAAAAAAGCAGAAAAAGACAGAAGACATGATTCCAGTGATGTGCAGCATGCCCTCAGCTCCCTGCCACATTTGAGCTGCCAATGCTCAGCTGCAAGAATTTGTCCTTTATTGCCCCTGAAAGGACCATTGTTGCACTGCAGCTCAGTGCTGCACGCCCTGTGCACAATCCTGAAACCGCCTGGCAGGACAAATTCCCACTGATGTAAATCCTTATGTAGGGTAGCCAGTGTTTTCCAAAAAAACTACCTACTATTCATCTGATTGCTGGTGGTTACTTCTCCCGGTCTGAGGGGAGCGGACATTTCCTCCTTAAATTTTTAGGGTTTGGGGTTTTTTTAACAATAAATATGCAGCAGTTAAAGTATCTATGTAATTTATCTACCAGTATGTCAAACTCTAATGGAAAGCCAACATAAAGGGTAAATAACAAAGACAGCAGAGAGAACCCAAGCATCTGGACATCTGCAGCAGAGAAAGCTCTTGTTAAAGCTGGAACAGAGGTAAATAAGAACAAGGCATGGGAAAACAGCAACAAGTGCTTTCAAACATTTACTCTCTTACCCTGTTTGTGGAGAACTCACATAAAATGAATACATAAATAGAAACATTTAAAAAATTATTTAATTTGGATTAAAATTTTATAGAGTTTCATTATAAAAGTAAGTTATTTTCATTTTTCAGTACACCTTCCAAGGACACCAATAAAGTTTCTTAAAGATGTTACATACCCCTGTAGAAAGCATATTCTTAAGATTCCTGCATGCCCAGGTGTGCACATTGCTGTGTTTATTAGCCTAACAGTTGTTTTTCACTAAATTTATTTTCAATTAAGAAGTAAAGCAAAGCACACCCTTGATTTTAACTGATGTTAGTAATTATGCTCACCTCTCAAGCAAAAATTATTTCACTATGGTAATATCTTTTGCCATGCAACACTTTATAAAGTTAGAGCAGCTTTTGTTAGAGGTATCTTCGCACTGTCTAATACGATTAACTACCTGTTTGTTACTGATACAAGTGCAGATGGGCAGAAATAGCCACTGGAAGCATGTTCAAAACTTCGAGGGGTACTGTCGATTTTGTAACAATATCCACCATGTCTTTCCCATCCCTTAAAAGAAATGAACATTATTTTATAGATTATTAATTACTGTATAGCTGTTAAAAACTTGTTCCCCTTCTGTACCTTCTGTCTGATGATCCCTGGCATCCCTATAGATCTTTTCTTTCCTAACATGGTTGAAGAGCAGTTACCCTCAAGGTCACTGAAAATGTGGGTATCAGATGCGCCAGAACATTGAGTCAGTGGTCAGCCTGCCTCATTTCATCTCATTGTTAGTCTTTTATTTCATACTATTCACTCCTGGGTGTCCAAAAGACACCACCTGGACTGGTGTAAGTTCTGCTGGTGTGAGTTCATGCAGCATACCTGCCTGGTCTTACGATCACACGTTTTAAATAAGCAAGAGAGTAAAGAGATAATACACTCTATCAGTCTTTTGATAATACACTCTATCAGTCTTTTGATACTGAATGTAACTTCTTTCACATTAGAAAGAAAAGGAGCAAAGCCAAGGGACTGTAAGAGAGTTCAGCAAATGTTTTTACAGGGTGTGAAACACCAAGAAGCAGAAATTTACCCCAAGTAGAAGTTTGCCAGAGCAGATCAAAATACTTATGACCAGTGGCTCAATACCTTGGGACTCAGTCCTGTGGGGCACAGGGTTGAGAAGCTGAAGTGCTGTCAAACTGCTGACTACAGCTTGTCAAGAAAACCTTGATGCTCTGCACATTTTTCACCCAGTCAGGACTGTGACAAACCTTTCTTACACTAATAACACACAAAATTATTGAGTAATGAAACACATTTCAATATGTCAAATGACATAAATGCATTAACCCTAAACTTTTGGAAATGTGAAGCTGGAACCAAGCAGTAACGTCCATAATATTACGACAAGAACTCTGGTTCTGGACACTCTACATCTGGGGAAAGACTGCACCTGACTCCAAACAGTTCAGCTTCAACCTTCTTATACTTCAACTGAACTGGTTTGCACTTCTTCATTTCTCAAGAAACAGGACATGAAATTAAATAAAGGAAGACAATGAGCTAAATACTAAAGCAGGTTAGAGAAGAGACATTTTTTCCTCCACAGTTTTGAATATAACAGAAATTCAACAAGTTTCCCCTTTCCACACTGTGAAAAGGAACTGATGGCAAATAAAGTCGTACTTTAACTCGCTTCCTTTTACTACCAGAATGCAGAGCCTAAATGCCTGAAAATATGATGCAATGTCCCAGTTAGATAGCTGTGCTCCTTCCCATTTGTGTTTGAAAGCAAATGGAATGCTAATGTACAAGTGGAAGAGTTCACCCTCCATGTCAATGAAACTGATTGTTTTTCACCCTGACATTCCATTTTGATGTATGAAAACCATGTGTGGGAATCAGGCATCATGTAACAGCCATTATTTGCACAGATGGTGGACAAAAGGGCTTCACTTTTGATCTAGAGAGAAATAGGAACTTGGGTCACAACCACTGACAAAACAACAAGCCATGAAAGGCATCTTGTGAAGGCTTTTAATCTTACATTAAAATTTAGTTTACATACTTTTAAAGCAAACAATGAGATTTTTCCAAGCAAAATATGCATGTCTTTAATATGAAAAACTAAAATTATCTCTCTATTTGCATCCATATGTTCTGTAGCTGTATTTAGCGGTTACCTATAAGATTCTGTGTCATTAGTATAGTTCTAAAACAACCACAAACCCACTTACCTCTGGACAACTTGATTCCAGTTCAGGTGAGACACTATTAAATTCACCTGCTTTTTTGCAAATATAGAAAAATTTGTCTTCACATTTTTTAATCCTCCAATGTCCCTCCTAATGAATAAAAAGGAATATATTCTGTATATACCCATATTTCATGCATATCTATACAAACATCAGATTACATTCTCTCTCCCCTTTTAACTCTTCACTAAAAACTAAGTAATTTTTCTCACTCCATTTACTTATCCTTAGATGTTCCATTTATTTCTACCAACACTGCCAGCAGGACATCTCAAATCAATCATACAAATGGGTTTGTCTCTGAATCAGTGTTCAGGATATAAAGCATCTTAGTTAACTAACCATTAACATGCCAGAGCACTTTTCTTTCTAGCTATCACAGTTCTTTGTAAGATTAATCTTTATATTTGAACGGTCCTTACTCAAGATATTACAAAGTTTGTATCATATAATTTTCACACATCTGTATATACTGGACATGTATCAAAAACAATGCTTGAAAAATTTTATCTTGAACCTCTTTTTCCTTTGTATTTTACATTTCATTTGTTTGTTTACACTTGGAAGCTGAGTAAAATACGACTTTGGAATCTAAAGCCCCCAATTGTTCCAAAATCCTATTTTCTTCTTCCAATAGGAACACACATTTCCCAGTCATTGTAATTGTCTTGGCTTTCCCCGAGTTAAAAATTGCAACCTGGACCCACAACTGTAGAGACAGCAGAAACTCTTCTTGATACAGTTTTCACACTCGGACAGAACGTACTTTGCAAAAAAAAAAAATTAAAATTATAGTGCTACTTATGCAAGTCATGTATTAGTGAGTTTAAATACCGTTAATTGCAAAAGTAAAGTAAACTCACAACCACATTACAGAAGAGTTGACAGTGCCATGAATACCAACAAGACAGGACAGTGCTGTTTTAACATTACTCCCTATTTGACAACCCCTGACTGATTTGGTGTCAATCTCCTGCTGTCAACTTCTACACTTTTATGTAGCCCATGACCACTATGATTTTGAAAGACGCTCCATAAAATTTGTAGATATTTACACCAAGATAATACAGGCACAGCTGGCAGTTTTTCAAAACACAAATTTGAAACTTTCAAGACCAGAACCTATGCATCATAAATTATGATACACACTACTTGGATTTTAAATTACTTTATCAAAATACTCTCATATTTGTTCTCGTCCATTTGACAGGCTTTATATACGTAGCATTTTTTATTGAACATAAGCTCAAAATCTGTGATTAATTTTCTGCGCATCAGCACTGCAAAATGCATTGGTTTCTAAAGGCTGCACTGCATTTATCATAACATGAATACATTAGGAATCAAAAAACAAAGTCATGGTTTAAAAAAGTACACACAGAAACAAAATCATTATGAGCTAAAGAAAAGGTGCCAAATTCTTTTAAAAAGAAAACTTACAGGTCCTTGTGCTGAAACACAGAGTTGTCCTGTTCTTTGAAAGGTGTTAGGTTCTTGTCTGTGCCAGTTAGAGAATTTTACTGGGGTGCTATCTGACCACTCAAAAACAACAGGGGTGTTATTACTGTATAATCCAATCCATGTCTCTGTTACATTGTCTGTAAAATAATAAGTGAGTTCAGATTTTAATGGTGAAGTGATAAAGCCTGTTTTTCCTTTAACATCCTTTAACATAAAAACTATTCATGGGATTTTCATAGGAATGTTCTTCTTTCAAGAAAAAAAAAAAAGCTGTACAAACTTTAGGAAACCTTATTGATGAGACTATGTTCTACTGCTCTTGAAAACCAAATCATTTCAAAAATAGATCAACATACATGATAATAGGCTTTACAATCCTGAAAAATACAAATTAAGAACATATGCACTTTCTTGAAGTGCATGGGACAGAAAAACTGACATGGAAGTGAAATATTTCTTCATGTAATTTTCCATGGCACACTCAGCTTTAGGTTTCTCTGAGAGTTTATAGGGTCCAGTGACAGCACAGTTGTAGCCGGTGTCTGCCAAACATAGGAGAGACAAGGCTTGCAGTTTGATGTAAAGTCTTATTTGACCAGCTTCTACAGGCAGAAAAAGCACTCAGGCTTTCAGGCATGTAAGCCCTTCTCCTGCAGAGAAGCCTGAAGCAGGCTGGAGAGAAGCAGCAGACTGAACCTGAATACAAGCTGAGAACAATTACATCTATCCATTGCAGCATCCCTGCAAATAATGGTATTTGGTATCTATGGAGGGTCTTAACAGAGGTGAGGAAGATGATATGGAGGTAAATCTCCTAATCTCCACAAGTCACTGTGCCCCAGCTCTGGGAGACAAACTCTCAACCAAACTGTGCAGCTCTGCCAGCACACTGGTGTCAGTAGCAGGCAGAAAATACTCACTTTTCTTTGCTGCTGTTATGACAACAAAAGTATTGGCATTGCTGCATCAAAGAGCTTTTGTTCATTAAGTTCCTTGCATAATTATGCTACCTCTTAGGACAGTGTGAACTAGCAGAACTGCTTTGATACGCCCTGCTGACATCAAAGGGGACTCTGCCCTCACAGCAACAGCAGCAATTTTGTAGTGTGGATGAGGCCAGCTTGAAAGCAAAAGATACACTGAATTGGTTTTGCTTCTAAGCATAACTCTAGTGTAAGGTTGATCACTGGATATTTTGCAACAGTTTGCAAGGAACCAGGCAAGAAGAGGAAAGGACAAAAGCCAGCATGTTTACTACAGCCTCACTGTGTCTGCTTCGTGGATTCATATCTTTATTTTAAGAATGGATATTGGAAAAGGTGACTCTATACATTTTTAAGACTCCTAGAAAGGGCATGCAATATGATTTCTTTTTTTTGCAAATATCATTTCGGTGTGCCATGTAATACACTGCTCAGATGGCTAACAGTGTTCAGGAGCTGCACAAAAGAGCTCCACGAAACACTTCAAGAAACACTGCACACTTGAACTCCCCAAACTCACCACTTTCAAGCAAGTTAAGGAGTAGCTCTTCATCTGCCATGGAGGATATACTAATGAGCCTGCTGTTTTCACTTTGGCATGAGAGAGAAGCATCGTTCCAGCTCTTCTCCTCTTTATGGAGTCTGTAGCAGTTGCGATTGTGTGGGTACCAACCAGCATCACAACGAGTAGCATGATACTTCCAAGTATCTTTTAAATGAGCACACAAAGTTCATATACATTAGATAGAATTGCCAAGCTTATGCTATGTTCATAAAACATGCACAATTTTTTTTTTTTAAATCTTCAAACATTGAAAAGAGAGTTGTCCGAGATGACTTATGGAGGCCAAAGCACCTGCTCTATGGATCATCACCTACCAAGCAAACTGAAATTTCTGCCACTTTATTTGATGATTGAACTGTTTGGGCTGATGGTCTAGTGCAAACACTAATTCAGTTTAAAACACAGTTTATCTCCCTTATTACCTCTGAACCTGATTCAAAGACAGATAAAGCTTTTTCAGATGCATTACCTACAGAAAGTTTGCATAAGTCTTTCCTTATTACCTGAAACAGGCTGCTAAACTTTCTTTAAGTTACTAGGAAGGAGCTGAACCCATGTAAATATCTCTTGCAAAACCAAAAATTTGTGTGAGAATAAACTCAATTCTGTGTTTAAGTTTCTCACAGAACGGGAGCCTGAACGGGAGTCATTCTATGTATTATATATCCTATACTCATTGTATAAACACTTCAAGTATATCAACAACGCTTTTTTGGTATATCAAAAGTACAGCACATCATAAAAAAACCTGAAAATTTTGGGCTGCATTTATACAGCTTTCTTCTCTGTGTGCCACTGGTTAATTCCATTCACACTGAAAACCTATTTTGCAACTCATAAGTGGGGCTCTTATTGTAATATAAAAGAGAATGAGCATTCTGATGGTGTAAGGAATCAAGTAAATGCTATTTGTATTAAAATTACTTGTTCGTTCTAAGACTCTCAACATGTTTCCAGTGACTGAATTTAAACAGAAGAAAGTGTTATTACATCAGTTAAAGTAAATTGTATTCAACTTAAACTAGCAAACCCACACATTTAATGCAGCTGTGATCCTGTTCTGCTGCCTCTATAGTCAGGCTTCTCTTGTTCTCCTTGCACACCCACCAACAGGATACAGTAGCATGGAGAGACTTACCCAGTGTTTCATGCTCTGTCTTATTTAAATATTTTTTGCATACAAAAGGCAATCCAGATTCACATAGATAACTGTTCCAGCCATACTTCATTCTTGGATTAATCACTGCACAATGATTTTCTTTAAAACGTTTATCAGAGACATCTGCAAACACATTTTTGAGAAGCACAAAATTACAAAAAATCAGTTCATAGTTGTAAAATGGTGTTGTAAGGTTCTCTGCATCTTCTTGAACTAATGGATAAACATCCCTGCACAGCCAAACTTCTAGTAATATTACACCAGTACTATGGACAGTTGAACACTGACCATGAATTACATGCCTGCTTGGCTGCTGCTCTCAGATAAGAGGCTGAAACAAGCTTGAACGTCTATAATTGCTGGTGGACAGACTTCAAAATGCAGCAAATCAAGTCTCAAAGTTCATGTTAATTACAGCTAATGTTAATTACAGCTTGTTAACATAAACAAATTGAAACTCCTTTCCTCCATGTAAGTAGGTACAGTTTTTAAATACGCAACTGGAACCTTAAAAACATCTTTAAAAATAAAGGACAAAAGGACTAGACCATTAATGCTTTGAACAGATCGATCTCACTTGGAAGTTACATCCCTAGTAGGGCTTTCAGTTCATGAATACGGATAAATGTTTCTACCAAAAAAAAGTGCACTCGTTCACTTAATTCAACTTTCAAACATAGCTGTAGGAACAGCAGTGTTGTATCAAGCTGCAGTTACAGAGAGCATATAATTATGCTGCTATAACATATCCAAGAGGAACATCAAGTACTTGCTCTCCAGTTCACAAACATTAGTGGTGCTCCATCTGACCACTGCCAGCCAGCGTCTTCATCCAGGCGATTCAGGCCCGTCCACAGCATCATGTCTGTGGTATTTAACTGCCCTGAAACAGAAAAAATAAACGAAGTAATACTGCATGCTTGCCCCAAGCTTTAAAATATCTACAAGCATAGACCTACTGTCCTGACTTTTTACAACTGGAATAAAACAAAACTTCAAAGCAGTCTCTAGAAAGTTCAGGCTGGTTGGCTTTTTTTTCTGTCCTTAGAAAAAGTCTGTTACTTTGTTAATCAACACAGAGATGACAAGAAATAGACTCAGAAACCTGAAATCCTTCAAAAGCCACTCATCCTGCAAACCCTTCCTGTAGAAGTTGTTGCTGACCTTAGAAGTTAAATCTAGAACAAGCAGCTACATAAGTACTAGCCTGTTTACATAAACACTAGCCTCTTTCAGCTTTCCATAAACCAAACAACTTTCAGGAACCTTTACAGCCTTGCAGGCATATCAAAAAGCTAATGAAATAATTTTTAAAACTTCCTGTTGGCTTATATCCTTCAACTGAAAACCAGCAATAGTGGGAAGCAATGGATGAGAACCCTGAGGCAACCTCTGCATCAGAGCTCCACCACCCAGTCCTCCACTTGATTTTCTCCATGCACACTAAAATACCCATGAAAGCCCTGCTCTCAGAAGGCTCTGCACAATTTGTCTGAGACATTTGCTCCAAGGGGAAAAGCAAACTGCTTATCAGAGGAGGAGTAACATCGATTTATAAAAACAGAGCTGGCATTTTTCCCATACAGGACATTTACTTCAAGCCTGCAGAAATGTTCCTGTCATTCACATTTGGTGAAGTCCAGCTTACAAAGAAAACTTAGCAGGAGAAAGGGACACCAAAGTACATTGCAGAGAAGGTAAACACAAGTATAATTCTCCAAAGTAAACAAACACACTCCCTAACCACAGCTGCAGGATGAATGGGAATCTCTGTGGTGAGAGAGAATTGAGCAAATTACACCCTCACGTAACAAACAACATACCACTGCTTCTGCACTTCAGTTTATTAAGGTGGTAACTCGCCTTCATCCTTGCTCTTTCAAATAGCTCTACTGACGGGTGTTACATGACAAAGCCCCACAAGCAGCAATGGGAGAGACAACACACAGAGAATTAGGCTCCAAAGCTTACCCCTTTGCACAGGTAAGGAGAAAATCTAACTACAGGTTTCCTACAAAGTCCCCAGAGAAACCTCTACTCACTGCTTAAGTTACTTATGTAGTTCTGCTCTTCGGGGTCGGTGACACTGAGCAGGTCCCCTCCTTGCAGCTGACAGGCAGCCCGAGCCTCACGCCAGCTCAGCACAGACTCGAGGTTGAACTGGTAGCAGATGTGTGTGTCGGGGTTCTTCTTCCAAAAAATGTCACAGCCACTCTCTGCTCAAAAACAGACTCATCACCACCAACTGCCCAAGACTCCAAACCAACCAGAAACATAACACTTTGAACAATTTAATTAATTAATGACAGCAGTATCCCAATGGAAGCACGATTATGATCACCTTTCCTGTTCCTTTGTTAAAGCACAGAGGGAAATAGGGCACTAATGAAATAAAATGTTGCTCCAAATTTCATATGGTTGATAAAATACTCGGGAGCTGATCTGCAGCTGGTGGTGACTTTCACAGCTCTCATGAAGCTGACACAGCTACATTTTAATTTATTCCGGCTAATCATTTGTTTCTAAAGCTGGATGTTGAAATATTCAAACTGTGAACACCTCACCCAACTTGTGGAGCAAGTCACTGGATCTCCGTGGACCTTGTACTCAAGAGAACAAACGTACTATAATTAAAAGGATAAGCAAGGCTGCAAATACCATCTATTTTAACAGCTGCCCAGAAATACCCACTGCAAAGACACATTTACAGCTGTTTTTAAGATGCTTTGGAACAGAGATCTGAAATATAGCTTGAGCAGGAAAGGCTTTTCCAAACCACTTCTAATGATAGAAGATACTATTTTGCTTATTTTCGCAAGAAGCTGGAATATTCACAAAGATTATATATCCTAACTCTTTTCAACAGCAAGTATGCTGTTGCTATTTAGTATTTTAGCTATTGCTTTTTAGTATTTTAGGCCCAAGACATATCCAAGCAGTGCACAGAAGAAAAGGAATGTGCAAGATACAATGCAGCCAAAAGCAGAACGTGACTTTGCAAGAGCAATCCTTATGTTACGTGTCCCACAACAGCTGCCTGTGCATCACCAGGACAGAGGGGTTCGGCTGCAGGGTGAGCTCAGTGGGCTGCACAGAATTTGGTCTTTCTGCTGCCCCCTGTAGTTTTGCTGTTGTGATGAGGACTTGAGTCTCCAAAGGTCAATCAGGATAAACTACAACGAATTTGCTAAAGTCTTCCTTTGTGTTTTTTAAAGAGACACTCCTCTCTAACAGAAGGAAAGTAATCCAAAACCAGACTGTGTGCTAGTATTACTAACAAGGGACAAACTCCTGGAGGGGAGAGAGAGAAGAAAAGCAACATCTTACCAGCATTTGGGCAAAACCCCCATTTTTCATCTTGCTCATAGTGAGTTGTTGTGGCACACCAGTCAGATTCCTTTCCATCTCTAGTACACTCATAATACCACTTGTTGTTATATTTAAATGGAAAAACGCATGGGAAACCAAAAGAATTTCCCAGCAAGGTGTATATTTCTGCAAAAAATAAAATGCAGAGATTAAAAGAATGCAGACCACAAAAATTTTTTCACCCCCATATGTCATTATTACTGTTTTTAGCAGCAGTGGTAAAAATAAAATATCTAAAGTTACTTTTGAACTTTAATTTATAATTGATAACACAGCATTACAAGTGTGAGCAGCATAACTTCAGTAAATAGAATCTGGAAATAACAATTTATGAAATGCAGCCACATGAGGCACATTCTTGTAACTTACTCCATTGACAAAAAAATCCCAGATGAAACCACAACCCCCAAAATCTGATCAATTAACACGAAGTCTGCGTTTGCATTTCAGAACAAATACATAAAGCAACGGTTAGTTAAATCAGCACACACTCAGATGCAAACTCTACTTATTTATTAGTCTATGACAGACAAGTAATTTAACATTATTTCCCCTGCTTCTCCCACTTTTTATAAAGTGGATTTCTAATGTGTTTTCCATTCTCTTTTTCATTCTTTGGGAAAGGAAATGTACAAGATGAAGGAATATTAAATACACTTTTAAAAATAAATTTTTATCCCATGGAGAATAATAACATAGCTAAAGAATTGATGCTACATACATCTGTTGCCACAATCAATGCCTTGCAAAATATTTAAGTATTTTCCTCTTGTACTTTGAGGACCGAAATACTGAGAGAATCCAGTGCAACTGAAAGCTGTAAAAGCTTTACCTCAGTGAGTGTCTCCTAAACCTCAGAGCTTCTAAAAAAGATCAAAGAACCACAATCACTCTTTGAATGAAACTGTTCATCAAAGATTCCACATTGATAGCTTTAAGATCAAAGTCCTTCAGCTACAGAGTCAATACATACTGCCAGGTTCCTAGAGGTTTCCAGAGTTAATGGCTGGCTGTACACATATAAAAGAGCAGTTTACACGTTGTAAATCCCCGTCTGAGGTGAATGAACAGACAATACAAGGAACAGGTCAAAAAATAAATCAGGATTGCTTCTCAGTCTGCCTGCTACCATGCTGCCAGCTATGGAGGTGCAAAGGATTATCTCAGTCCTGGCAAGAAACCAAATTCAGTTGCTACAGACCTCTTACCACAGTTATATATAGATTTTTTTTTCTTTGAAGGTAGCTATCTCCCACCCCCCTTGCTTGGTGGACTAACAGGCTGGCTTGCCTTTGCATGTGCATGAGCTGTGGTAGAAGGTGGGAAATAGAACCTGGAAGTGAAGGAGGTTCTGCCAACGCAATTAAATACTTTTGTCCTCAAACCAGGCTACAAGTGCCTGCCTAAAGCTGGTCCTCTTCTCACATCTCTGAGATGTTACAGCAATAGGGCTAAACCAGGTCTACTTTCATCTCACTGTATGCACACAGCAAATGCGTACGACTTTTTATGGATTTAAATATTTTCTGTCTGGTCTGAAGTATAAATTCCACTAGGTTTTAAAAAAGAGGTTGGGCACTGTAGTGCTTTCCCAGTTACCAAAGGTCTCAAAAGAAGGACTTCGGTGAGAGCAGAGGCTGAGCACAGCTACACCTACAGGGGAAACCACTAAGACCAGATCTGTAACCCAAACACCCAGTTCAAGTGGGGAAAGTCAACAGCTTCAGTCTGAGACACTGTGCAAACATCAGGTCTCTCCCTCTACAGAAATGCTGAGGAAGGGGTAAAGGTACAGGCTGTCTGTTCCTGTTTGAAGTTGATGGGTTTATCTTAGTCCTTAAACCTGGAAAACTGTTCAGGTCTGCAGACCTGAATCTTGATGTACATTCCTAAACCTTCACTAGCTGTACAGCAGGATTTATCAAAATCCTGATCTCTGTTTCAAAGTTTGGCACGTTCAGAGTCCAGGTGCTGAACGTTGCACACATTGGTCCCTGCACACTGCAATTACAGACTGATTTTCAGTGACAGGAACTCAAAATCCTTTCTTATCTCTCTTTGGGTTTATCTGATAATGAAAGCTCCAGGACGGGCAACAGCAAATCCTTAGCAACTCTTTTAATTTTACAGGTGATGTGAAGTGAGCATTTCCTGGTTTGCAAGGATACTGGTGGTTTTGGGAGTCAATTTAACAAAAGAATATCAATTGTGTGGTATGTCCATCTCAACCACTGCACATAAAAATCCCCCACAACTTTGAGTCCCGAACTGCAATAGAGACTGGAAGGGATCATAAGCACCTGACCTCTCTTCAAAGGAACTTCTGAAACTTTTCCCCCCTACACTTCTATGACAAAATTTTATTCTTACCTTGAAATGGGTGTTCACAAAGGTCTTCATCATAGGACATATACTGTTTCCATTGACAAGTAGATTTTTTTTTGGCCACAATATCTTTGCTGTTTTCGACTGCTAATTTGTACTCCGATACACCAACCAACGCTTTTCCATCACAATTCCACCACAATGAGTATTGAGTTGAATCACACTCCAGCATCGTTAGGGGCTGTTCTGGTTTGCTGATGCTCAGTCCCAGACAGGCACTGCTGCCTATGTTGAAAAGACGATGGTTGGATACCCATTTCCACAACATGTTTTCCGAGAGCTGACTGCAGCCTTCCAGAACAAGGCCAGCTCTGTCCACTTTAATGCACAAGCTGGAATTTTCACTCTGGATAATAAATATCCCTTTATCTGTAGGGGGGAAAATATCCAACAAACCTTCAGTCTGTAGAATACTGCAATTGATTAAATAGTATCAAAAGACAAATGTTTTAATTGCAGTTATCTAGGAAGAAAACTGAAAATATCCATGAGAATAACTGACACTCCAAAAAACTAAGGACTACTGGTCTAATTTTACTCCCAGCTGATTTTTTAAACTTATGGACTACTTGCAATATCACAAAAATAAAACTAGGTAATATTTCTCAAGTTGCATAGTCAAAAAAAACCCCAAACAAAATCAAAAGGTGCCCAAAAACATCGGTCATGTTTAAAGAAAAAAGCCACTGGTCACCAAGACAGAGTAAAGGTCACAGTAATGGAGTAAAGGTTTAAGTATTGCAAGAAGTCATGCTGTATTCTACAAAATAACTCCCCATGTAGATTGGAGAGTGCAATTAAAGTAAAAGCTAAAAATTTTAAGACTGACATTGCCATATTCATTCTTCACTCTGTCACTACAGAGGCAGAAAGAAAATAAGTTGCATTGTCAATAAGACACAGAAATAGTAGGATTTACCTATACCAGGAGAACTGGTGGCCAAGGCTTAAAGTATGCCTTTCCTATCGGATACATGTTGTTCAACCATATGTGACTACCCTCCACAAGAGCAGATGTTTTGGGGCTAGCCTGCCATCCCAGATTTTTTGGAATCGCATAGAAATTCACTGAAATGTGTGACATCATGTTATAAGTATGTGAAAAAAGTCAGCTGTTTAATGTCTTGGGAGCAAAAGTTTAACTGAGCATATAGACTGAAAAAAAAGAGGGCAGCTGAGGAACTAGAAATCAGCAAAATGTAAGGCTGTAACAGCACAGCTACTTGATTCACTCTGAAATCCAATGGTAAATAACCCAGGGAGTTCTGCTCATGTTATATGTGAGATATTTATTTTATGCCTCAGGAGATTATGTGTTGAGAACCTGAGCAGCATTTCCATTTTGCCTTCAAATTTTACAGTGATAATTTCTGCCATGCCATACTTTCAAATTTCTGTAATTCACTACACCTAGCATACTGAAGCACTATTATAATAAAAAACCCCTCTCAAACTGACATAGCCCACAAATAAAGTATGAGATGCAGAGGTCCACCCAGATGCTGCGTCTGAGTTTAGTGCATAGAGCACCTGTTCCTCTAGGAGTGGCCCTAAAAAAGGAAGATGTTTCAAGCAGCTCCGTGACTGTGCTGTGTAACAGGCACAGGAGATCAGCTCAACAATATAACGTGCACACAACAAGCAGAACAGAGAGGATATAGATTATGGAGAGGTTTTAGGTTACAGACCCTGCATGGAGCACATTATGACTTACAGAGAGGTGGCACTGCAGATTGTGGCACTGGTAACAGTGGCTGTTTCCCTCATGGCTACAGAGATTAGAAGTCTGTGATGGAGCAGGAGCAAGCCCTTCTAACTGGCAGTGGGTGAAAACCAGCCTGATACATGAAATTGCATCTTTCAAGCACTTGGCAGCTGTCCTACATTAAGTCCTTAACCATTTAGGGGTGAGCAAGTTTCCTTTGAACCATGGTAACTCTACAGCTCTCAGGTGTTTGAGCTCACTGAAAACTCATCAGACACTGACAGATACCCAGATTGGCCCTTTGCTTTTGAGTTTTCTGTGAAGTTTTGCAGTTTGTACTGGTTTCATCCTCCTTATCCAACCCAATCCTCCATGGGCAACACAGGTGTCTCTATCTACATGGCCAGAAAGAGTTTCTGCCTCTCATGCTAAGGGTGTGTCTTTTCTACAGCAGTCTTATCTTTGCTGACCAAAAAATACACAGTTAATTTGCTAGATAACTAAAAACTGGGATGTTAGCCCTAGTAAACACTGATAAATGATATTAATTCACCAGGATACTGGAATTCACACTTGGATTGCGAGTTTGACAAAGTTCATCAACATCTGCAGCACGCAGCATCTCCCATACAGCACCTTCCTGGGGTGGAGGGGCAAGACCACAACCCAAAGGTGAAGGATTCTCAACCTTTGAAAGCCTTTATCTGTAAGGCTCTTAAGAGTTGCAATGACTGCTGAGAAAAGATAAGGTTCTCTCCCAACCCACACAAATAACCCATCTGGATGATCCCTGTGAAAAACGTCCCTTTTTCATTTTGGGGCAACTTGTGCCAAGAACAGCCAGACCATAATTCTTGAGCACCCTTCCAAATGTGGTTTCCATTTCCCACATACAAAATGCAACTGGCAAGAGAGCTGTGCTGGCCTGAGGACTGCCAGGAAACAGCCAGCTCACCGCAGAAGTAAGACACGAGAGATGGCAGGCTCAGCGACAGCTCCATGAGCTCCAGCTCAGCTCTGTCTTCAAGTGGGGCAATGAGACAACTGGAGCAACATCAAGCCTGGGAATGCCTCCAGGCTCACCTCCTTTCAGCTTGCAAAGCTACACCACCCATTTTACAGCTGCTCACATGGGTGGGTTTTGTTACAAAGCTCCTGGTGTCAGGGAGAGGTCTGTGCCCAAACTCCTGCAGATGAAGAGCTGCAACAGAGCTCTGTGAACTTGCAGGCCCTAGAGGACCCAAAGAGGAAAGGAGATAATCTATGCTTTAGCAACTGAATGGGTCAAGGGAAGCCTTTGGGATAGATCTGCTTCTCCTACCTCCAGGCCCCTCCACACAAGGACAAGGTGACAAGAAACATACTCCCAGAAGTGAAGCCTGGAGCTGATGTGCAGCCCCAGATGAAGAGCTGATTGCTGAGCAGTACCTCCAAGTTCCTGTTTACTTGGGCTCAACACAGCTAATCGGGAATAAACGGCTGTAACAAAACTAGGCGAACAAGATAGCTTCATTTCCTTCCTCCTTACCTCCCATTTCCTTCCCTCCAAAAAAGCAGCGAAAACTGCTTATGTGATAATAAAGAAAGTAACTGGGATTTACTGGAAATGAGAAAAAAACCTATCCCCATTCCCTCCGGGTGCACGGAGGACCGCAATGGGCAGCGGAACAAGAAGCAGTGAGGGCGCACAGGGCGCAAAGCAGAGCCAGCGGGGCAGGTCCCCAGGGGCTCCGCGCCCGCCCCCGGCCCCTCGTCCCGGAGCGCTCGGAGCCGCCGGGGCTCGGCGCGGCGCGGGAAGCCCGGCGCTCCCGCCCGGCGGGACGGGCTCGNGGGGAGGGCAGAGCGGCGATCCCACCCCGGCGGCGAAGGAGGGGCGGCCCCGGGGGGCGGCCCGCGGGCTCCCCCGTGAGGCTGCGGGAGGGGTGCGGGGGAGGTCGCCCCGGAGCCGCCGCCGAGCTCTCCGCCTTCCCCGAGTCGGAGACCGCTCGGCCGGGCCGTCATGGAGTTCATGCAGCTCGGGCCGCCTGCCCACGTCAGAGCTGTGGATTCAAGCGGACAAAACGCTCTGTAATAACCTTATTTTCCATTTGAAAAGGCCTACTTTCTCTTGCCTGTACCCCAAGTACTCGTATCCTAAAAAGAACCAGAAAACACATAGAGACATGGGCGGTGGGAGGTCACCGTCAGCACAGTCCATGTTCCCAGGTTCGCTGCTCTGTACCTGAGCATCCTCACTGTCCCAGACCCCACTCGGAGACTTGTTTTTTTAGCTAGGTCAGCTTTGACCTCGAAGTAATTTTATGTTTTGGCATGGGGAAAAATAATCGCCATCTTCCATTTTGTTCGTCTCTGTCTTCAGTCGAATATTTGCAGGAGCTGCCCCCCTTGGGCTGAGTTTCAGTCTTGGGGAAAGTCAAAAGCAGAACCTCTTGGTTAAAAATAGGGTAACTTTACAGGAATCCAGGGGACAGTTTGTTTTTAATCTGCAAAAGCATGTTTCTGCTGTGTTCCTTATGCATAGCAGACAAGTAAGTATATGAACAGGTCCATAAGTGTAAAAAAAATAAATGCAGTGTTGGAGCGTAACTGCACTGAGACTGTTCCCCCATGTCTACCTCAATCATGATACAAGGATGGAAAACAGAAGCCTCTGGGCTTGGGGAAATTTCTCTCTGATAGTTTGGTAGAAGAAGGACTTGAGAAGCAAGAGAAGCCAAAGACTTAGATAAGTGGGGGAGTTTCTCCCCATGTAACAAATGATAAAAATGTCTTGACAGAACAAACAGCAAGAAATATTGCTGCAGAAGCTGGTCCAGGAGTGATCTGGCTTTGCAATACAGAAGGCTTGTAACTCTTATGGAGCTGTGATGTACCTCTTCTGCAGACTTCTGGTATTTTCAGATTCTGAGAGAGAAGCTTGTTAATGAGCCACTTATGAAAATCTGGCCATTCAGAACTGCCTACATTTCTTCAGGAGTGTTTGGCCACTGCTTTGAGTACTGAGCTCCAGAAAAGGGCTCTCTTGCTCCAGAGCCTGCTGCTGGGTCACACTGAGAAACTGTGCTCTGTTCATGATAAAATATTTAAAAATAATGGTGCCAGAGAACAAAAATGAGGCTGCTGTGGGAAGGAGCCCCACTTCAAGTGGATTTTTCTGCTGATTTCAGCAAGATCAAAGTAATCACATTCTGATTATGTATTCCTAATAATTAACTTACCAAAGTCTTTTTGTAAATATTTGGCTGAATGCAAATTAGCAACTTAGAAATTCTAAGTGGCTTTCCTTGCTATTTTTTTTTGGTATTCAGATCTTTCTCTTTGACTACACAGTTTTTTACTGTCCTCAATCTATTTTGTTCTGACCAAACTGGTAAATCATTTCTAGTGCAGCTGTAGTTATACTGACCTGGCTATTTATTGCTGAGCTATATCTACTTATTTACAATAATAAGACATCTTGGCTGGCAGAGCAGCTTGTAGAACCAACATGGTTGGCAACATTTTCTGAAGCAAACTTGATGGCAGTTTATAATACCTTGCACGTTAAGTGGCATAACTTTCCAATTTTTTTGGGGGGGGGGGGGAGGCAGGGGGGGTTGTTTGTTTGAGGCTTTGCCTGTCTTCCTTCAACGTATTTGCTTTAGTGATTTGGCTCCTTTATTTTATTTTCTGTCTGGAACCCACTTTCCATAAATATTTTCTTCTTAATTTCTCTGTTAATGACTTGTTCTCTTTCTTTTTGTGTATACTTGTACCCATGTACATACATATATATTTATGTATATGCATATACATATATGCACTTGTTTGAGCTGATCTGCCTTTGCTATTTAGGTACTGTACACAAACATTCAATTTTTTTCCCTCTCTTAGACTTCACCTTCTGTGTGAGATCTATACAAAGATGTGAATCCAGTGCATGTTCATTGCCTGCATCCACAAATAAAAGCTGTCATTAGATTCGCACTAATTCAATTTGCTTACAAGCCCATTACTTTTGCAAGGCACACACACAGATCCAGTGTGTCATGTGCTCAGCAGCTCCTCAAACAGTAACTTCTGTTCATAATCTGGAGTCTGAAGACAGGTCTCATTTTTTTCCCCAACCAGCCAGAATGGGAATACCGAACCAGAGAACACCTGCGAGGAAAAAGCAGGCCCAAAATTCCTTGCATTAGCAGTGCCCAGCAAGCAATAATTCCATCTTTTTTGGAGGCACTGTCCTACATCTTGCTTGGACCTGAAAAATGACAGTTCCCAGGCATCTCAAATCAATGCCCCAGTTTGCATTCACCTTCCCTTTCACTTAAAAGGTTTTCTGTTTACTCCAGAGACAGGACTATCATTTATCAGCTCTGCCAGTCATGTCACATCTGGGTATAGTCACTACAGGCACGGCTTCCACCTTCCCTACCTCCTCTGACACATCCCAACCATGACCAGTAACACCCTTTTTCCTTTTAACAGCCCCACCTGTGTGTTTCTGTCACACCACTCCAGTCTCCCATGCTCCCAGGTAATTGCTGCAGCCAGGCTCTGCAGTTTCTGTCCCTGTCAGCTCACATTGGGTAACACGACCTTACAGAACAGCCTGTACTGGCCAGTTTCAGGTTAAGTCAAATCCCCAGTTGTGAATTGCCAGTTTTATGTTCAATAGTCAGAATGTGCTTTTTTTCTAAATGTGACTTCTAAGTTTTATTTGTTAGCTGGTTAGCTGTAGGCTAGAAACTTCTTTTTCAAGGTGAAAAACTCCTTTAAAGGGTGACAAGAGCATTACTATGAGTTTATGCTTCTAAACTCTGCTAAATAGCAGCTATTCTTTCACAGGCATGAAATGGAGAGAGTTGCTACCTATGTGGCTGTTACTGTGCCACATGAGTCATCCCCAGGTGAATCCTAACCTTTCCAAGCTCTCCATCCCTCCTCCCCCAGTAAATGCTCACTTGACACAAGTCTAGAATAGTTTGTAATAGTATATGACTTAATAATGGGTAGAAATTTTACTGTTACTATAAATCTAGCATGTCAGACTGGCTGTTGATTGGCAGTTACATCAAATTCAATAGCAGGCAGATATTCATGTAGTGCATTTGATGTGGCATTAAGGGAAAAAATCCAGAATTGAAATACTTGCAATAATACATAAATGACTAATGGGGGCAGAGCTGCCTCTGGCCCATCCCTGTTTGTTTCTCAAAGCCTTTCTTCACCTTACCCTTTCCATTTGAGATCCTTGGCAAAACCTTACCTTCTGTATCCTTCATCCTTCAATGTAACACTGTCATTTTTTTTGCCATTCTTGTTAGAGAATGGTGCTCTGTGTTGCTGTGAAATCAATAGAAGAAGAGAGCAGTTTTTGCAAAGATTTGCCACCAAAAGAATGCCTAATGTGTTCCCAAAAAAAAGCTATTAATATTTAAAACACTGTTGATTTGGTTACTAAGCAAATCTATGACTCGCTGTGCTCAATACCAGAAATTACATGTACTGTGATCAACAAATATTATCGTTTTTAAGCAAACCAATAAAGCCATCATATAATTGTTTAGTAAAAATTTTAGAATAGATAAACCCCATGAAACTTTCACAACTTTTGTTTCCTGGTTTAAATGCATCTGAGAGAATGATAGCTTTTTTCCTGTTTCTTAAGTATATGCAAACAGGTTTGTATGCAAAACCATTCCTGATTTGTTAGGCCAGAGGTATCCTCTACCTTGTGCTAAACAATTCCTTAATCACAAACACTCTTTATTTTATCAGAACAAAGCTTCATAAATCAGGGTAATAGAAAATGTGCAGGTTCCACTGTAAAAAATGGGAGTGAACATTGATTCTGACATTGAAGCATCAAGGAAACTTTTTATCAGCTCCAGGAAAAATGATGCTTTTAAGAGGCACAAGGCCCTCAGTCAGTGTGCTCCCTCCAGGGTGGAATGCCCACGCTGCCCCACCAGCCAGCCATGGTCCCCTGCAGCCACCACCAAAACCCCTCTGCTCGGTCCCGTTGCCTCTCTGCACATCCTGCTGATTCAGCAGGGCATGAAACAGGAGGGTCAGTGAGCTGGGCCTGGCTTTGTATAAACTGGAGTGGCCAGAAATAAGAGCTAGGAAAATTTAAACTTTGTCATTTACTAGAAGATTGTGAACAACTCAGGAAGAACAGAAAACCACTAACAAAGTACTGTCAGTCTAGTTGGAAAAAAACCTTGAGTGGGTGTAACACTTGGAACAAATATATATGCTTGCAGAAATTCTAGGGCATAATGTTTGCTCAGTGCTGACATGATTTCACAGGTTGGGAGAGGGTGTGCCTTTGCACCTTGTACACTCCTTCCCACAAGAGATGATCATGTTTTCTCAGCCGTGCTTACATGCTCCAAAATTAGACTCCAAAATCCCAGTTAATATAAAAACACTTCATGTGTTCATTAGAAAATATGCACGTGGAGAAACCCAAAGGCATTTTACTTTGCCTCTTTCTTTAACCAATTTCTTCTCAGGTGAAATAATTCTCGTATTAGACACCTTACTTTGTATTCAATAAAAATGAGTACACATAGATTTTTTTTTTGTTCTCTTTGGTATTTTGCTTCCTGTTAAATCAGATATATAGTCAGTCTCATATTTGAGGATTTATGAACCAGCATTTAAGTAAGGACTAAAGAGAAAATATGCACTTTGCTGTGTAAAAGATATTGCTGCTGTTACCCTGACGGAATGGACGGATCTTTAGCTTTAAGGAACTTGTGCAATTTGGGGATCTGTACGAAAGAATCATAGAATGGTTTGGGTTGGAAAGGAATTTAAAGGTCATTTAGTTTCAAAGAAAGAAAGAATGCCATATGTCATCAATCAGTGTTCCAGAAAGAGGCTGCTTGCAACATTCGTCCATTAAGTCATTTCCTTGAAAAGTAAAAGGATCACAAATGAGAAAAATCTAGACATTAAATTTCACGTGCTGTCTTTAAAAAGTGGGGACGAAAATAATTTCTAGGGTATGCCAAAGCATGAGAAATGTGCTAAGATTTGTGAAATCATGTGAAAACAGTGATAAAGACACATGGAAAATGAAGAATGAACAACAAGAAAACATATTATAAAATTATTCAATTTTGCAATCTTTATTCAAGGTCAAATAACTCCTTTTTTACACAAACAAGTTGAAGGATGTGCAAGTTTCTTTCAAATAGACGAAGCTAAAAATTGTCTGTTCTTTTTATTTTTAGACTGTGTGTGATAAGTTTTGTGGGGCAGTAACTCCCTTATACACACTGCAAAACAAACTTGAACTTCTCCATAGAGGCAGATGAGACATGGAGAGTATTGCACTTGCCACCTGAATCTTGTGACCCAGACCCATTACCCACCAGTTACATTACAAAACAGAGCTGAATGCAATCTGGACATTTACAATACCAATTAACATGCACCTTCTATAAATCAAATGAAAAATTATCCATTTAACATACATTAGTGAAATTATTATCCTACAGGGTGTGTAAGATATACCAATACCATTAAAATTGCTAATGATTATTCTTTTATTCAGTTTAACTCCTGAGTGAATAGAAGTATTACTATTAAAAAATGTTTTGTCCACTCTCAAGGTCCAGCCTCAGGTCAAAACAGTGTTTGTGAAAATAGCAGAAAGACTTTTTAATCCCACTCACCACACACAAACTCTCTTTTAGCTTGGTGGAGAAAAAAATTTTAAAAAGAGAAAAATACAAACTTTGATACAAATTCTACAAGATGAAAATGATATAGTTAATACAAAAGGATGAATACCACTCTTGTTTCTAGGGTGAATGCCAAGGAAGATCTTCAAAGTTCTTGAAATCTGGGAGTTTAGTCAAAATTTATGATCTAAATTAATGCTGTTAAAAGGATGGCTCATAGGAATGAGTCGAGTTATTTGATATCCCTCAATAATAGAAACCTTCCTCATCAAGTCCTTTTATTTTATCTCTTCTGATGAATTCTTAATTTTTTGAGTAATTTCCATCCTGACAACTTGGAAAGTGCACAGAAAATTTGTAGTACAGTCAG
This sequence comes from Edolisoma coerulescens, assembly GCA_013397115.1. Lineage (NCBI taxonomy): Eukaryota > Metazoa > Chordata > Aves > Passeriformes > Campephagidae > Edolisoma > Edolisoma coerulescens. Next base: position 466,447 of record VWZW01006398.1, on the reverse strand, counting down.
TCACAGCAGGGAAATTGCAAATCATCCTGCCTGATTCCTGAACATCTTTGATAGTTTGGAGAGAGATTGTTAGGAGGAGCAATGGGATTGTAAACATACCAAACTGGGTCTCTGCTGATCATCAGAACACACAAGTGATGGGAAAAGAGCGAGAAGGTTCGCGAAACAAGATCTCCTGTAGGAACAGGGAATGTAGAGCACCAAGTGTTTGATATGAAATGCAAATCCCACTTTGTTATTAACATTTGAAGGCTGGGATATGTTGGAATATTGAAATGGGTGACCTACAGGAGAAAGGCTTTCAACCCTAATATTAAGCAGCAAAATCAGATCTCAGAAACAGAACTTAAAAGGTATTTAATAAACAGTATGGGTTTTTATTACTTAAAAAGTAATAAAAATATTTTAATTTCTTTCAGAGAAAGTTTATAATTTGATGACTTCTACATGAGAAACAAAAGAGTAACAGATAACCTACATGGACTAAATCCAGATTTCCCTAGTCCCTTAGGCAATCCTGACCCAAGTGGTATCTGAGCAGATTCAGGGGCCAGCTTGCATCCCATGAGTTTATCCATGTGCCAGAGAAACAGGATTTGGTCCCACATGTAACTTGCACTGACATCTGCAGGAGTCTAGTGGTTGGAAGGGCCACAGACACGAGCTTTTATCTGTGTAGTTTCCACTACGAGATACGCAGGAACACCAGAGCACAGATGGGAATCTGTTCCAGTTTAATCACAGCCATCGTTTCCACCACACGGCTGTAATTTCGTACTTAATACATGGTTATAGCATCACCTTCTTTCCAAAGGCATCTGATACTATTTCTGTTTGCACAGAAATACGTACTGTAGGGTGTAATTCACTAACAGACAGTATTAGCCAGTTTGTTTAAACAAAACAATCTTTGTAAACCAAAACTAATAGTTTCACTGAAACTAGATCCACATCTGTAGCCATTGACTCCAGTACGCTTTGGATCAGGCCCTAAAACAGGCGTGGGTCAGAGCTAGCTAGTATACCAGTCTCAGTTCCAGAAATTGTGGAGGATATGGAGACTGAAGTTGCACAGACTTGGTAAATATTTATTACAAAATGGACATCAACTTTTTCAGATCAAATACATTCAGATCAATGCTTTTTCAGATCAAATTCCCTATTTGCCTTAGGGAATGTATGTGTGATTGATTGTAACAGTGTCAAAGTACTTTTGATTTCTTAGTCTTCTTTTCTAAGTACCTTCATAGGTACATTTTGACCATCTGTTTTAGAGTAGCAAAAAATGCAGCTGAAAAGATATTAAGAAGTAAAGTTCATTATTGTTAGCTTAAAATAGCCCAGTGTTGTAATTTTTCTATGCCAGCATGTTAGCTACTTTTTGGGGCTTTCTTTACCCAGTGCTATGCGTGCTAACAGACTATGATTTAAACATTAATAGCAAGTCATTTGTAACTAGCTAAACCTGAGATTTAAAAATCCTCATTAACATAATGGAAATGAATATGAAGTAAAATCCATAGATCATTTTGTTATTTAGTTTGGGGAAAAAAATCCAAACCAAACCCAAAACCAAACAACCCAGCCCAAAAGAGCTGAGTATGTTATTTCACACAGGAATAAACAGTTTGGCTGCTGGGCATTGAAAGGACCTCACAATTTTGGACATATCAACAAAAGAGTCCTGTCTTTGTGTGTGATAGTAAATCTTTTGAGTGAACATTTCTGCATGTGAAGGGCTCCTGAGCCACTTTGTGTGATGGTCCAGCATGTGAAGTGTATTGTGAGTGCCCAAATCATTTACAGGACATAAATGGTGGAGTTCTGCTAATCCTCTGGTTTGATAGTGTGTCTACTGGGGTCTCTAACTTACAAATATTTATCTTTTTCTCTGTATCCTTTTTACTGGAATTTAAAAGAGAAAAAAAAAAGAGCAGTCTGTGCCTGGAGTAGAAAACAACTGCAAGTGAATAAGGCTTGATTGGATTGATTTAGCTTTCCCTGAGATAATCCCAGGGACCAGGTCCGTAAAGAACATCAAACAGCAGCAAGGACAAGGAAAGAGGGAAACAGGACAAGAAAGAAGAATTAGAGAAGAAATATTTCTGTATAACTTACATTTACAGAAGACAGGCAATATCACTACTTTTTTTCAGGTGACAAACTGTTCAGTCACACAGGTGATATGAGGAAGTTCAATCCTCAGTAGTTTAAATTGCATTAATGAAAAAAAATATGTGTTTTCTAAATTTAAACCATCCCACCGAATAGCCTGGTACAAATACATTCCTAAACAGTAATTTATGGGATTGTGTGCATGAACAAAGTAGTATAAAGCTCACTGTATATACCTAATTTAACAAAAAATAAGCTTACATGACAATTTATAATCCTCAGTATTAAAGACAAAATTAGAATTATTTCTGTTGCCATTTTTTTAAGATAGGGGCATTAACAATAAAGGGTCATTTAAAAAATATTTCTACTAACCTTTACTACAAGTATGTTATCTTTATTTGTCCCAACACAAGATATATATTCTCTAACAGAATGGTTATACCACTGCAACTTCCAAATAATGTCACACAATCAGCTGAGAAGAAACAAGTGTTTTAGATTTCCTGCCAGTAAAACTAAGTTTGTAGTGATGGAGGTGCTAATAGAAATCTGCAGCCATGGCCCTTTTATGCTTATCTTGGTTCTTGTAAGTCACATTTTTAAAAGTGGTTGTTGAGCCTCTGTACAGTGGATTTGTTTCCTAAAAAGAACCAAAACCAAAACAAAACCAATCAAAACCAAACAAAGACAGATTAAGTGGGTATCACACAATGTTTGTATAGAAGTAATATTGTATCTTTGAGGACTTTAGCTTTCGGTAGCTCACTTATGTTCCAAGCCACTGAAATTCTGAATTCAGGCAGCACAAACCAGCCTGGGGTCAGGAACAGGCTTTCCTTCACATCAGCTTCCCAGATTAAAGTCATGCACATCATCAGACAATACCTCATCAAATGTGTCCAATGTAATTTGTGTATCAAATCTGGCTCTTGGACCATTATGAGACTGTCTCAGCACTGAGATGTGACTCGTCATGGTCCTCCTGTCACATACACTACCTACTGTGTGCTGGGAGAAGGGGAAGTCTCACCTGAGCCTTTCATCCTGGCCTCTCATCAATCACTTCCTATCCTTTACTCTTGTGACAGAACAGGAAATTAAAATGCTTCTATCCACGGTATCCTTCCCTTCCCTCTTACCATATGTAGTTCTCCTGAAGGATCAAGAAAACATTCTCAGGTGGCCTCGCCTGTAAGTTAGTGATTTTTCCCAGCTCAAAAGCTGAAAGGCTGACAGTGCCCATTCTTGGAAAAAGTTGCAATCACAGGACTTTGTAGGAGAATGGAGCCGTGTGAAAGCATTGCCTGTCCTCCTGACACCCACCAGAAACGCTTACTCAACATGCTTTTTTTAAAAAGATCCTCAGAAGTCCTAAAGCTTTTGCAAAAGTGCAAAAAAGTCAGGGGCAGAAAGGAAAGAAGAAAAGGGAACATGTGGTGTAAGCTTGCACTAGATGCCCAGAGCTATAGATAGAAAACAAGGCCTGAATTTCTCTGTCCTTTCACCTACATTGGGACAGTTCCATTCGCTCCTGCTCTGTGTGAGTGGGCTTGGATCATGACAGAGGCCAGGAACAACCTCCCTTTCCTAAACAGCTCTGTTTCTGGGCAGAGGGGTACACCTCTGGTAATCATATAGGCAGACAACAACTTTGTTAGGATTAATCGAAAACTGGGTACTAATTAAAAACAACTAATAAAGAAAAGTTATCTACACATTTTCTTACATGTGGAAGAAATTAAACCAGGAGATTAAACCCTAGATAATTTTGATCCATAAAAGAATCAAAATTTTTCTTTATAGAATATTAAATGTAGTGAAAACCTACCAGCAAAATCTATCCATTTAAAAGAACAAAATCAAGACCCAGATTTTAAAGGCAGCTGTGCATCATGTAACCAAATTAATGAACCTTGTATAAAATCGATACATTTCACATACCGTTTGCCATTTAACTTTTGATTTTTCTGCTTCAAACTTGGCCACCTCTCTTCGGTCTTGAACTGACACCAGTAATTTCCATATACAAAGTAAAACAATGCCGATGAGAAGGATAGCAAGGGTGACACCCACCACTATCATTGGGATATTTGGAAGCTGTGCACAATCTGTGGAAACAAAACCAGTTATGACTGTGAATAACCAAACAATACATTTTAGGCAATTAAAAACAGACAAGGGGTGTGCTGAGATTCTCATTTGCCATGAGCTGGGCTTGCCTTTTTCTTCAAGTTCACGTTATTTTTCTCCTGCTAGCTTGCTAAAGGGTTTGTGAAACCAGCTGAAAAATATTGCATTAAAATGTTTTAAAAATTAATTGCTAACTTATTCCACTGCTCTTTTACCACAACAATTATCAGCTGCTGGATACAGACACAGGTTCTGAAGAGAAAAGTCAGAAAGTTGATTTCAGATCTGTGTGAATGTAATTATAAAAACCAGGGCTGAATTGACAGAATTATGAAGTTTATAATGTTACGGCTTGAGCTCTAGTTCCATTAACTGATATTCAGTGTGTTGCAGAAGAGAAGATTCTAGCAAGATCTATATCACGGTAAAGTCACCAATGATACTGATAAAATAGAGGAAACGACACTTCTGCCATGAAAACAATGAGGAAAAATTCCTTCAGACTTGTTGAAAATGTTGGACTGGACAACTGGAAGGAATTTTGTATTTCAATTTCTGCAACAAATTTTATGATAAAATATTTTTGAGAGTCAAAATTAAAACTGAAGTTTTTGCTTCACCAAAACGCAAAGAATTTTGATTCTTTTAATATTAGAAGGAATTGTCTATGAAAGTTGATGAGCACTACTATTTTACAAAATTTTCTGCTGAACCACAGTTTCAGAACATTAAAAAATTCATTTCAGTCTGGCTTGTCTTACATGATTGCATTTCACATTCTGTTTTTGCTCGATGTCCTCAGTTAACTAATTCTGAGGGGGTCTGGTTTGAGCAGTGGGCTGGTGCTATGGCTGCTGGTGCCATATTGACTTCAGTTCCATAAATGAAACCATATTTCTAGAGAATTTCTTGAGGTCTCATCCCAGTTCATGTTCTAAAGCCCAGGAGCAGAACAGCAGATGACAGTGAAACTGGTTCTTGTAGCGCTCTGGGAGGGCCATTACACAGAGGTCAATGAACTCTGCCTTCCATAAGACATTTCTTTTTTTTTTTTT